>PVKZ01001062.1:0-498215 GCA_004027375.1 Macroglossus sobrinus | reverse complement strand
GCAGAGTTCCACTTTCATGATCATCTTTAATATTCCATATTAGGATTAAGTCATATCCTTCCATGACAAAAGAAATTTCTCTTAAATTAATTTTTTGAAACAACATAAATTTTACACCACATAAATAAAAAATTACATTCATGAGTGGAAGTCACTTCCATTTACAAACTTGAAATATGTAATTATGTTTCATAATTTCTATGAATTTTCTAGAGAATAAAACGTTAGTTGGCAATGTCAGTTTGATAGTTTGGACTGGCTTCTGGTCTTTAGAACAATAGTGAGGGAATCAGAAATGGCTGTGGCACTTCAGGAAAAAAAATATTAGACTGTAGTGCGCAGAGCTGATGTTGAACTGTAAAGAAGTTGTCATTGGGTTTTATTACATGCTATCTAATTAATGATAATGAATTTTATTTTTTTGTACATTTTGAACATGTTTCAAGATGAACAGGCATACTTGTTCTGTAAAACTTGGTATAGGGAAGACTCTCTTCTCTTTAAGCCAATAACTGGCTTGATTTGTATGCTGTCTCATCATTATTATTTAATTCTTCCATCATATAAAACTTCTCATTTTCCCATTTCTCATTAATAATGCCTACATTAACTCAGCATTGTGGGACCAAAAAATTAAGTAAAGAAACTTATATACTCCATGACTGAATACTTATTTTAGAATGTAAATAAATGTTAGCCACATTGTTCCAACCACACATGGTGAACATGATATCTCTCTGTCTCTCCAAAGCTAAGAAGCTCCTTTCTATATTTTATTTGTATATTTACTTTTTTAAAAAAATATTTATATCTCTCACTAAACAGGCCTTAGAACAGCAAATAGTCAATTGGTATTTTGGGAAAGTGTTTATTGAAAATGTCATGGGGCTGTTTTTGCTGTATTTCTGTATACACATTTGTATATATGGTTGGGAATATATGTGGCTTTCTAATTTCAAAAACCACTTGTGGGAGTGTGGGTACCATGGTCAGAGTTTTGGGATCTAGATGAGTAGATAGACACCTCAAAATCATCAATTCTCTACTTTTTCTCTGGTGTCAGGGCTGTACCCATGTTTAAGGTAGAGATGACACGGCTACATTTATTAAGATACAGAAAGCTTTTATTTTCCTGGACTTCTCCAGCAAAACCACAATGATACCTTAGAAGGAGACAGCCCCTCACCCCTCACCTCAGCTGCTCTTTTATTCACCACAGTCTAGGGACACCCTTGATCCCTTCTGCCAATTAAGTAAAAGGTATAATTGTTCTTGTTTACTTATCTTTTGGAAAAAAAAATTAGAGAAATTTTCTAAAATAAACCCAAAAGCTAGTCTATAAACACCTCAAGAACGTTATAGAGCTTCTTGGTAAAACAGGTTAACTCAGAGCTATATTTGGTGTTGAGACTAATACTGTAACTTAGAAAAATTAACATTTCAATATTTTGAAGTTGATATATAATTAAGGGTTGAAGAAAAGAAGGAAAGAGTCACCAGAGTTAGGCAGAAGTCAGAGAAAAACAGTTCAGACAGTAATTGTAGAGCAGTTCTTTTTCCTTTTAACTTGCAGGAGTGTTAAAACTTCAAATGAACCAAAAACACTTGCACATTTTCCCCCCTTGGTTTTTGAAGCTGAACACTTCTAAATCTTTACAAGTCACAAAGTATATTCAATGTTCTCAGTTGGTCTCTGAAATAAGTTGGTTATTTGTTTATTTATTTACTTACTTACTTATTTATTTTATTTATCTGTGGCAATTCTACATCCATGAAAATAAATCTCTATTATCCTCATAATTAGAAAAGATTTTAAAATAAAGAGAAGCCAAGATCAATTATTGACAAATATGGTACATTAAAGAGAATAGCATATATATGTAGCTAGAAATAATTTCTACAATGTAATTAGAATAGAATAAAACTGGGAAATTTCGGACATTGCCAAGAAAAATAAACCAATAGTGAAAAATGTGGCAAGAAGATAACCGTGATGGTGTTAATAATTAAAACTTACTAATAAGTCCCTGCGAATCAGGACATGTGATCGGTTGGGTGGAGACTAGATGATCTTTACCTTTGCTTAGCAAGAGATAGCAGGAGCTAATAATATTTATAAATTTTGAGGTGGATATAATATTCATATTTACTAGAAATAAAGTGTTTTCAAGCATACTTATGCATTTAATAACATCTTTTAACATAAAAAGCATTTAATGACATTGATTGCAATTGGTCCTATCCATTTATTAAAAAAAAAAAAATCAACTAAGGAAGCTGAGTAGATATTTGTTAAAATGGAAAATGTGCATTCAGATTTAAATTTTTCTTCATAGAATAATCATTTAGTTGCTAGGGAAAGATTAGATGTTCGTTAAAAATAATTTTGATAATTTTTTAGAAAAGGTACTTAATAATCCAAATGCTGTGAATTTTAGATGAAAAGCTATTTGAAACACAAATGTTATAAGAAATGCAAGGACCTATACTTATGTTATTTTTTACAATGTTTATCTTACTATTTCACATTTAACTAATTTCATTATTGCTTATATTAAAAAAAATTTTCCGCTTTAAAAAAATATATCTTCATTTTCGAAGAACTGAAAGATAGAGAGAAAATAATTATAAAATTATCTATTATTTTCTCATAGGAATAATCACCTCACTTGTAAAATTTTTTGTTATTACTCTCTCCTATGTATATACATATGTAAATTGTCTATGTGTATGTTTTTTTTTACATAATTCACCTTACATTATGTATGAAAGCTGTTCTTTCAAATTATAAAACATTCTCAGACATTTTTTACATTTTCTTTCTTAATAAATAAAATCTAGGAAGAACAAATAGAAATAATGTTTTATACATATAGATTATTATTTTTGGGTGGAATTATAGGACTTCAGACAAGTCAAGGTGGCTAATCTGAAATTCTTCAATAGTCCAACCATATAAATCAGCACCCAATAACAATGAAGAGTTAAAAGTTTACATTTTTAGGTCAACTGGCCTAAGTTCCAGTTTATTGTGTGGAATTCTTTTGTCTCTTGGACACTATTAATAGGGTGTTTCTTTTTTCTATGGTGTGGTGCCATTTACATATTTGGCTTTCCGACCATAGAAGACTTTTTGGATTATAATGAGAGTATGCTGCAGTGGAGCTAAGAACAAACACGTGTAAAATTGATTTTACAAAGTAACAAAGGTACCACTAATAGTTATAGTCAGTGCAGTAATTATAGCTCTTGTTTTTGATCCAGTTACTGGTTTTCACTTTTTTTTTTTTTTTTGCATAAATCATTGCCTGTGAACAAGAAGTTTTCTATCATCCAGTACTAGTACTACTTCTTTATAACTTATGACAAAAATCTCCTCAGTGAGGTTCTGGGTAGTAACTGTAGATGTGTAATAGGGATCTGAAAGAAAGTCAGGAATACATCTATTAATTGGGACAAGAAGACTACATTCACATAATAAACAAAATCTGAAAATGAGATTAAGAAATCTGAGGTTTAATAGAAGGAAGTTTTGTTTGTCATTCTCACAAAGTCTGATGCGATTTGGGGATACTTCATTCTATGACTCCAGGATACAGGTTCCTTATGACTGTGGCTTTATCATCATAACTGTTGGCCTCCAAGGTTGCCATAGAAAAAGCAGAGATAGAAGAGGCACATCAGCCTTTATTTTAGTTGTCTCAATCCACCAGTGATACACGTCCATCCTTACCTCATAGACTGTTTGCCAAAAGAGTAACATAGCTTCAACCTAATTGCAAGGGAGGTTAAGAAAATTAGCAGGGTATATCAGATAGGATTAAACTAGAGAAGCAGGACCAGTAGTAAATACACATATTAAGAGATTTATTATAAGGAATTGGTTTGCACAATTGTTGGGGCTCGATAGGCAAATCTGAAATCCAGAGGGGTCCACCAGGATGGGGAAAGCATGAGCAAACTGGAACTCACAGGCTGAGGCTGAAGCTATTATCCACAGGAGAACTCTTTCTGTATCAGGGAAGCTTCAGCTCTGCTTTGAAGGCCTTTCAACTGACTGAATTGCGTCCACCTGAATTATTAAGGATAATCTCCATTATTTAAAACCAACTAATTGTGGCCTTTTAATTACATCTTCAAACTCCCTTCGCAGCAACACCTTGCTTAGTGTTTGATTGAATTACTGTAGCTAGCCAAGTTGACACATAAAAAACAAAAACAAAAACAAAACAAAACAAAAAACATTGCAAGGGAGCATGTGGAATAATAGGTGAGCTTTATAGGTCTCTGCCAGGATATGAAATCATTATACTAGATCTCATCAGGCATTATTCATTAACAACTACAACAACAAAAAGAAGAGATGTGAAAGAAATAATCAGATTAATGGTCCTGTGAGTTGATGTATGAGAAGAAAGAGAACCATTATTTAATCATATAATATGTACATTTCCTAATCTAGGTTGAATTAATAGATTATTGAAGACATTTAATCTAAAAAATTTTATCCAATTCTTAGAAACTTGCCCAAAACCAGCAAACACTTCATCATACTAATTTATCCTAACAGAGGTTTTTTTGATATATTAAGTGTGATATTAACTACATTTATATGCACATTGTCCTTGTTTTTTTATTCCAACCTATTTTGTTACGCTATTGCTATTATTGCCTAAGCATTTCATGCATATTTGTTAAATTATTATTAGTCAGTTCAAACTGGCCTTTGTTCTTAATCTTAATGCTACAGAATTTAGATTTTACTTGAAGTTTAAATGCTGTCTCTTAATTATCTTCCTACCTTACTTATGCCTTTTGGCATTGCCTTTACAATCCTCTTTTGCTTCTCATTAGCAGCCCACTGATCTGTATCATCTTCTCACAGCGGCAACAGGCAGGGCAACATAGCTTTAGTTTAGTAATTTAGATTACTACCAGTTGGTCCTCCCTTTCACCCAAGTCACAGCTTCTATCACTGTTGTCACTGTCACCTGGTAATGGCTGATGGTGTTTCACCTGTCTGCCTGTGCTCTGAAAATAATATTTGCCAAGAGTTGGCCAGATGCTAAAGTGGACGAAATCAAGCAAATCTTCCATCTGCTGTCTGCATTTGCTGTCTATATTCACCCTGTGTATTACCTGTGCAGAAAAAGAGACTTGCTTCCACAGATATCAGTTCTGCCAGGTGACGAGCCAAAAGCAAGCCCTTTTTGGCCAAGTTGTGCTAAACCTTTCTCTGTTGGAAGTTGCTCTTTGCCAATTAGGCAATAAGTCAGAACTAAAAGCTGCAGGAGACAGACAAAGTGATGCACAATTAATGAACTTCTTTGTGCCAACGTATAAAAATAATATTTGGGTAGTAAACATTTTAGTTTTAAGGTCAAAGTTATTCCACTATTAGTTTAGCAAGTGATTCATCAGTCACAGACAGAGATGTTTTAGGTGGTCCTGTAGTGAAGTGATTGTGCTAAGCCAAAAGTGTATACTTAAAAAAAAATTGTCTACTGGGTCAAGATCTCACCTTATTGTAATGTGTTGTTATGGACTGCACCTGGACAAGATGACCTCAGAGCCGAATTAGAATCAAAAAGATAGTTTTATTACAAATTTGAATCCGGGCTCAAGCCTCCACTGCTGCAGCAGCGAGAACAAGATCCCCAATCCTTAGCATGAGGTTCCTTATATTAGGTTTATGGCGGGCTAATTTGGCGCACGCGGGACAGGTTGCAGTTCCTTATTGGCTAACTATATGGCCTGATTATGGCCTGACCTTTAAGCAAGCAAATAGGATGTCTGGGCGGAGAATTCCGGCCCTTGGTCAGAGGGGATTGCAGTCTACCTTGCTGGGGGAATTTAAAATTTTCCATTCCGCCATCTTAGATCTTACATCGCCGTCTTAAATACATAAGTTCTCATGACCCATCACAGTGTCAGAATATAGATTTTCTTTGCAGATTAAGACATGGTCTATTGAGTAATCAATATGTATTTTAAAAATTATCTAAATACCTCTTTATATGCCAACTTCTGGCCCTGATTATCAAATATCTATATCAAGAAAAATAGACAATTCAGAAATATCAATTTGTGCTATTATTTATGACACACATGTGCTAGTTTTTTTTTAATATAGGCATTTGTTATTATCACTATTTGTTACAATTCCAAATTAGATACCAATGAAATAGAATTTTTTTTGATAAAAATGTAAATGCTGAAAAATTCTCATTATCTTTTTGCAGAGTACAGTTCTTAGTTTCCTATTCATATTTCATGTAATAATTTTGGATTAGCCATCTGGTTTGTTGAGGGTTGAAAAATCTGTTTAACACCAACGCAGAATTTTTGTTAAAAAATAAAACAAGTCATGTAGAAATCACAAATGTTTTTCAGGTATTTCACAATGCTAATAATGAAAAAATTTTAGAAGATGGCTGTAAATTTGCACTTTTATCTTTAGCACCATTCTTTTTATTTTTTTTTTCTATTTATGCAATTTGGATTCACCTGTGGCATGATTTTAAAATCTGTTTGTCAGGGAAGTGTCAATCTGAATGGTTGAAATGTAATAATTCTGACAAAAAATTTATGTTGACCCACCCACATTATTTTAGTATCACTATTTCCCCTGTCTAAATGGTTAACTTGGTGGATTAGATAGTGCATTTTCTCAATGACTCCAAGTCTATATCCCTGAGTCTGAACTACCTCTTCTCTACCCCATGTCTGCAAATAGACTCCAACCCTCTGTTACTCATCCTGGATAGATGTAGTTTATTCATACCAGGAGACTGGAAAGCAGAATGTGGATTTATCAGTACAAATACATTGTTTCATTGCCGGAGCTAGCTGGCTAAAATCAAACAGTTCCCGAGAAGGGGAGTGAGGATGGAGGAAAAAAGAGAGAGAGAGAGAAAAGATAGAGTCGGAAGGGCTAACAGTGAATACTGTGCCCCAAGTTTATTTAGCACGGCATATTTATATCCTTGAAAATGCATGAAAAGCAAGACCCACAGATATTCTAACAATTGCTGACAATTACATAAGTTCTCTCAAAATATCCTTGTTCTTGTTTTCCCTTCCTTATTCCTTTTGTCAAGGAAAGTTCAACTCTATCCATTAAGCCAAACTTCCTCCTTCAGTACAGAGCCTCCCTTGCTCTACAAACTTTTAGCTTGCAGGCAACTTTAATCCTATCTGTAGGGCATTCAGCAAGAATGGCTCCCAACACTTCATGAGTGTAAAAATTGTGTGCTGCAGATGTGGTTCCATAGTGTAGTGGTTAGCATGTCTGCTTTACATGCAGAAGATCCTTGGTTCACTCCCAGTGGAGCCACACAGTCCATGCCACCCTGAACAAGTCCAATGGCTGATCTCAGAAGCTAAGCAGGATGGACCTGGTTAGTACTTGAATGGGAGACCTCCTAAGAGGACCAAGTGCTATAAGGCATAAACAAAAAAAAATGTGTGCTGCATAAAAAGTGGGTCTCTAGTGTTATTCTTATATTCGGAAGCCAATGTTCTCACTATGGAGTCCCCTTACATCTATTGCAGAAAGTAGGCTGCTACCTATGGCTGGTGTTGCCTGTGATTTCATCCCAAATCATTGACCCAGACACAGCAAAATGTATTTTCATGTGTCTTGCTGAATTATTTTTGTAGTCATGGATTGTATCCAAGGTGTTAGAACATTTGGAGAAAGTATTCTACCCACCCAGGTCTCAACAGGATGAATGTGGGTTGACATATCTCTACTATTGGGCTCTGAAGGGTAAAGTTTGTCTCCCAAATATGCTGTCAGAAAATATTTTTGGAGGGAAAAAATATTCAGCCTCATTTATCACAGATGTGGGATTCTGTTAAGTATTCCTTCAAATGCCACCTGTTAGAAATGCAGCTATGAGGGGAAACACTTAATGGAATTGGAGAAGGATCTTCTCTTTCTGTCAGGATGAGGTCCAAAGCTGAGTAAGAAAACTACAATAAGTATGTTCTAAATGCCTAAAGAAATAAGTGGGAGGGAGCAGCAGGTTGGTCTTTCATAAGGTTTTGAAATAATGCTTGATTGCATTTTGTTAGAGAAAAGAATAATCGGTTTTCCTACGTGATCTTTCATTATCTAACCTCTGACAAGGCCAGAGAACTGCTTCTTCTGTTACAGGAGTAGTCTAAGTTGTAAAGGTGTAAGTTTTTTTTTTTTTTTAATGTATATATAGGTATGTACTACATACATCCAGAGAAAGATTCAGAATACAGACCTAGGTACCTGTCAGTCTTCTGAATTCTTTATTTTTTCCCTTAAATGTCTTAATCTGAAAAGGAATGAAAAATGATCCATATATTACTTACAGGACAGCACATAATGTGTTCAGTAATAATTCACTTTTGTTGATATTAATGTGGCTAAGTTGGAAAATAGTGAAAAAAGTTGAAGGCTAATAAAAGGGTATATGTGCAGATTAAGCATTCCTACCCAAAGCTATGCACAGGTACTGAAGTGTTGCAGACAACACTGACTGTTTGATGACAACACTGAGCAATTAGCACTAAATTAGTCTCTTGCTGTAGGTAAAGACACATCAAGTTTTATAGGCATATCAAAGTCAGACAGTATAATGTAGCCGAAAAATACCATGGAATAGCCTGGGTCATATCAGAGGAAAATATTCTTCTCAAAGAGCTATAGAATGTTCATATTCTAATCTCTTTTCACAAGAAAAATTATTCTTGTTTTATTGTTTTTATCGGGGGTAATTCCTATCACTAAATGATTAGGAATATGAGGATAAGTAGTTATAAATAATATAATAGGGCTTATAAAATTTCAAGTGTTGCTTAAATATTTGGCCATGGATCTGAAATGAATTCTCCTTTTCATTCTTGTCTATTTTTGCCCCAAGTCTCTACATTTGCTTCTGGAAGATGATAGCATTCTCTTACCTACCTAAATGATAGAAGAACTATAGTAGAGGAGGTGGAAATGTCTAGTTGGGAAGCAGATAGCACAAGGATCCTCAGAAAAGATAATTGTAGTTTGGAACAATGCAGCATAATTTTTATGACTCAATAATTTCTGAATATTAATTTTAATGCTAGATTAAAAGATCTTGGTTTAAAGAGGGTAATTCAGTGGTTTGTCTTCTAGATGTTCTTTAGCTTATTATGTCTGTTTTCTGCTCTCTTTTTGCTGTTCTTTAAAGTGCAGTGCTTTATACACACACAGTAGATACTTTGTGTCTACATACTGGTTTATATTGATGCACAAAGTAATTAAGACTATTGTTTTCAGATTTAAACTTTAGGTCACTCTGTTATCATGTCTAGAGTGTTTAATTTTGTGTAATTCTTCCAGTGTGACTCTATGAGGTATCAATTTTCTGGTCTGTAATTTCTACATTCATTTGGTTCTGTGAGGGCAGGAGACCCCCAGCAAAGTGGCCATCTCTCCAGGTTCTGCCTTGTTAGGTATAGGCAGTCAGCTATTGAGATTCTAGTGGGAGAAAATCTTAGAGTATCTGTATGCCAAAATACAATTTTAAAACTATTCTATTTGTAATCTATAATCTTTCATCTCAGGGCTGTCTGACGCTGTGCTTTCAAGTGCTAATGTTAGAATCAAAGTCTCAAAGCATCACAGAAGCCAATCACTCTTCCCTAGCTGCAAGCTTTAGGGTTAGTTTTAATAGCATGCCAGTTGCAAAGCTGCACTAGCTACTGCAGCTATGGCTAATTCAAAACACTAAATAGAATTGGGAATCCCATTTGATGTGATTATACCATAAAGCCACAATTGTCTACCTTCACTGACTTCTTATTGCTGTTGACAATAATAAAAATCATAATACTTTTTCACAAGAAATGCAAACTCTTTAAAATGGTCTCATTACATGTCTCTGTGAAGCTTTCCTAGAAAATACTTTTACTTGTTTTTCTCCAGCCGAGGACACTGATCCGCACAGAATCAAAACATGAAACAAATTCCAGTGATAAGAATTTTAACTCTGGGCTAAGGGTTCACTCCACTTAGAGCTAGTAAATGAAAACTAGATAAAAACACAATTATATAATCCTATTATTCTAATATGATAACTTTTATATTTTCTTTTCTAAAAAGAAATACTGTCTCTTTTTCTTAAATTTATTTGAGGGTTAAAACTGAAATCTTAATGTATTCTTGAAGGACTAGCAAAACCTAACCTAACCTTGAAAAATACCAATGTATTGTTTTAATCAGATATAAATGTTCAACTTTATCCTGCTCATCTCTGTTTTAGAGAGAAAGTTCTACCTATGCATAATGGAAATGGCCAACTCTCAGAGCTGCTCAAGCAAGTTATAACACAGCATAAAGAAGACACCTTTGAGGAGTGGCCACGTTGCGACCAAATTATCAGAATGCTCTTTATCTTCGATTGCATCTTTAAATTGAGTGCTGTGAATGCCTAGAATTAGGAACCTCAAGAGGCAGCCTGCACTAGATAGGGATTTTGCTCCCAAGGTAATGCATGATTATGTTCTGAGATATTTGCAGAGAGGTTTATTTTGGGCTGGGTGAAATTAGCATCTTTGTTTACAAGAATACCATCTCACTGATCAAGTTAAAGTACATGCCTAATAACCAGCATTCTTAGGCTTTTATGTTGCCCTTAATTAGACTCTTCAAAGTTAATTAGGGGAACAAATGATACTTTTTGTTCTTTTAAGTCCCCTTTAACAGCTTTCTCACACTTAAAATATTCCCACGTTTATAGGTAGCTTGGCTTGTGCTTGAAACCTGCTGGTTATAACTGCTCATTGGTTAACTCCTTCATTCACAGAGTGCCATCTACTCCATTTTCTTGGGTGTCTTTGATCCTTGTTTCCCCCCAATTTTCAACCATTAATATGGCTTATTTTTAGATACAAATTATTCATTATTTTTTTTGTTCCTGTTTAGGAACAGTGTTTTTCGCAAGGCTTAGAAATTAGCAAAACTAAATTTGTGGAACATGATGGCCCATGCAGGGAGACTAGGACAGTTTTACCTTAGAAAATTGCACAGAAAATTTGAGTTTCTGTAACCTCACCCCTGGGTGTGGGGTGGTGGTAGTGTGAGCCATAATACTGTTTTCATTTTCAGACCTATTATACATTTGGATATTTTTCTTAAAAAAAATTTTATTGATTTTTTATTTTAATAAAGGGTTAGTGAATATAGAAAGCTGGCACTCAACATAATAAACTAATCTCAAGAATGTGAGATTTTTCAGGCATGATATCTGTCTGCTTTGTGCCACTAATGGTAATATAAGACTATTAGAAGTAAATGAGAAATAGTCTTTGCATTAGAGCAGGAGTCTGTCACTCTTCTGGCAACCCTGCCGAGAGCAACATATCGAAGCCACCACACTGTGCTAATAGTGTCACTTATCCCACAGCCTTTACACTGTCCCATATGCAGTTACTATGCAGGGGGTGTGCACATGAGAGTGAGAGGGGAGTTGACAATGTGCTAGAAGAAACTGTAGGAGATAAACTGAATGTGATTTATCACCTCTAATCTTTGCAATGGAAAACATTTAGGAAGAGTAAATAATTGAGGTATTTCAGAAATATGTTTTTATTGGGAGAGGGGGAAAGCCCTCAAATTAATTAGAAACCTAAAAGTACAGGAATAAAAATAATTTTTAAAAAAGTCATGAGGAAATCCTTAATGTGTTTATATAATTGGGAGAAATAAATTATGCTTTAAAACAATCTCAAAATTCTTTAGTTTTGATTATATGCCTAAAAGTACATTTAAAAAATTCCTTCATTAATGTTTTTGTATATGGCAATCATAATCACAGATATCTACATAACTAAAGTTACAAAAACAAAAATATATCTATAAAACTGAAAGCAATCAGTGATATCTGCATTCCACTATTGGCATCTTCTTTACTGGGCTAATATTGTTTTTGTTGTATTTGATTTTTTTGTCAATGTTGTTTGTGTATTTAGTAATCACTGCATATAATACTAGACGGACAGTTTAGGTGAGAAGCATGCAGACAGCCCTCCCAACCAGACTGCAGTAAGCAAAGCTGCGCCTCTTGTGCCCCATAGACAAGCTCCACAGAATGCAGCCAGTACCTGCTCCAGGATCTCTCTCAGGCCTTGGCTAAGAACACCAGCCTTATTTCTAGGTCAGTGTACTCAACTGTTCTCTTAGGAATGAGCTAGCTATAAATGCTTCTTTACAGTTCTTAAAGCTATCCAAAGGGTTTGGGAGAAATGGGAGATATTGAGATGGTTGAGTTGAAGTTTGCCTTTATATTTCAAACATAAAGAAAGTTGGTATAAAAGATTTGCCAACAATGTTTCTGTCATCAGGAAAATAACATAATAAGCATTTCATGGAAAAGCCAATAGACCTAAGGATTAAAAACGAATACCCACTCTCCTTCAGATTACCCACCCCCAACACCTCTTTTGAAGATTTTGGCACTTATACCTTTTATTTGAAGGTCAAATCTTATAATTTCAGCTCATTGAAATAAAACTTTTAAACCAAGGAAAAAATCATAGCAGAGAGGCCTTGAAGTTTCCACATTTTAATCTAGATGAGTCTCTGAGTTCATCTTCAGGTCTTAGTTTAATTTTACAATTATAATATATAGACTGATTTGATTTACAGTCTATTTTGGGGCTTTGAGAAAACAAAGATATGATGAGTAACAATATCTTAATAAGAACTAGGACAGAAAAGCTTTAAAAAGCAGAAAAAGGAAAAACTGCAAAAAGAATAGTTTTCCTGCAAAAGGGTAATTATCCTTTCAGTGTAAGCTGGGAACCCTGTGCTTTTATGTAGGACAATATAATAGAAAGGAAATAAATTTTTCCAACTTCAGAAAAGCTATTCCCCTTCTCATAGTCTCATCTCAGTTAACAACATCACAATCTACTAAAAAGAGATACCTCTGAGTCATCTTCCAATCTTCCTTTGCCCTCACCCTTCCCTCCTTACCCAGTTAGCCAAGTCCTACTGATTCTCCCTCTTAAGTATCTCTTCATTTTGGTAGCCTGTCCTTGCTGCCACTTCATTATTTTGAGGGTGACTATGTGTTTGATACTTTATTTTTCCTTTTTCATGTTCCATATCCAGTACCATAAATTAGAGGTAATAAAGAATGTTCATGTGTAAGCTCTTAATGCTTGATGACAGTGTTCTCAGGCTTCATTATTTTCTGGGTATAATTGCCTATCAGTTGATCTCCCCAGTTCTAGTCTATCCACACTGCCAGAGGTCCTCTCTGAAATCATAAGGCTGGCACCATTACATAATCTCAAATGACTTTTGAGAGAACAACATTCAACATGATCAGAGACTCTACAATCTTTCCCTCCATAAACCCTGCCACCTTTATCTCCTTGTCTCCCACACGCCCCCTAACTTTAGCCATAAGGAACTTCTCACCATTTTCTGAATATACCACTCTTTCAAACTGTGTGTTTTTCCATATGTTATTTCTTTTCCTGGAGTGTTCTTCCCTCCTTTCTCTGCATGGTAAACTCCCACTCATGCTGTAAGACCCAGCTCAATGCCATCTCCTCTCTCTCTAATAACTTTCCCGATCCTGTGCATAGAAGAACTGCCATTCATGGATCCACTGGCCTTTTGTGAGCACCTCATTTAAGATAAGTGTGGCTAGTGCCACTCCCCTCACCTCCTGCCCCAGACCTGGGCAACAGGAGCCCTAATTCAAAGATCTGATTCTCCTCCAGCTGTGGAGAGGTCTATGTGGTCAATGAGACATGCTCCCTGAAGTCCTAGCTTCCCCCTTTTTAAATTATACTCAGGATTCCTGATACTACAAGTAAGACTCCCTACCCAAATGGCCCCAGTTGCATCCCAGAAACTGAAGAGGGTCCTCTCTAATCTGAGATTACTCCATGCAGTTGGTGCAAGCACCGCTAGGTATGAGGGTTAGGAGAATGTGGCTAGAGTTTGGACTTGTTGCCTAGGTGTCCACATGCATGTGTTCAAGACCCCTCATGATGAAAGACAGAGCTGAGGGTAGGGTCATGAAAGAATGGAGGAGGGTTGTAGGACTGGGACCAGAGGGCAGCCTTTTTGATAGCATTAATTTATAACCTAGAACTCTAAGGAATCCAAGAATTCTAAACTTGAACATAGTAGTTCATGTTGTTAAAAAGGTATATTTGTCCAGGTGGGAAAACAAAATATTTTATTCAACTGTTTGTAGCTTCATTTATAATTTTCTAAACTTATTAAGACATCTGGTAGGGGGGCCTCCATTTGTGCTCTTGCTCAGGTCCAGCAAATTAGGAATGGGCCTGCTTATACTACAATTATTTCTTTACATTTTTATTTTCCTAACTGGATGATGAGTTCAGAAAGGGCAGGAACTCATTTTTTTCTTAATCTTTTTATGTTGATAGTTCAGCATATTGCTTTATAATGTACTTGTTGATATAAATATATTCATAATATTTGGTTTATGAAGGCAGGAAAATGTATAACACATTTCAAATAACATTATCTAAACTGGCTAAAGAAAAAAAAAAAGACTTTCAGGGTGAGAAACAGACTCATAAACTTTGGGTAATTAGCCCTTAGCAGAATTAAAAGGGAGTGACATAGGAATTCCTGAACTTCCTTCCTCCCACAGATATACTGGATATGCAGCTACATACAGAACAATTTCCTCTGAGAGAAATTCAGAAACTAGCTGACTCCTACACATTGAGCAAATGAGAAAATATCCACATGAAATGGGTAAGAAAGACTGAAAACACTTATGCCATATATCCCAACCCTAGCACAGAGCCATACAGGAAGGAACTTCCACCTCCCAGCTTTTCCTGGAGGACTGAAAGGTTTGGACTGCCCATCTAGTGCTCCAACTTTTAAGCTCCCATCCCAGGTACAGATCCCCCAAACACCTCTTTTTGAAAGACAGTGGGGCTTCCTCTACAAGATCCATAGAAAATAAAGAAGCAGTTCTTAATAGGTATTCAAGCACTCCCCATGACTATCCTCCCTGACGTTAGGACTAGGGGAGTAGGCAACAAAGCCCATCTCCCAGTCTTTTCCTGGAAGAGGTCTGAATGCATACTTTAGAGGCTCCTAACTGAGGGTTTGGCTTCTGATCAACCTGTATCTGCAATCTGATTGAGCCCCTCCCCTTTGGAACACTGAAGGGTCTTGACACACCCTCAACTACTTATCAGCTCAAAATAGACTTGATATAACTATAAGATAGTTTACTAAGCCTCATGGTAACTACAAAGCAAAAACCTATAGTAGGTACAAAAAAGATAAAGAGATGGAATCTAAGCATATCCCTACATAAAATCACAGAATCATAAAGGAAGAGAGCAAGGGAAGGAGAAAAGAACAAAGCAACTACAAAATAGCCTAAAACAATGAACAAAACAGTAATGGTAAGTTTATACCATCAAGCATTACTTTAAATGTAAATCGACTAAATTCTTCCACCAAAAGAGTGAGCAACTTAATGGATTAAAAAAAAAAAAAAGACCCAATTATGTGCCATGAACAAAAGGTTTGCTTCAGCTTAAAATGAAAGTGAGGGGATCGAAAATATGTTCAAATATAAACTTAAATAAAACAGGGGTAGCTATTCTTGTATAAGACAAAATAGACTTTAAAGCAAAGACTGTAATAAGAGACAAAGAACATCATTATGTAATGATAAAGGGGTCAAGTCATCAAAATGTTATAACAATTGTAAATATTTATGCATTCAACTTCAGAGTACCTAAATACATAAAACAAATATTAACAGATCTGAAGTGAAAAAAAGATTAGAAAGACAAGAGAAGGAGCTGACAAATCAATTAAATTGAGTTGTTTTTTGAAATGATAGACAAAATTGACAAAATTTTAGCTAAATTTACCAAGAAAGAAGAAAAAAGAGTCAAATAAAATTAGAAATTAGAGAGGCAGTATTACAGCTGATACCACAGAAATACAAAAGATCATAAGAGACTACTATGAATAATTATATGCAAACCAAAATACATAAATTCCTATAAACTTAAAACTATCAAGACTGAACCATGAAGAAATAGAAAATTTGAGCAGACTAATTACTAGTAAGGATTTTGAATCAATAATTCAAAAATCCCAATAATAAAAAGTCCAGGGCTAGATAACTTCACTGGTGAATTCTATCAAACATTTTGTTGTGACCGGAATAACCAGATTCAACCTGAGTGCTCTGATATTAGAGGCAGTTTATTAGCCGGCGGCTGTCCTTCCAAAGGAGCAGCCCCGAAACATAAAGATACAAGAGTTTTAAGCCCAAAATCTCATTCTTCATTCTGTCTAAATCACAAAAGTTTAATATTTCTTCTATTCACTACATGTCAACCTAAAGGTGGGTTGTGCAAGCGGGGGTACAGAAGCAGAAAGTGTACTGTTAAAATGTTAGGTTCCCATGGGTAACTGTTAGGTTCCCATGGGCAACTGTTAGGTTTCCAGGAGTAATAGTCAAACAATAACTTTTCAAGCAAGCAGGTGTCCAGAAGCGAGACATGGCGATTAGCACGTAGGCTCTTAATCTTAACCCATTACTACATCTTTGTGACCCTTTCAGTAGTACGTCATCACAATTTAAGAAAGAAATAATACTAATACTTTTAAAACTCAAAAAATAAGAGATGAGGGAATACTTCCAAATTCATTTTATAAGACCAGAATTACCCTGAAACCAAAGTCAGACAAAGGCTCCAAAATATCCCTGATGATCATAGATGCAAAAATCTTCAACAAAATATTAGCAAACTGAATGAACAAGTTTGCTAATATTGAACAAGTAGAAATTATTCCAGAGATGAAAGGAAGCACCAACATGTACAAATCAATCAATGTGATATACCACATGAACAAAATGAAAGATAAATCATATAATTATCTTAATAGATGCAGAAAAAACATTTGAAAAAGTCTACATTCTTTTGTGACAAAAACTTTCAACAAACTGGGCATAGAAGGAATATACCTCAACATAAGAAAGGTAATAATTGACAAATCTACAACTACCATTATACTTGACATTGAAAAACTGAAAGTTTTTCCTCTAAGATCAGAAACAACACAAAGATGCCCACTCTTTCTTGCCACTTTTATTCAACATAGTACTAGAAGTCCTGGTCAGAGAATTTAGGCAAGGAAAATAAATAAAAAGCATCCAAATTGGAAAGGAAGAAGTGAAATTGTCCTTGTCTGCCAATGACATATTATGTATAGAAAACCCTGAAGACTCCCTGAAAACACTGTTAGAAATAAAAAATGAATTCAGTAATGTTTCAAGATAGTAAATAAATATATGTACATCACTTGTGTGTCTATATATCAACAACAAATTATCAGAAATAGAAATTAAGAAAATAATTTTATTTATATTAGCATCAAAAAGAATTAAATACTTAGGAATAAATTTAACCAAGAAGGTGAAAGACTGGTATACCTCAAACTATAAGACATCAGTGAAAGCAATTAAAGAAGACACAAATATATAAAAATATATTTTATGATTATGGATTAGACAGATTAATATTGTTAAACTGTGCATATTACCCAAAGTAATCTTGAAATAAATGAAACAATTCAAGCAGATTTATTTCAATACCTATTAAAATTTCAATGACATTTTTCACAAAAATAGAACAAATAATACTAAAATTTACATAGAATTACAAAAAACCTCAAATAGCCAAAGCAATCTTGAAATAAACAAACAAAGCTAGAGGCATCACACTTCCTCGTACCAAACTGTACTACAAAACTATATTAATCTACACAATATGGTATTAGCAAAAAACAGACATATAGATCAATGGAATAGAATAGAAAGACCAGAAATAAACTCATGCATATTTAGTCAATTAATTTTTAACAAAGGAGCCAAGAATATACCCTGAAGAAAGTCTCTTTATTCAAGGATAGTCTCTTGAATAAACGGTGCAAAATAATAAAATTGGACCCCTATCTTGTACCACACCCAAAAATACAGCTCAAAATGGATCAAAAACTTGAACATAAGACCTGAAACCTTAAAACTCCAGAAGAAAATATAGGGAGTAAGCTCCTTGACATTGGTCTGGCAATGATTTTTTAAAATTGATACCAAAAGCAAAAATAAATAAGTGAGGCTATGTTAAATTGAAAAGCTTCTACACAGCAAAGGAAACCATCAACAGAGTGAAAAGTCAGCCTATGGAATGGGAGAAGATATTTGCAAAGCAAGCATCCTATAAGGGGTTAATATCTAATATATATGAGGAAACCATACAACTTAATAGCAAAAAAAATAAATATGGCATACAAATGGGCAACAAGTACATGAAGAGGTGCTCTACATCACTAAATATCAGGGAAATGAAAATTAAAGCCACAATAAGATACCTTCTCACACCTGTTAGGATGTCTGTTATCAAAAAGATAAGAGGGCAAATGCTGTACGCTGTTGTTGGGAATACAAGCTCGTGCAGCCATAATGGAAAACGTGTAGGTTCCGCAAGCAACTAAAAATAGAATTACCATATGCTTTAGCAATCCCACTTGTGGGTATATATCCAAAGGAAATGCAATCACTAGCTCTATATTTCCACGTTCATTGCAATACAACTTACAATAGCCAAAGGTATGGAGACAACCTAAGTGTCCTTCTTGGGATGATTGGATAAATAAATTCTGGTATTTATAATGGAGTATTATAAAATAGAATGCCTTAGTTCCCACAATCAAAGTCAGTTCTCAGGAAAGAATTTGAAATTGGTATTAATGTCAGTTTTATCTTTTCATTAGCTTATTCACTCATTCTTATAACTCCATCATACATTTATATTTAAATAAGATTCATACTAAAGAAATTACATTCTACCAGTTGAATTTCAGATAACACCCAGTATGGGGTGCAGGAGTTGGAATGATGAGGTAAGCAGGGAGACTAATTCAAGGAGTAAGTGAATATACATGTGACATCATGATATTCCAAGGTATAAATGGCTTACTGTTCTCCCAAGGATAAGATGTTCCAGGCACACTGGATGACATCCTGTTATCTCTAAAATACATAATTAATGAGTCTTAGAAGTATGAAGTTGCAAAATATATTTCTTTAAGAAAAGAGGTTATATTAACAGCAAATTATTATAAATGTCAATAGCCACACCTAGGGATCAAAGCAATTGAAAACAATCTTATTCTTTCATCTCACAATGTGCAACTCCATAGGGCATTTGGGCATAAGATCTGTTTAAGAGCTAATTAACTGCATTTTTACCCTAACTCTTAAAATCATGTATTGATCCTGAATTATCAGAGAACAACTATCCCATTCATAATTTTCCAAATTATTATAAATTCAATTTTTTTCTATGTTTCTCTCCTTTTAGCTTTATTGAGGTATAATTGACAAAGTTGTAATATATTTAAAGTGTACAATGTGATGATTTGATATAAATACACATTGTGAAAGAATTCCCACTGTTGAGTTAATTAACACATCCATCACCTCACATAATTTACCATTTCCCCACTTTTGTGGTGAGAACAATTAAGTTCTACTTTATTAGCAAATTTCAATTACATGATATAATATTAGAAACTAGTCACCATATTATAGAATCTCAAACATAATTTATCTTATAACTGGAAGTTGTATCACTTTACCAGCTCGCCTTATTTCTTCTACCCCATTCTGGCAAACACCATTCTACTTTCTGTTTTTGAGTTTTACTTTTTTTTTTTTTTTAGTTCCACATATAAGTGATGCCATGCAGTATTTGGCTTTTTTTTCCATCTGACTTATTTCACTTAGCATAATTCCTTTTAGTTTTATTCATATAGTTGCAAATGGCAGAATTTTCCTCTTTTTTTTAATAAGTAGAATTAATTGTTTCTTTATAAGTCAGACAGATTAAGAAGAAGAATAATTATAGGAGACATGGATTCACAGAAAGGGAAATTTGAAAATTATTTGAGAAATATCCAGTCAATTATTCAATTTTTCAAATGCCTTGACCTCTGTGATCATTTCTATTTTATATATGGTTGTAGAACATTAATTCTGACAAATATAAGCCATTTGTCACGGGCGGGGGAAGGGCATTTTCCGGATGGGGAAAGCTTCATTATCACCTGTTGGACTGCATATTTATGCTTTGCTAAAGTGAATGTCTCTGTGACTACTTTCTATTCCTCCTTCACTAGAATGATATAAACTCCTTTGATATTTCTCTGTTGAATCCAAGAGGGAACATGTTGAAGGGAAAGAGTATAAAATGAAGGAGCCCTTGCATCGTTATCCTCTTGAAGTTTCTTCTCAAATTCCTCTTGCTCCCTCTTCATATCTTTTTTACAATGGAATTTGTGAAGAATCTTTCAGTCTCTCTCTCTCTCTCTCTCTCTCTCTCTCTCTCTCTCTCTCTCTCTCTCTCTTTCTCAATGGCCTTTATGTTTAAATTAATTTAATAAATAATCTTTCTGATTCAGTAGTTCATTTAACAATGTGGCAATGAGG
This sequence comes from Macroglossus sobrinus, assembly GCA_004027375.1. Classification (NCBI taxonomy): domain Eukaryota; kingdom Metazoa; phylum Chordata; class Mammalia; order Chiroptera; family Pteropodidae; genus Macroglossus; species Macroglossus sobrinus. Next base: position 477,678 of record PVKZ01001062.1, on the reverse strand, counting down.
ATGTCTTTATCAGTTTGGGCTGCTGCAACAAAATACCATAGACTGAGTGGTTTAAACAACAGACATCTATCATTCTTTTCTAACAGTTCTGGAGGCTGATAAGGCCAAGGTCAAGGTGAGAAGATTTGGTTCTTGGTAAGGGCCTTCTTCCTGGCTTGCAGAGCTGCCTTCTTGTACCCTCACATAGCAGAGAGAGGAAGCTCTGATGTCTCTTTCTCCTCAAAAAGATACTAAACTCACTATGGAGTCTCCACCCACATAACCTCACCTAAACCCAAGTACCGCCCAAAGGTCTCCTAATATCATCACTCTGGAGGTTAGAGCCTCAATATATTAATTTTTTGGGAATGCAATCATTTAGTTTATAGCAAAGCTCAAGTTCTAAATTTTTTTGGCCATGTAACTTACTGAAAAATGTGTCTTATTTCATATTACTTTTACTGTTATTAATAGAACATTTTGTTTCTGAAGTGTTGAACTGTATGGACTTTTTCTTTTCTTGTTCTATTCTCAGTATCCAGTGGGTAGTTTGGGTACCTACAGAATTATATTGTGCTCTGGATTTTTTTACTTCATTTTCCTAGTACTCTTTATTTCTTCTCTTTAAAATCTCTTCCCACTTTGTTTTTCCTTTTTTTTTTAAATTTATTCTTACATTAAATCGGTTTTCCATATGGAAAGTTTTGACCATATGTCAAAACTGACTATATGTCAAAACTGACCATTGTGTTCTGTCTCATACAGTGTTGCCAAAAGATAATGATAAATCAAGTATATGGATTTATTATCCAAGAATCTATTTTATATCTTTGGATCTACTTAAAGTTTAAATATAGAATTCAAAATCTTAAATAGTTTTTAGAAATTATCAATTTAACATACTCTTTTTGTACAGATGGGAATACTATCTGTACAATAAATAAAATAACCTTCCAATAATTATGTACCAGGACTAGAATCCAGTTCTCCTGGTTTCAGGGAAATATTTTTTGCATAATCATCATTGTAATATTTTGTTTCTCTAAAACTTTTTTCTTTTCCAAAATTAGTTCCCATTTTCATTAAGAAGCATTGAATTAAGTCTGAGGTTTAGGTGCAATTCTGCCTGGGTAGATCGGGTTGGACTACATTAGTGATGAAAATTAGCACTTATGTGTGCCATGAGCTTAAAATAAGTAAAGGCTAATGGAAATCATCCAGTGGACCTAAAAGCAATTTAGCATTTCTTCCTGCTTTTGCTTTGGTTTTAAAAAGAATGTGCCTATGTAGAGTTCTGAGTAGCTCTAAAACAGGCAGGTGCTTATATTTTCTGAAGACACATTTTAAATATCAAATATGGCTGATAAAATGCAATCAGTTTTGTTTTTCATAAGATAAGAGGTATGGAACACACATATTTCTATTTATGTAGACAGATGAGTGTGTATGCATATCTATAACATATATAGCATGTAATATATATGTAACATTCTATATACTATATATATAGAACATTATATGTATGTGTGTGTATCTATATATCTAATCTATATATCTATATATCTATATATCTATATCTATATCATCTATATCATCTATATCTATATCTATATCTATCTATATCTATCTATATCTATCTATCTATCTAGATAGATAGATAGATATAGATAGATATAGATAGATATAGATAGATATCTAGATAGATAGATAGATATAGATAGATAGATATAGATATGGTATATAATACATTAACATGTTTTAAGGTCCAGGACTATGTTTGAATCAGCATGACTCTAATCCTATGGGATACAACAGAAGTAAATGTGGAGGTGATATGTGGTTCATGCAACTTCACTTACATAAATTAAATTTGGGCGGGCCAATTATCAGTACATAGGAATTAACAATCTGGACTAGGAGCAGTTCTCAGTCCCATCCTCCCCCTTACCTTCAATTCAAATTAGCTTCTTATCTTTGAATTAGGGCTGTACAATAGATTAGCTTTAATTTTGTGACAATGTGAGTGGGAACTTTGGAGCAGGAATCTCAAACAGCATTACATTTCTGAATTTTAGGAAATTTTAATACAGCAGTTGTTTAGATCTAATAGTTTAGATGGCTATAACAGAATGCTAGGAGATGAATGTAAAAATTGTTCAATTATTTTTTCTTTCATTTATTTCAGGCCTCATTTCTTCCCATGCCCTTTTGCATACTGTACTCCAGATAGACTGACCTTCTCACTACTGCATGTTCCCCTGTCTGAGAGACTATTCCTCCAAAAGATCATATGATTTACACTCTTTCTTTCTGCTCAAGAGTCACTTCCTCAGAGAAGTCTTTGCTGACCAAACTCTGAAGCAGTACCCCAACACTCTAACTCCTTCCCCATGCTTTATGTTTTTTATAGCACTTTTCGCTAACAAATTTTAATATACTGGTTTGTTCATTTATTTTTGTCTATTTTTTCAGTAAACTGTAAGTTCCATGAGAAAGGGGAATTTGTTTTGTTCTCTGATTGTCTCAAGGGCCCAGAACAGTACCTGTCCTAAGTCAGTCCCCGCAAAGCCATTTTTAATCAGAAGAATGATTTTATGCATTTATATTATCCATTTCACCTCAGAGAGCACCTACTACTGATGGGGATATGTGCCTTTGAAGGATTGCTGGTTAGAAGCTGAGATATCCATTCTTTTTCCAAAACTTCTTTTTTATTTCAAATAAGTTGAATCTGAAGAATTTTATAACTTTGAATTCCACTTTTTTTTTTTTTTACTATCAAATTAAAGCTAAAAATGCTGCCAGGAAGGAGGGAAAGCCAGATTGGAGGGGGAGGAGGCGAGAGGTAGAAGAAGGGGAAGCAGAGAGTTGGGGGAGGGATGGATGAAAGATCCAGGAAACCTGAGGAGAGGCAACAAAACCAATTAAAGTTAATGAACTACAGCTAAGCTTTTTATTTTAGTTTTTCTTTTTCTCCTCTCAGAGTATACCAGCCTCAACTTGGAACTATTTTTTCTTGGAGAGACACTTTCAAAAAGTAGATTATTTTCTCCCTACCCCCACACTCAGAAAAAAAATGACACTTTAATCAACTAAGGCATGAGGGTATATTTTGTGCAGCTATCTAGTGGATTTAGAACTTGGCCTTCAGCCTTGGTCCTACCACCCACTGAATTCTGGCAAAATTCCAGAACATCACAAGTCTCATTCTCCTCTATCTTCACATAAGCTGAGAGAAAATCAGCCCTACTGAGTAGTTATCTGGAGACAGGAGGCGGAGGTCCAATTGTAGTATCTAATATTAGAAATAGAGATGCCTCCAATGGTTTTTGGCAGACTGAGCCTAGAAAGAGTGGTTCTGGCTCTCCTGCTCAAACGTCTTAAATAGTTTACATATCTGTTTGATTAATTTGGCTGGAAACATGATTGCAGTTAATGTATTAGTTATAAAAGATTAGAGGAAGATTCTTATCTCAGTTATACCCATTCTTTAGAATAACTTATTCTATCAAATGATGAGTGCTAATAATAATGAACCACTGGCATAATTATTGAATATTCTTTATAAACCACATACACACACCCAAATTTAAATATGAATGAAATTTATTTCACTAACATTTTATATTCATTCAACATTTTGGCCAAATATTACATTCAAATTTATGATTCTATTTTAAAATGCAAATAGTAGTATAAACTGATCTAAATTACTTCAGAAGACATTTGAAGTGTGAACAGACATTCAAGTTTCCCATTTGAAGGTGTTTTTAAATACTCTACTTTTCACAATGATTCCTTTCTCCACCTATTGCCTTTACTACAGGCTTAAAATTAGAATTTTTGTCTATTTCTTGGCTCTCATATCATTTCATTCATTCATTTTGAGATTCCTAAATTATATGTAATACTTGTCTTCTTTCATAGAATTTGAGAATCATACAAGTAAAAGTTACCCTACTAAATATTTGGCTGGATGCTAACTCACCTGTCTGTCACCCTAATTCCTTTTCTACTCTTGAAAATTCTAGGATGCTCACTGTTGCTTGAGGTGATTATATATATATATATAATATATATATACGTATATATAATATATAATATATAATATATATAATATATATATACATACATACATATATACATACATATATATACATATATATATATATACATATATATATACATATATACATATATACACATATATATATTCTCTTAATATTTCTTTTTCTCTTCATATATTTTAGTATTAGTCATTATGTACTTATACTATCTGAAAACGTTAGATTTTGAAGTCAAGATGAAAGACAATTATGTCAGGATTTCTCCATCTTGTACTTGTGTGTGTGTGTGTGTGTGTGTGCGTGAGAGAGAGAGAGAGAGAGAGAGAGAGAGAGAGAGGAACTCAACTTTCCTTTTTGTACAGTTTATCTTGCCAAAGAATTATTCTCCCTATCTATATAATTATGCAAATAATTAAATTAAAAAGGCATATTTGCCTTTCAAGTGTGTACTTTCTCAACAGGATGGAATCTTTTACAGTATCAGTCATTCTCTTCAATTTAAGCATGCTTTGAAATAACGGTTGAAATGATTTTAAAGCCACTTCCTATCCACTGCATAAGGATGTGAGATCAGCCCATATCCTTCTATTTTGTTCATGATTTGTTGTAAAATGTGGCTTTTTGGTAGCAAAATACAACATAGATTCATCCTGAAGTTAGTTTGGTTGGTTGGTTTCATTTTAGTGATCCTTGCAGTAATCATCTCTTTTTCTTGATCTAATGATCCAAATATTTGAAAATCAGTTCCAGAATTGTGTCTGTATAATATCAAACTTACCTTTCTCTTCTCTCTAAGATCTACATATCTGATGGTGAATAAAACATCCGCTTGTATCCTGAGTATCACCTGGGTACCAAGTACAATTGTTGACTAAGTTGCTTTTCCCAGACAACTTTAGAGATGCCTTTCAGTTTGTCATGAAGTTGTTCAGTTAGATTTAGTTAGATGTTTAAATACATTTTACATGGCAAAAAGCTTTTTTTCCTATGCCTTCCCAATTTTCATTTTTAAAATCAGTACTTATTTTGCATTTCCCAGTAAAAAATGATTCTCCTTGATAGAATTAAGTCATCTTTGTTCTTGCTTCCTGGAAAAACTGACAATAACACTATTATCTCTTGATATTATTTTTAATGTCCCAGCTGAATTTTCTATACCATATTCTACCTTTCCACCAAATTGGAGGAATATGTTTTCTTTTAACTTTTTATTTTAAAATGATTTAAGAATTTCAGAGATGTTTAAAAAAGTAGTACAAGTAACTAAACTTCTAGATTCCCTGAATGATCATCCTTTCTCACCCTCACCCCTTTACATCTAAATGTTTCTGTGTGTATTCTTGAAGAGGAGGAGGAGGAGGAGGAGGAGGAGGAGGAGGAGGAGGAGGAGAAGAAGAAGAAGAAGAAGAAGAAGAAGAAGAAGAAGAAGAAGAAGAAGAAGAAGAAGAAGAAGAAGAAGAAGAAGAAGAAGAAGAAGGTTTTCTTATATAACCAGAGTATAGTTATAGAAATCAAGAAATTAGCATTGATACTGATGAGGTTCAGAATGCCCTGCCCCCATATATGGCACTTTGGCAAACTGAATATCTTAAGCTAAAGGAGTCTGGGAAAACTGTAGAGCAGGAAGTTCACTCTGACTCTCACTACTACTCACCTCTTCTCTGAGAGAAGATACATCGTCTATGTCAAAGGTACCCTTTCTGTACTAGGAGGAAGGGAAACATTCTTATCACCAGAGACAGGGAATTTGGGGTCCAGAAATCTATACTACTAAATATAAAAAAAATAAAAACTAACCCTTACCATTTACTAGTCCTAACCTAAACCCCTTTGTCTTTTCAATTCATCACCAATTCTTTGTTTCTTTGTCTAAAAGGTACAAAAGCTTTCTGCTCTGATCATTTCATTTCTGCAGGTTTTCATTCACTTGTGAAGGTTCCCATGGACATGTAAAATGAAATAAAAACTGTATGCTTTTCTCTTGGAATTCTCTTTGTTGGTTTAATTTTTAGACCCAGCAAGAGACCCTGTGAGGGTCAAAGAGAGCTTTTTTCCTCCTCTAAAATACAATACAATGTTATAGTAAAACTATATAAGTAAAGAACTTATTTAAATGTTACCTTATTCTAGTAATGTCATTTATAGCAAAGTAATTTTTGTCTGGTCTGGCATCACATATTGCATTTAGTTGCCATATCTCTTTAGTCTCCTTTGTTCTGAAATGGTTTCCAGTTTTTCTTTGTCTTTCATGACTTTGACATTTTTGAGGAGTATGGACTAGTTATTTTGTAGCGTGTCTCTCAATTTTGGTTTGTCTGCTATTTCTTCATGATTGAATTCAGGTTATACATTTTTAGCAGGAATACCACAAATGTGATGTGTGTCCTTCTCAAAGGCACATGCTATCCATTTGTCTCATTACTGGTGAATTAACTTTGATCATTTAGTTAAGGTGTTGTCTGCCAGGTTTCTCCCATAAACTTCTATTTACCCCTTCATAATTAATAAGTATGTTGTGGAGATATACTTTGAGATTTTGTAAATATCCTCTCTCATCAAATATTCACCCTCTAGTATTAGTATTCAAAGATGATTTGTGCCTGAATCAAATATTACAATAATTATTTCCACATATGAATTTCTAATTTCATAATTATTCTGTATTTGTTAGTTTGCACTTTTTTCTGTAAGGATGAGTTTTTCCTTATCCCTCTTTTAATTATTTATTTACTTATATTACAATGGCCTTGTGAATTCTTATAGCCATTTAATTCAATGATTTATAAGTTGTTATTTATTTTATACATGATTTCCCCATTTTGGTCAATGGAAGCCCTTTCAAATTTATTTTGGTTATTTTGACATGTCCTCATTTGAAGTAGGGGGGGCAAATTTTTGTTTCTGGGCTCGAAGATGTTCCAAAAATATTTTTTATTCTTCCAGCCCAAACCCTGGCATCAGCCAATTTTCTAAGATTCTCTGTTTCTTTTCATTATAGAATAATGTTCGGGAACCAAGGTATGGATGCTATGTGTGGGCATTGCTACTGGAGGATCATTGCTTCTAGGTGTTTCATAAGACACACAGACACTCTATCTATCTATCTATCTATCATCTATCTATCTATCTATCTATCTATCTATCTATCATTTATCTATCATATATCTATCTATATAAACATAGTATATACTATATATACAAATATAGTCTAATTTGTGTATTATATAGTATATATATCTACCATCTATCATCCATCTGTCATCTATCTATCTATCTATCTATCTATCTATCTATCTATCCATCATCTATCTATCATCTATCTATCATCTGTCTATCTTAGTTCATATTGATACCTCCAGTTGAAATTCATCATCAAAGTTCCTTCTCTTCTATAGTTGTAACTCTCTTTTCAGACAGTGGGAAATTTGGCTGGCTGTCTATATTTTGATGTGTCAGAGAAAGCCTGCTTTTCTCCTTGAAAACCCTGACAGTGATTTTGGTTATAAATTAAATCATTAAAGGCAAGATAAATAAATAAACAATTAGGAAGAATAGTGAATTTTCTGCATATTTTTTCTTTATTTTCCCCAAGAAACACCATATTCTTCATATATGGAATTTTTAAGCAGCCACATACTTGTCTTATCTTAAAGATTACTTCAGATGGAGATCTTACTTCACCACTGAGAGTCTTTGCCCACTCAATAGTTGGTGCGAGCCTTTTGCATCAAGTATGTCATAAAGTCAGCAGTGATATACCATAGGCAGGCCAGTGGGAGCACTCTAATCCAGACATAAGTAATAAGAGACACATGTCTGTAAATGACAAAAACAAAAAGAAAAACAAAAACAAATAAAATCAGTCTGATTTATATTATAACTATGCCTCAGTAAATTTAAACATTTTTGGTGAGAAAATATTCTTCCTTGTTGGGGCTAAATGTTCCTATCTTGCCTTGCTGGTCTATCACCAAGGTTAGTCAAAATGACTCAACTAACACTGCATGAAAATGTAGCTAGACTGTGCCATTGTCACTATGTTCTTGTGTTTTCAACATTATGCTTCATATTTATTTGAATTTCCAAGTAAAATTTTTCCCCCTCTTCAGATTAACTAGATTTAAGACGGTAAATAAATCACTATAATTATTGTTTCTCAAATGGACATGATGAACAGGCCCTTTTTAAATGAAAAAGACATTCTTATAATTCATTTGACATACATCTTAAACTCAATTTGAGAAAGAATGACTTAAGAAACACATGTTCAATTTTTGAATAGTTTATTTATTAGTTTATGAATTATCACTTCAAAGAAGTTTCTTTAGAACTGAAAAGTATTTATAAGTTTACCATCAAAATGACAAATAATGTACAAAATATTTTCTATGGACCTTCTAATTCTCCAGAGTACATTTTTAAACCCTAGTTTGAGAAATCCTAGGCTAGATTTTGAAATTGTTCTCTTGTGTCTTCAAATAAACATCTCACACATTTTTTTATTTCTAGAGAAGCTATCAGATCTGAGAATATCTACAACAGTCTGAAACATGCTTTTCTCAGCATTTTGCTTTAATCTTTCTCTGGATACCAGACATTCTCATTCTTACAGAATTGGTGATATATTAGTTTTACTGAACAAACACTGCTTATGCTTATGTCTTAAGTAGTATTGATTTGAGTTGAAAACATGTCAATTTTGTTAACATCCTTAAATTCCTCTTTTAAAACTATGATGAGCCCTTAAAAAAGATTGAGTCATGATAAAGACCATTTTAGAATAAATGACTATAATTATTAAATTTTAAAAGATATATACTCAGCTAATGGTAAGAAGGAGGTCCAAGTTATGTCTTCACTCTCATTTTAGAAAAGCACTATGTGAAGAATATCTAGAATCTATCCTTCAGAAAGGATACAAAAATTCCAGGTAGAAGATTTCTTACTTCTTATACTATAAATTTGAGAATTAATATTAAAAAATGATTGACTCAATTTTCTCAAATTTAAACGTTTTTCTTCTTTATGATTTTATAAAAATAGAATTCTCTGAGGCCATCTGGGACCTTTTTTTTTTCAACAAGAGCAAAAATGAAGCATTGTTCTATTTACTGATAACAACTTTATTAACTAGGATTTTAATAGTTTTATAATTTATTTAATTTGATATTGGTTAGAGATAGAGCTTAATTTTAATATCTATTTAAAATAGATGTATACAGTATAAACTGTAAGATTTTTAACACTTTTGAATGCTACTTAAAAAGTTTTAAAGAGTTTACAACATAGTTTGTATGCCAATGGGTGTTGTTAAACAGACAATCTCTACTAATGCTGATCAGCTCTTTCTTTACTTAGTAGCAGCATAAATGTTCTACTGCCTGAAGATTTGGTTTCTAACCTAATTCTCTGATTAATAGCTTTGTGAGGTTGAGGAATTTACTTAAACTCTCTCAAACTCAATTTAATCTCGTAAAATAAAAATGAGAGTACCCCCGCATCCAGTCCATCTCACAATAATATTGAAAAGTCAAAAGAGATTAATGCATTTGAAAGTGCTTTATAATTTGCAAAGCACTATATAAATTTAAACATTTTTCTTATTTAATGTGCAAAATATTTTGTGGGCCTGTATATATTTGAATTTACTACATCCTAAAAATAATTATCTAGAACAGTGTTTCTCAAACTTCAGTGTGCATTAGAATCACCTGAAGGGGTTGTTAAAACAGTTTGCGGGGCCTACTCTCAGAGTTTTCAATTTCATAGATCTGGGGTGGGATGAGAGAATTTGCATTTCCAGCAGATTCCAAGGAGATGTTGCAGTTGCTAGTCCGGGAACCACAGTTTAAGCATCACTAATCTAGAATTCAGGGCTACATTTTCCCACATGTGACAAATACTTAGCAAATAATACATTTAAAATATTTAAAATAAATGAAATTTACCCCCTTAAGTACTTTTCTTATGCTTTTATCCTCAAGTTTATCTCCATTGCCAGTAAAATAATAGCCTCATTGAATCAGACTCAAGTGTTCATAATGTGTGATAGTCTGCAGCATACTTTATGCTATAGCTTCTTAGTTCTGATTATGAGACCATTTTCAGCTAAGCAGATTCCATGGTTGAGAATATTTGTCCCAATAGTCAGGCCATCTGAACAGAGTAGTGAGTCTCTAAATATGTTCTTTACTTCCTTCATGTATATGTGAATTTTTAAATTGAAAAAGAAACATAAACATTCAGTCTTTTCCTAAAATTTAAATATTCTTTGTAAGAAGTGATTTAAATAATAGTAGAGGATGCTAGAAGAACTGTGCTCTCAAATATAGTTTCCTACTTATTACAAGGAATACATATGTTCTAAGTTATTTTCAGAATATCTTGCCTTTTCACACTTTGGGGAGGCCATATCACCTTAAGAAAGCACTGGAAAAATTACAGTAAATGTCTCTGAAAATAACTTACCACTGGAATAGAAATTATTAATGAAGGAAAAATTTTTTAACACCTATAGCACCTGGTATTCCTAGGTGGTCTCCCATCCAAGTACTAACCAATAAAGGAAATTTTTGATAACAAAGGAAAATGAAACATTCCTCAAGCTAAGCAAGCTAGAATAGGAACATGTAGAAAAAAATCTACTTAGATTGTATGAGTTTCAAGTTTCATTGACCTTAAAATTAATTTAAATGAATTGAGTGTATTTTCCATGAAATGATTCTGAATGTACTGAGATCAAGATGACCTGGATACTAACTTTTGTTTAAGTTCTCTATTTAAAAACCAGATTCCAAGATCAAGGATCTAAGGAAGTTGGCTAAATTAGATGATTTCTCTTTCCTCTTTGCATGTATTGTTTTACCAGGGACAGATTCCTTCTTAAATTAGACTAGTTCTTTTTATCAACCAGAGGGTTTATGCACATTGAAACGTATGGCAAAAATAAATAAATAAATTTGGCTCTTTTTCTAGCTCTGAAGGAAAGTCTTTCTTCCGGTTCTCTACTCTGAGCATGAATCATCAAAGGAAACTAAAAAAGTAATTGTTGGAAATATTACAAATGTTCCTACAGTATGTGATTGTCTCTTAAAGGTTATATCAAGGTTGTCTGGCACTTCCAAAGTGCATGACCATCTCACACAGACATTATGTAAAACACCTGGAACATAAAAAACCACTTAAAAACAAAGACCAGAGAAATGTGAAGTGATTTTCAACTCATTTCAGAAATTATATTCCTTAGAAAAAGGCTGACACTATCGCAATTTGGCCCATACAGAAAGCCAGCTTATTTTTTGAGAAATCTTAGAATGCAAAGATTAGAATCTAGTAATTCATCTTTGTTAAACCATTTTTGAAATGATGTTAATTAAGTACTGTACCTATACTACTTCAATCCAGGAACAGTAGCTATACTGTTGAAATACATTACAATTTAAATTGCAAATGATAAAATTCATTCTTGAAAGAAGATTCTCTCCCCTCCAATTTATGAAATAGAAACTTAGTTTTTGTAACTCCAAAACCATAATATCCCTAGATTTCTCTTGCTGATGAAACTACCCTTTATTCCAAAGTTTGCAACTTAGTGAGGGTCTGCAGGTGAAAGTCAAGAAATAATATTAAAACCCAGGAGAATGAGCCATATTTGGAATGCCAAACAGAATTACACAAATGGTACAAATCAAAGATCCCCACAGAGTTACAGAGCAGTAGAAGCTGTCCTGTCGCTCAGGTTAAAAAGCAAAAAATGAAACAGAAAAACAAATATCATCTGCTGTGTGATAATGAAGAAAAAAGTTATGTAATGGCAGCTGAAGACTGTTTTTATTGTTCTCACTTAGACATTGGGTCCAAGATTCTCAATCTGTTCTTAAATATTTTTCATAATCAGGTAATTATTAGGACTTGTGACCCCCTGTTAACAAAATGGCAAGATCTACCAGATATCAATCTTTCCTGATGGATTCTTGTTTGAATAGAAAAAAAACTGACTCAAAGTTGAGTTTTGCTTTATTTCTTTATGTGACTTTCTAAAATATTTGTAGTACTTCTAGGCACTAATCTGGTGCCTAAATATCTTTGTTTTTTTCTTTTACACAAAGAAATGGTTTTTTTCTATATGTGTGATTAGATATTGTATCTTATGACATATCATTTGGAATCTCACAGTTTGAACATATGTCCGCTATTCCTCTTCTTGGAGTCTCTTTCTTTTCCAAGTAATTTCTTTTTTAGTTTGGATTAAATGTACTATTGCCTGGTTGACAAACTAAATGACTTAGAAAGGCGTGTTTCTTGATTACTACATGAAGATGGATAACTTATTCATGCATTTGTATTCTACTTTTGATAATGTCAAAGGCCCATTTTTCGCTTCCCTCTCCCTGCACTAATGATGATGGCCATTAACTTTCTCTACTTAGAATTAACCTTCAAGGCAGTTCATTAGGGGAATTGGAGCTACCCATTACTGAGGCACTATTGATTAAGTCACAACAAAATTGGTTTAGGGCCTTAAATTTAGTTGATTGGTAAAATTTTGGTTTAAATCCTTTATGGTTACCTGGTTACTTGTGTTTATCATTTAGTAGACACCTGTGAGAAACAAAGAAAGTTCAAAAGTTTGTATCTAATGCTCTGTCAGTAGACTCAAATTTTTCCATGTAGGTCATTAATATTCTAAACATCTATTACATCAAATGTAAATGGTATCATTATGTCTATTTTGAACTCATTCTATACTTCCTATTTCTGTCTGTTTTTCTGTCTGTACTAAATTGGCTTGATAGATATACCTCTATTCTCTCTCACATTTAAATTAAATCTCTTAATTGCAAAATTTAAAATTAGGACTGTCTTATTTTTTACTTTAAATGTCAGATTCTTGGGAAGACACTGGCCTAATGGGCCTGTTCATAATTATGCACTCAGTCAATCAATACAAGTTTTACCTTGTTTTTATTGTGTCAGATTAATTCAGAATATTATAACTTCTCCCCTTATTTGAAGTCTGATAGCCCTTGTGAAGTGTTTAGTATTGATCTGTGCTTTATTCACCTTCTTCTTGTGGCATTTGAGAGGGACCACCAAGTAACAATTAGATCATAATCCCTAAATTGTGGCAAGAATGGATTAGGTGTACATCAATTACTGTTCTGATAACAACTCTCAAAGGGCGGGGCTCATCTTGTGAGGTTTTCTCAGATCTTGCCAATCACTGTCAGGAGCTTTTAAATAGAAACACTTTCAACACTTTGGAAGCTCCTGAAAAAGACATACATTTTTCTTTTGTTGTCTCTTTAGGCTTCTTTCTGCTAATGACTGCTGCCAAGATGTATAAATGGAATGGTTCAGTTAAGAGAAGAATCTATCTGAGGTTTGAAAAGTTTCCTGCCCCATGACAATTTTTCTCTCATTTTGTGATTGAGTTGGGACAGAAAATACAAGATAAGGAAGCAGAGGCTCTTTTTCAGCTATTACAGTTGAACCACCAGAGAGCAGCTGATTCCTTAGGACAACTTCCCTGACTGACTTATGACTTGATACTCAGAAACTCAAGCACTTTGGAAAAGAGAATTTAGATCTGCTGAGATTAAATATAAATGTCTGGAATTCATAAGGAAAGATCACATTTGGCCTCCATAATTTATTGAAATAGATAATAAAATGAATTCTGGAATAAGTACCTATATTTTGGAATTTGCAAAGAACTAAGGTTATCATATTAATATCTATGAAAGGTAAAGAACTAATCCTAGATTGCAGAAACTGTCCTGGTTTAAAACCACAAGGAACTTTTCTAGGTCCAGGGAAAACCAGAACAGTTAAGTGGTCACCCAAGCTGGGAATATGAGAATAATAGAGACATTTTTCATTCTCTTTTTTTCATTGGACTTCCTTTGAATTATGTATTAAGATATATGCATTAAGGACTTTATTTGTATGTTTATAAGTATAGCCATGCATGTTATATATATTCAGTGATTTTTAAAAATGGTTTGGTAGATGCATCATTGGAGAAGAGAGGAGGTACAGAATATTCAAAATCATGGATTCCAATAGCCACTTTAACGGGTGAAATGTCCTCATTCATAGGAGATTTTTGAAATGTAAGTCTAGGCATATTTAAACAGAGGTTCACTGATATTACCACATTTATGCTTAGACACATAGTTATTACTTTAAAATCAGTGTTGTATAATCTGACCCACTAATGGACAAAGGCAGGTGTGACTTTGTCTTGAGAAATCCACAGAGTGAGTTATTTGCCTTGAGAGTTCATTTTATATTTCTATTGACATGAATGATAGGTAGCAATGTTTATAAAAGTTGGCGTATATGCAGAAACCAAGATGGGAATTTGAATCTCTCTGGAATTTTTCTCAGATCAATTTAATAAAATATTTATGAAGATAGTTTTTCTGTGGAGATCTTGATTGGGCTGCATTGAGTCATTGCCCTGTACAGTTATAATACCAAAGGAACTGAGCAATCAATCGTGGGGAAGTATGGAAACACTGATATGCAGGGTCTAAATAGCTAGGACTCAAAAGTAAAACTTGCTTAAGATGATATTTTATGTGATGCTGTTAGCATAAGCATAGTGGGGGGTAGGCCTTCAAATTCATGTGAATTATGGTATTCCTAAAAGGAGGAGAATTTTCAAATACCTATTTTAAAAGTGGAGAAGAAAGAAATGGAGAGAGTTGAAGCAGAAAGATTCTTTAGTACAGTAGACTGCTTATGCTATTTCCAAATATAAATTCATTCCATCTACTTAATTTTTATTTTACATTAGCCTTTGTCATCAAATAAAAGATCAGTAGTAACTCAAATAATGCAAAGGCATAACAAAAGAAAGATTTTAACTTGTGCCATAACAAAAATAAAAATATTATTAGTGCTGTTAAAGAGGCTCTGATGCCAGTTGGTGAGATTAGGAAAGGTTTTACTGAAGACATAGCTGATGAGATAAACCTTGATGGGTGAGTAAACTATCAGAAAAATTGGGAGAATATTTTGGCCAAAGGAAATGGTATTAGCAAAATTCCTGGTTTGGAAGAGCACAAGGAAGTATAAGCAATCCAATTTTCTGAAATGTAGAATAAAGGTAGGAGAAAAATGAGATACAAAATTAGAAAGATAAGATGGATTTATAATAAGAACTCAGGTGACAAAATGAAGAAGTGATATATTAGGAAATGTAGTAAATCTGATAGATTTTAAGGAAGATAGTGGCATAATTGGCATCTTGATAAAAATACAATTCTGGTAGAGGTCTTAAGGCTGCACTGAGTAAGGAAAAACTGTATGTAGGAAGATAAGTTCAGCAGCTCTTATGAGGGTCAAAAAATCAGATATGAAAGGTTGATTGAGAATGGAGAAAAGGATTAGACCAAGGTCAGAGGATCACTGACAGCAGTTAGAATCTATAACACTTGGCATCTTATGGCTTATAAGGTGGAGGAAAAAGAGTGGAAAGATAATTCTGAATTTTGTACATGGGTGAATGGAAGATGGACTGCTGGTTCAAATGAATAGAAGTAATAGGAGAAATAATAAAATTTTTAGAGGGAGATAGATGTTGAACTAGTTGAATTTGAAAGGACAGTGAGTTGGCCATGGGTAGCTACCCTGAGAGCAGCTGAGGAGTCTACTGTCAGTGTACTGAGGAGTCTACTATTTTTTTCTGAGCAAAGACCAATTAAGGAAAATAAAATAATTTTTGTAAGGAAATATATACATAAATATAAATATATTAAAATATATTTGTAACTAAATTATTTTTAAACATTTTTTTGTGATTTATCTATCATTGCTGGAGGGGTTTTATTTGTTTTTGACAATTCTTTTATTACATAACCTAGACCACATATTTTGTGGATGATGAAAACTGGTAGTGTAGGGACAGGAATCTGGAAAATTTGGAAGTGTAAAGTTAATTTGGCATGAAAATTTTGTCTCAACCTGACTCCAAATATCAGCCCATTAGAAGAGACCAGTCTGCTGGTTAAAGTACAGAAGGGGTGGCACCATCAAGGCTGATGACTGAGGGTAGGAGGCTCTTTATTGTTAGCAGAACATGTAACAGCATGGAAGGAGTTTGTGGACTCAAAATATTATATAAAAGAATTAGTCCACTTTTCAACTACTAATGAATATATTATCAAGAGGGAATATACATGTTTCATCATTTTTCAGAGAAGGGAACATGTATGAAGTCCTACTAAAATCTTTACTCCAGGGTCTGTTTCTCTTTCATGTCTTTGCAACATACTGTCAAATAACTTCTAAGTGAAACCCGAAATACATCCTCATCAGCAGTTAGCTCTGTTTGTAGCTAACGTATACAGCAGTGATGTGTTTTCTAGCTCTGCTATTGGTTGTGGTAAATAGTAGAATTCTTGGCTAGATAACTATATTAGGAAGGATAGGCTAGTACATGCTTCAGTAACAAATATACCATATAATCTCAATAATTTAATATGACAAAGCCTGGTGAAGTGCACCAGTGTTTCTTCCTCAAGCAGTGACTCAGAGATTTAGGTTCACTTCATTTTGTGCCTCCATCATCTCAACACATGGCTTCCAAGGGGGCTACCAAAGAAAAAAAGAGATTCAGAGGAGGTACTGTGCTCTGAACTGTCACAACTTTGACATGATTTATGTCACTTCTACATATAGTCCTTTGGGGACCCTCTAATTTTAATCTAACTATAAAGGAGGCTGGGGAATGTAGTGAACCATATGGATATTTGATAAGTAAGTGTTTCTGCCATGATCCAACCTTCTAGTCACACAAAATATCTCCTGTTCCTTTTATCCCACTTGTAGAACAAACTAAATCCCTATTCAAGAAAATGATCTAAAATTTGTTCAATTACTGAGTCCAAATCAAAGTACAGGAACCCTGTACTCATGGTAGCTTCCAAATTGGGTCTATTTGTGTCTTTACTTTTTTCAGAGTGCCATGAACTTGAAAGACAAATTATATCTGCCCCAAACACAATGGGATAACCTAATTAGAAAAAGGAAAGGATTAGAAACAGTCCGCAGTCCTTGGCTCAGAGCAAATCTGAAATACCACCACACAGATAAGGTGAAGGCCCCTACCTTGACAGGGTGGGGTGGGCAGGGAATGGGTGGGAATTTCCTTAATTAGGTCATAATTCTGCTCTATTAATTTGTCTATTGTTCTCAGTGGTCCCAGGTGAAGTGGATGCTGAGGAATGCACCCTCTTTGACTTTAGCACCTTTTTCTCAGCTGACTTCCTGTTCTTAGAAGGCTGAGATCCAAGAAGTTGTTTTAAGTCTTGAGCAAACAAATGATTTTTTGACCAGTCATGTGGTTTCTTAGACAATGAAGTCCATTTACAAACTTAATAGGTTTCAAATTTGATTGTTTTCACTAAGTTTCATGTTCCAGATGCTCACCCTCAATTTTTGTTTAAGATAATGTCCTTTAATCTTCTTTATGTCTTTGCTCCTAACACCTTTCTCTTTCTGTGTTATAGTGGCTACCTTGATGCCATGAGTCTTGAATTAAATGGCCACATCCTTAATTTGATCTTTGTAATGAATTACTTTATTAACTTAAAATGTTTGCAGTATCACAAATTAGAGGCTATACATGTGTTCTGATATAGATTTGGGAAGAGAAATTGTTAAAATCATTCACATCCATGGTTCTCAGTGTCTTCCAGGAGAGATCGTTAATATCTGGATACATGGGTAGTGCTAATGCTACTGATATCTAGTATATCTAGTGGGTAGAGGCCAGGGAAGCTGCTAAACATTCCACAATGCACAGGGCAGCCCCTCACAACAAAGGATTATCTGACCCAAGATGCCAAGAATGTCAGTGTCAAAGTTGAGAACTCCACCTCCCAATGTGCATTGACATATTCCAGAACTTACCACTTTTGGTTATTCCAAAATTTTTCAACAGTTTTTAGTTAATTTGAGAGCTAGTCACCTCTGTCAAATTTCTTTAGAATATCTAGGATTGATATTCTGGGATGTAAAACTAATATTCAATGATAGTTTACCATCTTGGAGAAAATCAGCTGTTTATTTTATATATTTTGATAGAAATATATGACATGTGTCCTTTACACAATTCTAAGCCCATAGCATCTACCTAACAATATTTCAGAATAAGCTGTTTCCAGTGTGTCTTACCATAAAATTCTAGAAATATAATTGACCAAATGCAATAGTGATTATAAGCAAAAGTAAATTTAAAAAAAAATGTCTATAGTTTACATGTGAGCTAATATTAAAATTGGATTACTGGGAAGCTACTGACTGACATTTTCACATGTTTTTTATTACCCCCTCTATTCTTTTAATGGTTTAGAGCAACTGATAATTAGTATTTGCTTTAAGAGTTAATATTGTTATGAAAGGTTAACTTGATTTTAGAGTTTATTACTTAATGACAAAGACTAGAAAAAGGCTATAAAATGAACTTTTTAAATATTTAGTTATTGCTCAAAATTACTAGTCTTATCTGAAAAGAATGTTGTTTGAATTAAATGATTTATGTAATCCTGGTCTTCTCATCCATTATCAATACATTTTTCACTTGTATTGTTATGTCTGTTTCCTTCTGGAGATCATCTTAGCTCTAGAGAAAAGACTGCTCGAAGGAAATGCGTCTTAGGTAATTTCTCTGCTCCCTAAAGCACATGTCTTCATAATAACCACAAACTTATATTGCTCAATAAATATAAGGAGGGTTTATTACAATCTGCTACATTTTTGCACTCCCTAAGTTTTATTTTCATTTTATCTTATGTGACAGTTTTAGATTCAAAGCACATGGATCACTTGTTTTAAATGATATACTTATTTTTCCAGAGAAAGAAAAGCAGCCAAAAATTAGAAAAACTGTTCAATTTCTTAAAATTAGGAATGTCACAAGTAGAATACCAGCTTGTTCACCTTGTCCTTTGCCCTAACATCAAACTATTCTATATCTTTTTTGTAGTTATGAGTAATACCCTAAATATTTTACAGCACAGTGATGAGTCACAAAATATAGGACCTATAAATACTTTTGTTCTCAAGAAACAATGAAGCTATCTATTCTTTCACATTCGTCCACCTCATATGCAGTTTTATTTAAAGTTTAACTTTTTTTAAATCCTTTTTTCCTACTTTAAACATTTAATCTCCAGTACAAGTTATGTTTTCTAGTAAACTGTTTCATTTGATTTGATGTTTCATAAATGTGTCTAAATCTAGCCCATCATACACTACTAGCTACACCTAATCACAGACACAGGTCTGAATTACTCCATTCCTATTTAAAGAAAAAGAACAAAAAGTAAGAATGGCAAATGTGTTTATAATTAATATCCTACTGGATTAATCAGCAGGTCCCTGGGAATCCTATGAGACTTTGATGTATTCAGAAAATCACTGCCTTGATCTATATACTGCTTTTTAATATACATACAACTGTTAACGTTTTTGGAAATGTGATCCTTGCAAATAAGGTAGTAAATAACATTAAGTCACAGACTTGTCTCTTTGAATAACCTAATTCCATGCTTGATTTTGAATATTTCAGTGAAGCATGTTTAAAATGTATAGCCAATACTATGTTCAAGTGTTGCAGTTTACTAACATTGCATTAAACATTTCTTTTAGGTATTTGAAACTATTTGAAGTACCGCTCTTCTAAAACTAACTACAAACAAGGTAGGCTTTTTGAAATGGATATTTCAGGATTGTTGAATTGTTGAGAACTTGAGAATGTGAGGACTTAAGAGTCATGGTGATTCATTGCCGGGGGTAGATAGGAGAAGGGATAATTTATAGAAAAAACTCAGGCTTTAGGTTGAGACAATCCTGAGCTGTAGCCTCAGTCTCCAACTGTGCAACTCCCCCAATTACCTAAGAACACTGCTTTCCAGTTACCTTATCTACAAATGTGAAATAAAAATACCTTTGTCATAGGGTTTGAGGTGTTAAACACGATGGGGCAATGCTCTGGACATTAAAAACACTAAATTTAAAAGCTCAGCTTCATAGGAAATATGGAACTCTAATTGCAAAGACACTGTACTATATAAAAAGCTAAGATTTAGTTATGTCGTGGTTTGCATTTTAGTTTGGGAGTTAATGTATTTAGGTATGTGCCTTGCACATGGTGGATACTCAATAAATGTTGAATGAGAAAATGCTGGCTTAAACAGAAATCTTAAAATTTAACTAGAAATTTAGTAAAAAAAAAAATGGAAAGAGGTTTATCATCTCTTTCCTATCTTTAGATCCAAGATTAATGCAGTATTTCCTGTAAGCAGGATACACTACGTGAGCATTTTAGGTTTATTGTTCTTTGATAATTACATTTCAAGTACTTGCATTTTGTATTTTACTAGTCAGGAATTACCTTCTCCACAACCTAATTTTCCCCTGAAAATGATAACATTAATAGTTTCTGAGTCATAAAATGGCATCATCTCCATCTTTGAGGGGGAATTAGAGGTGTGGGAAGGTAAAGGTTTGGGTGCTCACATCCTGCCATGTTTTGGAATGGGGAATGGCGCTGGGCATTCCTATGTGCTTCCCTAGCAAATACATCCATCCATGCCAGAAGGATATTAAATAGCAAATAAAAAGAATCACTACAGATTGAGAGACAGGAAGAAAGCAAAATGGGTTAAAATTTTAGTACTTTAAATTTAATTTCCTTTCAGTTTTCTTAAAGAGGGGCTGCATATTTTTATTTTGTACTGGGCCTCAGAGATTATGCAGCTTGATCAGATACATGTGGCTGAATCTTCAGATGCTTAGTGATTCATCATGACCCACCTGCACCTTCCTCTCTGGCTGCATCTGGTAGAATGTGTCTTCTTCACACTGTTTACCAGTCTTGCTGACCTTCTGTCTGTTTCTTTAACATGTTTCTTTTTGTTTACTACTTCAGGAACATTATACTTGCTGCTGCGGTTGCTTGCTGTACACCCTTCCTCTGTCTTGTCCTTTATTTCTCAGCCAAAGTACCATACTCCTTTAGCCAATCCCTTCTGAGCACTCTAGCTGAAAGAGCCCCTCTCCCATAACAGTCAGTTTCTATCACATCTCCCTTTTATTTCCCTTGTAAAACTTAACCCCTATCTTCTTATTTATTTATTGGCTAGATTTCCTCAATCAAATGTAAAATTCCATAAAGAGATAGCATCATTCAAAGTAATACCTATTTACAAGTAGGTTGAAAAGGTTCTAGTTCATAGTAGGTGCACAATAATTTCTTGCTAAGTAAATACATGCCATTTATTCATCCTACAAAATTATAAAAGATCAGATCTGACAAAATACTAGGATTTAAAAGTGAAGTTAATATGGCTCTTCTAGAAGTCTTTAATTCAATTGAGAAGATGGAAGCAGATATACAATTAGAAAAAGTACATAATAACTTGAATGTTCAAAATTAATGCTAATTAATGTAAATTAATGTTACAAAATACCATATATTTGTGTGTGTGTGTGTGTGTGTGTGTGTGTGTGTGTGTGTGGCAACATAATAGAGTGGTTTGGAACAGTTTAGGGCACACAAGTCTACATAAAATACAGTTTCTCTATGGTAGTATTCATAGCAAGAGGGGAAGATAATTAGGGATGATAGCCAATGAAAGTCTTAACTGAGCGGCGTGAATCACAAGTTTAAATGTAGCAAAATGGTTAATAAGGCTTAGTTTCCAAAAGTACATTCAGGAAGTCAGAAAAGAACCAGTAAATTGATCTCCAAGAAAGAAGATAGGGCTTCCTGGCAGTATGAGAATTAGTTCAGTTGCAAAAGGTCCTTACTTGTCTGTTTTCTATGTCAGTGCCTCCTGAAATTGCACCAAGATAAGCCTTGAATTCAGCTTCCTCAAACTCCGTGATCCATCCGTTGATCCTATTATAAACTCTTTGCATTAGAATTTATTTTTGCCTTTTTGAAGTTGCTTATTCAAAAGTATTATTGTCTCTTTCATCTTGAGTCTTCTTCCTATCAAAGATGTCTCCTTTAGTTACCTATAACTCTATAGCATCCATAAGTCTATAAGTCTTGAGGCCCTGGATCTCTACCCTAGCAACACCACCAAGTTTCTTTTTATTCTAACAGAGTAGCAGTTACACCTAAAAGCCTGGCCAAGACATGAAGGTGTGGACAGGCAATTATTTTGAAATTATTAGGTTGGAATTTAGCTTCAGTTTATTGCAACAGACAACAGATTTTAGAAGAAATAGTCCACAGTCCAGAATTTTGCAATCACACAACCAATAAACTGGGTTATGGCATTGAATCCAGTGAACAAACAGAAACACACATACTCTGTTTTGGTTTTAGGCATTTCCTTAGATCAATTTCCCTAGAAGAAGAGGGTCCCCTAACACAATGCTTTTTAAAACTAGGAAGGAGAGTTATGTGTTCAGGAGAAATTGCTACATAAATGAGAGAGGATGGTAGGAAAAGGGAAAATACTAAGCAAAACCTTCGTTTTAGGTGTCCAACTTTAGCCACATCCCACAGGAAGTCTGTCCCACCTTGAGGAAGGAGGTCTTTTTGTACTCCCATTAGTTTCCTATTGCATCAGGATCATCCAATATGTCAACATTTCTCTCAGGTACCTAAACTTAGGTGATTTCAAGACCGTGTGGGGTTCTGTGTCTGAAGAGGCTGAAGATATGAGCTGTTAGCAGGGAGCACTAACAGCAGTAGGTAAAAAGAATCTCTTTATATCTGAGAGGGCTACCAATAATATCTGCAAGGGACGTCTAGGTCGTAAAAGTAGATATAGATGCAAGTAAGTAATTACAGCCAGAGAGCAGAGTCTTCATAATCTCTGGTAGTTGTCCATTTCAGAAGAGCCAGCGTACAAGATAGAGATAGAGCAGGGACTATGCATATATTAAATTTTATAGAGAATCCAAGGAAAACAAACTAATGGGCTAGGGCAGGTAGATATTGGAAAACTTGAAGACCCACAGATATATTTGTAGGCACTAATTACAATATCTTAAGAAGAAAAAGGGTAGTTAGAAATTGAGGCAAGGGAGTAAGACATTCAGAGGATTAGTCCTCAATTATTCATTAAAGTATTTGAGTACAAATTTATAGAGTAAAAACATATTTGAAATTGCTGTGATCTCATGGAATCACATGTCATTTTACTATGAGCAGAAAATTTAGTTTTGATTTTCATCTTATTGCATACACTATTCATCACTTTCATATGTATCATGACATTTCAAAATCTCTTTGAATGTAAAAACTGTGAGAAGGTACACACAGAAAAAGTTCACTCCTGAGAACAACAAAGAGTTCATTTCAGAAAATTTTGGCTGTATGTGAGCTGTGTAAAATATTTAATATTAAGAAAAAATCACCACTCATTGGATGAGGAACAAGATATTCCTTTTTATCAGCTATTTAAATCAACCATTTTAAAAATGGCTTAATTAGAACTTTTGGGAAAAGGAGCTTAAATCATTATAGACAGAGAGACAAATGTAAAGAATGGAGCAGAAGAACATACATAGTTTGATTGTTAGTAGACTTGACAGGTATTTGTAATACTAATACACTAAAGGCTTTGTGTTTTTGAAACAGGATACACACTTTGGATTCAGGCTGAGTTTATTTTAAATTGTAGCTTGGCTACTTGTGTGCTTTATGATCTTGAGTAAGTTACTTAAACTCTCTGAGTTCATTTTCCTCATCTTCTTAATGACCCTTGACAAAATTTTATAAGGATAAACATATATATAGTAACTGACATATAGTTAGAAATTGTTAGAACTTTTTCTCACACTCCCTAATACTTGAGGTCTTTTCTCTTTGGTCCATACAGTGTATGCCATTTTTTTTTTTTTTGGCTCTAAATTTCATCTCTCTTGTGGCAGAAGGTGTACTGAAGTCTCCACTGTGGAACTTATGGCTATCAAGTGGTGGATGAGTGAGGCTAGGTTCCACAGCAGTCCTGGATGGTGTGTGAGTGGGTGAGCAAATGAGAGAGCAAGTAGATCTAGAACACGCAAAATTTAAAGGTGGAATAAAAAGCATTATGATTCCCAGTGAAAGAGCTCATTGAATATCCATAGATTCTTACATAATACGTTCCTTAAACACATAATAGAGTCATAATCTTAAAGTAAAAAAAAAAAAATAGATTTATATGTTATATAGAGTTTTCTTTTTCCCTTGAGATCTAAAATATATGATATAATTTCTAATTATATCTTGCCATTTACACGCAATCTTCAACAATTTATTTCCAGTATTTTGTACAAAGTCTTTAATCTTATATATTTTTTTTCTTCATAATTGAACCACTGGGCTCAAGTCTAATAAGAATCTGATTGGGGTTAAGATGTGCCATAATGGGAATGCTTAATGATTTCATCTTTGTTTCAACTGTATTAAACTTATGAGACCTATGATTTTTATCACTATTATCAGCATTTTCAATGTTCATTTTTTATTCATTTTGGCAAAATAATAAGGGCAAAGAGCAAAAAATATTCAAATAATTACATAAAGCCTGCTCTGACAGATAAAGATGGCATGACTGCCCAAACAGAACTCTTGGCTGTCAGGCAGTGCCACCACACATTAGTGCAAAATGTTCGTTGATCTGCTGATATATGAAAGTCTGGATTTGGCATACAAAAGGCACTTTGGAATGTCGATGTATAATGCATGAAAGTGTTGGCTGTTCAGAAGCTGAAAATATGAAAGTCAGGGACAGCCTGTATGTATATGAACAAAGAAAAGAAGACAGATATAGTAAACCATGTCTGACTTTGTTTTATAGGTGTTAAGGAAGACTTCCAAATGGAGGTGGGTTTGAGTGCAGTCCTTAGAGGTGAGTGGAATTGAATCAGGGATTGACCCACAGTAAAAATGTGCACCCATCTTGGAACTGTCAAAGAACATGGCGTGTATAGGAAGGAAGACTGCAGAACATAGAATGTGAGAAGAAACATGAGCAAGTTAGAATTTGAAGAGCCCTGCATACTATGTCAGGGAGTTTGCACTTTATTTTGTAGGTCAGAAGGTCTTTTATGGTTTTGAAAATGAATCAAAAAGTTAGGTTATTTCAATTTAGAAAATCCAGATTTTATTCTTTTCTTAAGAGAGAAAACACTGAGCCTCTGTTCCTATGAGGCAATACTTGGCTGGAACAGATTTGCTGCTGCCTTTTTAATATATAGGGCTTCTGCTCTCTCTTTTTTCTTTCCCTGGGCAGGCTTCACTCATCTAAATGGCCTGCCTGGATCTGGTAGGCTTAAATGTATGTGATGGGGGATCATTAGAAGCTTGCAAAGAAAAGAATGATCAGAGAAATCCTTTTGAAAATTTTATCATAAATTGTATAGGCTCTGTACAATAGAAATATGGGTCTGGGAGCCACAAGGAAGATGGAGTTCATTTGCTTGAGAAAGAGGGAGAGAAAAAGAGGTAGAGACAGAGACAGAGATGGATGGGCAAACAGAGAGAGGCAGACAAACACTAGGAGATTATTTAGAAATTTTAAGAGAGAAGAACTGAGTATCTTTGTATTTTTGTGAATTCCACAGCATTAATTACCTTGTATATAATAGATACTCAATAAATGTTTGTCAAATTAACATATATGCTGGTGAACACTTATTCACTTTTTAAAATTTTTCATGGTCTTTGGGTCTTAGTTTATTACTTACTAAGTACAAGTAACGAAATAGAATTCAGGGATAGCTCTAAGTAAAGACTGACACTAGATTTTGTTTAAATTGTTTTCAATATTTGATGTCGCACAGACTGATGCATTATTGAATCTTCTCTAATTTCAAATTCTGTGTTAATTTTGCAGAACATTGCTTTCAAAATCGATTGTATTGAATATGTGAATATTAATGAAACCATTTACTTTATATTACTTTTAATTGTTTTATATATTTTGAGTGGATTCCAAGAAATGTTTATAAAATATGCAAAATATACAAATAATCATTATTTAAAGAATTATTATGTACAGATCACAAATTTGCAAAATGAAACATTATCATTCCTTTGCAATCTCCTATGTTTCTTTTTATAATTTCATTCTATTCCCATTGTAACTCAGAGAAAATTACTACTCTGAATTTGTGTTTATAATTTTCTTGCCTTTCTTTATATTTTAGCCATATTTTTATAATACTAAATCATATATTGCTTACATTTGCTTGTTGCCTTTAATTTTCATAAATGAAATAATACTGTATTTAATCAATGACTTGCTTCATTCACTCAGTATTAGGTTTCAGAGGTTTAGACATCGATGCAGGTAAATGTAATTAATTAACTTTCAATTGCTCTCTGACATTCCATCATATGATCACACCTGATTTATTTAGCTCTTATTTTTTTAATGGAAATTTTGTTATTATAAAAAGTACTATTATGAATGTTCTCCTGGTATGTGTATATAAGTGTTTCTTTAGGGTTTAAATGTAGATAATCTAGACAATCACAAAGTTTTTCGCAAGTAGTTCACTAATTTCCACATTGACCAGCAGTGTATACACATGTAAATATTTGTTTGCATTGCATGCTTGTCAGCACTTGGTGTTGTCAGAGTTTTTGCCAATCTAAGGGGAATATAATGCTATCTTACTGTAGTTTTAATTTATGTTTCTCTAAAAATAATGCAGTTTATCACTTTTTCATTTATTTATTACCTGTTTGTATTTTCTCTTTTGTGAAGTATCTGTTCAATTCTTTGCCCATTTTTTTTCTGTTTTATTATTTATTAGCAGAAATTCTTTGGAAATTCTGAATCCTAGAATCTTGTATATGTTGAAAACATTTTTTTTTCTCCTACTTGATGGTGTCTTTGTTTAACAGAACTGCTTAATTGGTTTTTAATTTATTTTCCATATAGATAATCAATTGCCCCAAAGTGTTTTATTGTGAATTCTGTCTTTTTAGCATTGGTCTGAAAGGTTACTTTTGTCAGAAAGCAACTTTCCATGAAGGTGTGGATCCTTTTCTGCGGTATTTTGTTTGACTGGACTACTTTTCAGTCTCTATGGCAATACCAAAATGTCTTAATTTCAATAATTTAAAAATAATTCTTAATCTCTAGTAAGAGATAGATTCCAATTTGTTATTCAAAAGAGTCTTAACAATTCTTAGCCCTTTGCTCTTCCATTTTTAATCAGCTTGTCAAGTTCTGCTTAAAATTTCTATTTAGATATTGTTTAGAATTTCATTGATAAATGGAAAGATTTGATTTTATGATATTAAATCCTCTAATTTCTGAAAAATCTGTTTTCTTTAATTTTTAATAAAAAATTAAATTTCTATGTTATCTGTAAAATTTTTAAAGATTTTTATTATTCCTCATTCTTCAGATTTTGTTTATTCTTCAGACCATACATTTTTATAAAGCATTAAATAATACTTAAAAATATTGTACATTCTAAATTTGTGGATTGGGTATAAAAAGCATAATTTATTTTAGTGTGCTATTTTGTATCTTGCAAGCTTGCTAAACTTGCTTTCTAATCAATTCTAATTATATATTTGTTGATTTTCTTAGCCTTTGTTGTATATAGGTAATATGTCTGTAATTAATGAAAGTTTTATTTTTTTAATTTCCTATGCCAATACTTTGATTTATTTTTCTTGCCTTACTGTGCTGGCCATCATAACTTGTACAATTATTAGTAGAAATGATAACTGGTACTATTATGAGTAGAGATAATATTATCTTGTTCTATAAAAACTATAGAAACAGTTTTTATTTTACTATTAAGAATTATGTTTACTATAGGTTTTTTCCAAACTATCTTTATCTAGTCGAGGAGCTCTTTTCCTCTTCTTATGTGCTAAGAGGTTTTTATTTTGTTTTGAATTATTAAATAAATTTTCTAAATTTTATAAGCCAATAGACATGATTATAAGATTTTTCTCTTTATTAATGTAATGAATTATAGTAATTTATTTTGAAATACAAAGACAAGAATATATTTCTAGGATAACCTAACTCAATCATGATTTTTCATGTATTGCTAAGTTTAATTTCCTTATATATTTAGAACTATGTATCTGTGATTATGAGATTTCCTTTCTCATATTGTTCATATTCTCATATTGTCAGAATCCAAATTCAAAATAGTTTAGTCTCATAATATAAAATGAGAAGTTTTCTTGTTTTTTACAATATACTATGCTAAATATTTAGTATTTTAATTTTTGCTTTGGAACTGCTATATAGAACTCACTGGCAAAACTATCCAGATATGGAGTTTTCAGTATAAAATTTTTCTATAAATTTTATTTTTTACAGAGTATAGAACTCTTAAGATATTCTATTTTATCTTTAGACAGTTTCATTAAGTTATATATTTAAAGGAATTTTCCCATTTAATCAATTAAATTTTATTCATATAAAAATTATAATCTTTGTATAGTCTATACTAATGTAGCTCTGCCTCATATTTTATTCCTATTTTTTGGTGTATCTACTTTAAAATTTTTTTTTGTGCCAAAGGATTGACATTTTTATTATTATTTTCATAAGTGAGACATATTGATTTATTCTACAGAATATATATTTTCTTTCACTATCTTCATAGTAACTTTTCTTATTTTCTTAAAGTTTACTCTTATTTTTATCTTAATTTATTTGATATATGACTTTTTTATTAAAATAGACATATAATTATAAATTATTTTCTAAATACTGTTTTAATTGCACCCCGCAATAATGATACATAATATCCTACTAAGATTTGAATCTAAATATATTACTATTTTATTATGTTTCTTTTTTGAATCATGATTATTTGGAAGTGTACTTTTAAAAAATTTTAACATTCTAGTTATCTTTTTTGATTATTTCTAATTTAATTACACTGTGATCAGCAATATGGTTTTGTGCTTCCAATCACTATAATATTTTTAATAAATAACCTAGATATTTTAACATCACTATTTAACATATAACCATCTAATATTAAACAATACCTTAACACTTCTTCCAATAATATGAGAACTTTGGTATTGCTTAATTACAGTATCTTGTATTCCATAGTATTTGATTTTGGTTTCGAGTTTTGTTTTTTTGGGGTTTTTTTTGGTCTAAATTATAACATCGAATTCATAGAATTCATTTTTCACAGTTATTTTTCCCATACATTGACTATATAATTCTGCTGAAGTTTGGATTTGGTTAAGTTACCTAGCAAACAAATCTTCAGTCCTTGTAAAATAAATTGACTTTATAATTCTCATATATATTTCTCTTTATCATTGGTATTCTGTGATTTCACTGTGCTGAACCTGGGTGAGGTTTCATTTTTCTACCGGGAATTTGGGGGATGTTGAATATGTAGATTAATCTCTTTCATTCTTATTAGATAATCCTCAGAAAATTTCTTTTTAAATATTGCCTATATCATAGTTTTTTTTCCCTCTCTTTTTAGCATATGTTTCTATAAACTTAAATTTTAGGCTGAATTTTTCAGAACACTCAAGTTGTGAAAATTAAGGCTGGCTGCAAAATCATGTAAAAGCAGTTTTTCATTGTTGTTATTTACTTATGATTTTAACTTTGCTTTTACTATGAAAGTTGGACTTTTGGGGAGTGTCACAGATTTTTAGAAATTTTCTCTTAAACTTCTCATTGTTTTACTGCTTTATACCTAATCTGTTATTAATCTATTTTCTGAGGTTAAATTTTTAATTATGTTTTTATTTTAACACTGTTGATTTTTATACTCATATTTTAATATTTAATTTAAAAATATACCAGGTGTGTTTAAATATATTATATTCATAAATCCAATTCTGCTATTTTTATGCATGTTTTCTCTTTTGATGTCTTTGGGAGTTGAGTAGGTGCTCAAGGGAAAATTTCTATTTGCCTCTGTGGCATCTGCGTGTATTACCTAGATTGGAACCAATGTAAATCCAAATTTTGGCTTGAGATTTTTAGAGTACCTACATATGTGAATCCTTCAAGATTAAACATAGTTTCAGTCATTTTCTTAACACTATTTTCCACCTTCACTTAGATTTTAGTTTGAATATTTGTTATTTTCTTGTTAATTAAAGCATTTAAGAGGATATTAACATTTTTAGAAATTCTTCAGTGGTGGGCTGGGTGTTCCATTTTGCCAGAAATAAAAGTCTATTTACTTTTCAACTGGCAGATATTGATGTAATTTTCTTATTATGCCAGTAGTCTCAGCACAGGCAAGCCAGGTAGAAGAGTGACTCCTGACGTTATAGAGTAACACAGAAAAGAGGCAGAAGATAGCTGTTCCTGTGGAAGAAGTCTCAGGGCTGGCTGGAGGGAGTTTCTTTGTGCCAAATGGAAGAGACAGATTAAACACAGGACGTTTAGTTAAATTTGATTTTAAGATATACAACAACTATTTTTTTAGCCTATGTCCCAAATATTCTTTTTCATCCAGTCATCTAGTCACCCCAAATATCTATGGTGGTCTTGGATATGGTGTAGTATGTGATTTACAAGCACTCTGTTGTAACAAATAGCCTTAGGAAAGGACTTCACAAACTTTAATGTGCAATACACATACCAGAAGGATCTTGTCAAACTGTATAATCTAATATAGTAGATGTGACATGGGGCATGAGATTCTGCATTTCTAACATGGGTGGGTTCTGCTTTAAGTGTGAACATGGAACCTTTCCTTCAAGAAAGAGAAATTTTAATCAATAGTATGTTCTCAATAGATAAGAACTTCCTGCTGCTACCTCCTGGGACTTTCAAGGCAGAAATATTTTCCTTAGCTTTTGTACTTTGTTGTTAAGTGTGCTTGTACATATTACTGATAAAAGGTGGCTATGTGTCTAGTAAGCTCAATTCTTGTAGCTAGCCATTTCTAAAACATATTTACAAAATGTCACTTTATTCTTAAAATGCTGAGATATTGAACCCTGATGATGTTGCTTGTCTACTTTATCTAGATATATAGATATATAGATACATGTACTTCTGGATGCTTCACAGACAACCAACTAAATATCAGTTTGCCATAGGTGACAATCTCTGAAACAAGTCAATAGAAACCCAAGGGGAGGAGTTGTTTTGGATAAACAATTTCCAAATTGGTTACAACCTTTTCCTTTATGTCCCTTAAATTTGAGGCAGAATCTTGACTAGTGTTAGGAAATGTAATAGTTTCTGTTATACCAGTTATATTGAGGGGAATTTTATATTTACTGAATTTTTGTTTGAACTGCATGTAGCTCTAACTAGGAAAACAATAGAGTAACAGATAGAATGACAGAGACATGCTATAATACTTTTCATATATACTCCCTTTATCCCCTAACTTCTGGCCAGTTCCAGACTACATTTATAAAAACAGATGAGAATGTCTGGAATAAGTAAAGTAACTCTCTGGAGCTTGATTTTCCAACATTTAGTTAGAAGCTAGAAATGTTCTCTTTCTCCTTTGGAAAGCCTGTTTTCAGTTTTTCCATGAGATGAGTGAATCATTAAATTCATGAGAAGTTCAGAATGTTCAAAATAGCACAATATAACATTACTAATGAGTATGAGCTCCATAACACCTTATCATCATGGTTCTTTTTATCTGTATGTAAATTTTTACATTTGCTTCTATTCCCATAGTAGTTCAATATTGGTCATTGTTTGCCATTATGCTGAAATTCTTTCCATTTATTTTTTCTAGAATTGCCATAAAATAAACACAAATCATGATATATTTAAAAAACAACAATTTATAAAACTTACTGTTGTCTCCTAATTCATCAAATGTCATTGTTTTCGCATGTGAATGGTTATATCTCATTAATGGCTTCTGTAGTGCAAATCTGTAATTAATATTTATGTATTAGCTACAGTATCTGTTCTTATGAAAAAAAGAATTATATAGTATAAAATTAAATGTTTTAAAGCATTCAACTAAACCAAAAATATTTCCTCAAAAATGTGTTGAAAGGATGTAACAATCCAGCATGTGATTTTAATTAATGTCCAAGTAACTAAAAATGTATTTAGTTCATAAAGAAAACATATTGACATCTAATTATGGATCATAGAATTTGGTGCAGTGAAACCGTAGTGCATCTGTTCAGTGAAAACATAATCATGGAGAACACTAAATAGCACAATATATAATGAAAAATTAAAATAATGCACAAATAAGACCATTAAAAAATCACAGTGTGAAATCAAATAGAGTTGGAATTTAGAAAGAGAGGTCTGGTAGTTCTAGATTACTAATAGCAGGGATTGTCATTTCACACAGAAGTTACTATGCTAATTTAAATGGCTTTGCAGCAACATAGTCTCTCTTTTCTCCTTTAATGGAATTAAAAATTTTAAAGTAGAGGAAGAAAGTGCCATTAGCCCACTTTCACATTTTCAGACTTATAATATGTATAGATTGAACTAGGGATTATCTTTTTGACAAATCTTTTTTAAAATTAATGATGGCAAAGAGCAACAAATGCCAAAAATGCTGACTTTATTTTATAATATAATTGGATCAACCCCTTTTTCTCTTATTTCCACTGATTTAGTTCAGGCCCTTACTCTCTCACACATGGAATTTCAATAGCTTCCTCAATAGTCTGCTAGCTGGTTCATTTGTTTCACAGTGGACCCCAGACTTCCTGATCTTTTTCCCTTCCAATCTCAACCTATTCTATGCCTTACATCAGTGGTTCTCATATTTGAGCTTGTATCTGAATCATGAAGAGAACTTGTTAAAACAAAGAACTTTTTCGGCTGCATCCCCAGAGGTTCCAATTTAGTTGGTCTGGGAAGAGGCCCCTGAATTAGTATTTCTAATGATTTGGAGGTGGCTCTAACTTAGTAAGGTATTAGGGATCTCTACTATGTAACCCCCCAATTTACTTTTTCTGCTCATTTCCAAGTTGTCTCTCCCTGGGTGCTAGATGTTTTAGCACAAAGAATAATTCACTATTAGAGAACATGCCTGAATATTTTTCTACCTTCTTGCTTTTGTTATGCTATTTCAGTGTGCCTGGAAACCCCTTCTTTTTATTTCTATATTTCAGCCATTCAAGTCTCAGCATAAATGCTTCTTCCACCATAGAGCATCTCTAATATTCTCTCATTTACATAGGTCACAAATAATCTCACACTTCTCTTTTCATATTTATTTCTTTTACATTCATTTTTACTTTCTCTACCTTTTATTATATTTACCTGGGTACATACTGAAATTCTTTTATTAGCTTATTATTTATTTTAGAGCAGATCTTGAATTTTATCCTCTTTTCTAGCACAATGTCTTATAAATAAAAGTTACCAATAAATATTTGTGGATTTTGTTATTTATATAATGATTTTAAAAATAACAATAATAAAGATGATGATAACAATAATAAAACTAAATAATATCTATTGGACTCAATATATAACTGAGCAAGATTCTTGCTTCACACTTATTATTTTATTTAACCTCCTCATTATCCTTATGAGATATTGCTATTTCCATTTTATAGTTGAAGAAACTGAGACTCCAAGAAGTTAAGTAAATTACACATAATCATATAGCTGCTAAGTGGAATAACTGGGATATTATCTCAGGCAGTAAATCTCAAGAGCTCAGTCTTTTAACTCCTTATATAGTGAAGCTTCTTGTATCAAAAAATGTAGACACTTAACATTTGGGCACAAAATAGTTATGTCTGTAAAACTTTACCTTGTGGTTAAAAAACTGACTGAACAATAATGACCACTAACTCATGTTCAATAGCAGAGTGGTCCTGAATATTCTTCCCATTGTAACTTTCCATCTGTTCCACTTAACCACTCTTTTATGTTTTTGACACAATCACTAAGAACTCAATGTATCCTCTTTCTTGTTTCCATGTTAGCACTGTTGAGCATGTTTCTCTAAGAGTACACCTGCGACTCCCTACACAGTACTACCTTGGGTACCTGGGGAAAATACAAAGTCTTAGAATTAACAAGCATTGGCCAAATTAAAATCTCTGAGAATCTGCACTTTCCCTAAGCATCCTGGTTGTTCTTATGTACATTAAAATTTCAGAAATACATATCTCTCTGGATCATCAATAAACATAACTTATCAACATTCTTTTAGTGTGTGTAGAATGGGGGTATGGAGAAACAGGTTCTAGTTGGTGATTGACCCAATCTAGGTTTCACATAGGGTCTTGTGGAGGCACAAAACACTAAGTAAAGATTTGTTTGTATTACCATGGCTTTTAAAAAACATGGTGGTAATCTTTTGAATCAGTGTAGGTTGTTTTAATCAAGTAATCAAGTAACTTTTCTTTTACACATATGGGACTTCATTGTTCTAGTGTTTCATAATCCTGAATAATTTACCACCAACTATTCAATTTAAAGTTGATTAAATATTGTACAAACATAAAACAAAATATACATTTAATAAAACTATAAAAATAAACATAATGTATAAACTAAGTTCAGACAAATCTACAAAAACAAAATTCAAGTTACAGACATTAAAAATGAGGAAGGATATTTCTTGAAACTTTATTACTCACGTTATATTTTAAAATAAAAAATGTATCACTTTGTTTACTAAGTCACTTGTTGTCAACATAATATTTTTATACTTTTGAACACAAGGAACTATAATTTGATTTATCATCATTATAATTATTTCTCCTTTTTAAATAATTTTTCATTTTAACCACTACTCCATTATATTCATTGACCAGTCAATTTAAGAATATGTACAAAATGTAAAATATCATAATAAAAATGATAATTAGATGAAAAAATTCTTTAGAGTGTATCTGTTATTATGTGCACTGATAATGAATTTACAAGATGCCTTGAAGTCTGACTAGCCTCCATTTTCTGTTAGGTAGATTTTTTTTCTTGTCGGTATACTTCCACAACTAGATGCTTTTTAAATGACAACTACTGTGTCAGATTTATTCAGTAATAATACTGGACATTATTTAGCCCTCAATCACTTAGAATGTGATCAAATGTAAACTAAGTGCCTTGTCATAAGGGGTCATGTAGGTGGGATGGAATATGCTAATATCAGTATTCTAAAGTTCCTTTTAGAAAAGAAAACATTAAAAACAACAACAACAAAATTTCCAGAACTCCAAAACCAAAATGAGTATACCCTTCTTTTGGGAATCCTTGAAAATCTTGAACCATTCTTGGGAATATAGAATACACAGGAATTTAGTGGAACAGAAAAAAAATTTACATCATGGACATGAATGTCAGTGCATTAGAGGTTTGTCAGATATTCAAATAAAAGAAGCTCTGAAGGAAAAAAAGAAGATTGCATGGAGAAAATTGGAGAATTAAAAGATATGCCACTGGCACTATTCTATGCCTCTTCTGATACAAAAAAATTGAATACAAAATCTTCATGGGCTCAGTTTGCGTTTTGGTCTGTGTTTTGCTGCAGCATGTAATGACAGCTCTGCATGTATGACATCTGTCATTATATAATCTTCACTGTGGATTTCTAATTGTTTAAGGTCTTTTAACTATCTTTGTTCACTGTATCAAATGATATCACTCACAAGGACAAAAGAATAAAGTTTACTTTCTTGATTTTAAGAATAATTTCTTCTTAAACATCTTTTGCTGATACAAATTTGAATTAGTTCTCAAGAATTCCATATTAAAAAAATTTAAAATTATTTTCTTGCAGAAACTTATTCCATTGTATAACACCTCATATTTCTGTGTAGGCATCCTTTCCAATATCTAATTTAAACCCTTTGTATTGCATTTTATTCTTTTCCCTTTGCTTGGCTTTAGTATCGAAGGATGGTCATCCTTTGTCCGCACCTGAAGATTGTTTCTAAGAAACATTAAGTCTGCATCATTCTTTACTTGTTAGACAAAGCTCCTATTAAGGACAGAAGCTGGGACAATCTTTGAATTTATCAAGAGTGTTGTAGCCCCAGTTCCCCTTTTCTTCATTTTCATTTACTTAGTAACTTCAATTTTTTTTTCTTTACTTTTCTCATCATTGTCTTAAAGTTATTCACATTAAGGTGTAAATGACTACTAAAGCTTAAAATGTAAGCCCTTGGGAAAGAATGTTTTACTATTAACATAGGGCGTTTCTTTTTAGATTGAGGTTTTAATCCCAGGTTTACAATATCTATAAATTGGATTAAGGAGGATGCAAGGAGGGTGGAAGATTTCTCTCAGCATCACTAAAATCATTGTGTGCAGGCCAGGGGTAATTGCTCCACACACAAGCAGTAGTACTCTTCATTTAATGTTTTTTCAACAAATATTCACTAAGCATCTAGTGTCTGAGGCACTGGGAATCCAGCATGAATTAGACAATGTCTTATAAAACTTACATCTTTTGAGGGTAGAAAAATAATAAACAAACCAACAAAAACAAGAAAGTGACAGGAATGAGAAATGTTAGGCAGAGAAGCAGAATAGGGCAAGGTGAATAGAGAGTGACTGGCTGGCTACTTTAAATTTGGGAATTATAAAAGGCATTTCCTGGGAGAGGTGACATCTAAATTGAGATCTGAAGACAGGGCAAGCCCTAGGCAAAGAGGGAGAATAGCTTCAGAGAGGTAAGAGTAAGTGCAAGAACTGTGCAGATGGGGACAAACTTGCATCTTCTGTCTGGCTCTCACTGGAAAAGTAGTCTAGACAATGAGGTTGGGGAGAGAGAGAGATACCAGGTCATGTAGGGCTTTGATATACTAGTACAGAAACTTAAGATTTTATTCTAAGCAGAGTGGGAAGCCTTTGGAGCTGAATCTGTTTATAGTTTTAAATATTACCAAATCTGCTGTGCATTATAGCAGAAATGTAAACTGGAAGATCAGTTAGGAGACTGAGTATTCTAGGTGAGAGAAAATGCTGATTCAGGACAGAATAGTGGAGGTGCAAACGCAGAGAAAGGTTTTCATAGGAGGCTGACAGGGCTTGCTGATGGCTTGAATGTGGAATGTGCATAAAAAAAGAAGGTCAAGAGTAATGTCTAGGTTTGACTAACTAAGGGGTAATGGTTTCTTTATAATTATGGGGAAAATTTAGGGAGAAATAGGTTTAGAGGTAAAACCAAGATTTCATAGTGTAATGTGCTATAGTAGTTAGAGTCACACTTTGAGGTTAGACATAAATCCTAGGTTAGATACTTTCCAGCTCTATGATGTTGAGTAAAAATGGAGATCAATATTAGCATATGGTTGTGAAAATTAAAAAAATTATAAAGAGTACTTATAGCAGCATTACTACTAAATTTGAGATTAGAATTTGAAATATGTATTTTTTCTATTATCTAAGTTTTGGTTAAAATTTTATCCTATGACTCTAAGCTATCACTCCAAATTATAGAGTTTAAAAATTAGAAGCAGTATTTTTATTGTCTGACCAAGTTCTTCAACTAAAAAGAAGCAAATTTTTAAAATTTGCTGCAATGTCATTTTAATGATAATAATATGTTGCTTCCTAATGATCAATTTGTCTGCTAAGACTGGTAGATATTTTTATTGTTGACCAGTACAAGTATTGGTCATTTTACAGCTTTTATTATTCTATGTAGCTTTCTTTATGAAGACTAGGAACCAATAATTATCACTTTATTTATATAGTTTTAACCTTTCATTAAAAAATGTTGTACTATATTCTGGCCTTCAACAAACACTTGCCCTCTTTTTACTGTCTTTATCAAACATAATTCATGAGTATTTCTTGCATTTTTTCATGTTTCTAATCAAAATGGAAGCTTGGATTCTGAATTTACTGTCAGTCAGTTTTTTGAGGGGAAGATGGTAGGAGAGATTAGAAAGAGTAATTTTTTTCTAATTGTGAAGGACCTATCATACCTCTATTTTTTAGGCCATTCTTTATGAGAAGTAACCGTAAGCTGTTGAGAGGAACAGAGCTTGGGAGAGCACTAAGGTCATTTTTAAATCATCACTGAGCCAAAATTTTTGTATGGAAGAAATCTATTTAAGTTTTGAAAACTTAGAATTAGTAAATGCTGTTGATTGCTCATTGTCCTCACATTCACTACCTTGGACTTTCTAGATTAAGAGGATCATTTTCACTGATAGGAGGATGCAAGCCTCTGAAAACAGATAAATGATAATCTAGTATTTTGTGTATCAAAGTAATCTTTTAAAAAAGTTTATTAATGAAAATGCTGATGAGAGAAGAGTTAAGAAAGGAAGATAAATTGCATGTATCCCTTTCTCTCAAATAATAATGCTTTTAGACATGCCCATTAATTTCTAGCTGGGCAGTAGTATTGATGATGTAATACTTTTGTGAAAGTAGCCTTTGCATTCAACATATTTTACTTATCATGTTTAACTCATTCAATATGATAAATTTATCAATATGAATGAGACTATCAGAGAGCCTATTATGAAAATATGCATTCTTTGATACCTAATTCCTCTTTTTTTTTTTTTTTTGAGGTAGAAAATGATTTCGATGAGTGCAGTTGAGAAATTTTGGATGAAAATTTTCCAAATAAGCTAGAGGTACTTGTGGCTGAAAGCATCATAGGGTCCAAAATTCTGAGGAAAGAATTTTATATTTGCTTCAGAGAGGCACTATTTATCTCTGTTGGCCAACATATTTTAAAACAACTATTTGGTTTTAATGGATATATATCTTGCCAGTCTGCCATTAGTAATTTGAACAGCTTGAAATACTGTATGTCATCTTACACTGCTTTCCCTTTGAAGAAAACAAAATCACTGGATTGTTTTTCATTGATTTAAAAACATTGACTTGCCGAAGTGTGAGCCTGTGTGCAGTCATAATTCTTGTCTTTTCTTCCTCTGCAAAGCCTGTGATAATTCTTTGAGTTTCAAGCAGGTGTCATGCATCAGATCCAAGTGCTTAATAAATGCGCTAGAAGTATATTTTCCTTAGGCCTTGTGTTTATCCCATTTCCATTTATCTTGTAAAATAGCTTCAGATGCTTTTCTAAAATCCTGGGGAAGAGCAGGTTAGCATTTCCACTTGGCAAGCAGTGCTAGTAAGCATAAGTCTCCCCTGTCTTGACCTTAACCAACATTGGTGATTCGCAGCTTGTGCGCCCATGGACCATGAAGAGTGACAGAGTTATTGGTGGGGCCCACCAATCCGCATGTGCATCGAGCTTTTTTTTGGGTAATCTTAATAAACATCTTTAACACGAAAATGTACTTCTTTTTCCCAAATGCATGTAAATGCTGCAGTGATCAATAAAATACAAATACATATAAAAGTAATCCTGAATTCATGGTGGCTTTTTGGCACTTTATATCATCTCAATTAATGAATAAGTTTGGATTACTTATACTTTTTAAATCATAATTTACAATTGACATTATTGACCATAGGTATCACACTGATACCAAATTGAAATGATTTTTTTTTAATCGTATCCATATTGTGAGCTGGTCATCAACAATTTCACATTCATCTCAATCAACAGCATACTAATAAATTAATAATAATATGACAACAACTATAATAAGATTATATTGGGTGCAGTAGTCATTTAGTTTTTATACCGATCCTATGAAGTAATTATTATTTCTATTTTCCTAGGAGAAAACCAAAACTCAGAGAACTAAAGGACATTGCCTTAAGACCCATAGCAAACTAGTAAGTAATGTGGGCTTTAAATTCTAGTCTGGCCATCTGACTCTAAACTCCTTGCTCTTTTGACTTCATCACATTGCAGAACAGTATGACACGTGAGACATACATATCAAAGTTGTGCTTAATTTTAGAAGCCATAGACTCATGGAAGGAACATGACTAGAGACTCGTGGAAGGGATATGACTGGACCTGCCCTAAATTATGTTAAATGTAGTCAATTATGATTTTTCAAGAATACTTAATCTAAAAAGCTTTGTTTGTGAAATCCATGAAGTCATATGAATGCTATTAAAACCAGGCAATTACAGCAACTAATTCTTACCAATAAACCAGCAACTCACCTACTAGATGTGTCTAACTTTGATCCACTATTTCAATTACCAAGAGAGACTAAGATAAAAAAAAAAAAAAAGGAGAAAAAAACAAGTAATGATATGGAAATTTAAAAGCATAGGGAAGAAAAGAAGAAAAAAGCTGCATGTAGTTTATGAACTTTAAAAACTAAAAATCTGGGGCCTTATCAGTAGTCCCTGAAGGTTTCTAGTTCATTCTTTTAATTTCTA
This sequence comes from Macroglossus sobrinus, assembly GCA_004027375.1. NCBI lineage: Eukaryota > Metazoa > Chordata > Mammalia > Chiroptera > Pteropodidae > Macroglossus > Macroglossus sobrinus. Next base: position 437,456 of record PVKZ01001062.1, on the reverse strand, counting down.
ATTTGGTGAACTAAGTGTTAGCTTCACCTACCCTCTTCTCTTCTCATCCTTTGTCTCAGTCTCCCTTCCACCGTGGAAAATCCTACTGTTTGTTTACCATCCAGAGTTTTAAAGAGGCTGAACTAAAATTGGCAGCTTCTGGGACATCCCTGCCAATGGATGAGATCCAAATTGGCTCTGCCATGAAAAGGCAGCTATGCCCACATAAGGATATTTTGGCTTAGTGTTTCTGCCATCTTGTTGCCAGGCAGACAATCATCCAGGAGTGGGAAAATACAGCCAGGGCAAATATTTATAGCTAGAGTGGTCAGCTGGTTGGAGCACTAGTCTGAAGGAAAGGCTCTCAGATGTCATGTTTGACTCCTCATGGAAAGCACTTAATAATGTTGGACAAATCACTTAACCTCTTAGTCCTCAATCTGATGGACAAGGACTACAGTATGTATACCTACTATCTGTCATGAGATATTTTTAAAAAGTACTCAATTTATTTCTTCTAGTCCTGACTATACAGGATCTAACTTTCTTTTCTGGTATAAGATCAGGGAAATAACTCTTTCTCTACTGCTCTTCTAGTGTTATAGTCAAGTTTAGGAGAAGAAACAATTCTCCCAGCCCTGGAAGAAAGTTTTCCCTTTAAGTGTTTCTCATGGGCTAATATATTACCTGAAGATAGGAACACAGGGTGTGTGTACAAAAATTACATGTAAGAAACATATGCGTGAAACATAGATGTATATACAGTATTTATATAAAGATGTCTTTATCTAGACATTAAACTACAACTTTTATAATGGGAAAGCAAATCAGATTTAACTACATTAGCTGTTTAACTGAAAGAGCCACACAGATGGGAAAGAAGCACAGACAAACTGCTTTTGGCTCTGCTTTCCTTTATAACAACATCAGATATTTTTAGTTTCTTTTTCTCTACACGTTGTGCATGTTTCTGCCTCAGATAGAAAGTCACTGCACATTGTCTTCATCAGTTTTGTCATTCTCTACTAACAGGCCCATTTAGCATTTCATTTAACTTTTAAATTTATGAGATCTGAAGATACCATGTACATTTTTCAGGTGAAGGTGATGGGCAGGTAGAAATAATTTAATGATATGGAGAAAATTCTTATTAGTAGAAAAGAGAATCTTATATTTTTGACCTCATGGTGGATACATATTTCTTTTTAGTACAAAGTACATTTCCAAGCTATATATACATATACACATCTTAGTTCCAATAACCAGAATAATTTTTTTCTGTGACAGACCCTGTATTTATGTGATGAACGGTAAGAATCATTACAAATGATTAATTAGATAACGTCCACATGAACTTTCCATTAAGTTGGCCACTTTGTTCTCACTCTTTTGAACTTTCTCTTCTGTAAATGGCAGTAGCTGCTATTTTCATATCTAGGTTCCTTATTAAAGTTACAGTGTCAGGGTAGAAAGAGGTGAGTATGGTACAGGTTTCATCAAGTATTCCAGTAGGCTCTCTCATAATTGTTATGATCTTAAAAAACTGATCTATGAGCAAGAAATTAAAAACGTGGCTCAAGAAAACAACTCCCGAAAAGTTAATCATAGAGTTACCATATAGCCAATCAATTTTACTCCTAGGTACCCCACACTTGAGTCATATAAAGACTTATCCACTAATGTTTATAGCAGCATTATACATGATAGCCTCAAATTAGATATAATCCAAATGTCTATCAACTGAATTAAAGAAAATGTAGTATATCCATACAATGAAATACAACTCAGACACAAAGTAACAAACTACTACTAATACATGAAACAACAGAGGAAACTCAAACACATTATGCTAAGAAGCCAGACACAAAGACTACATGATTACTTAGTATATTTAATATGTATGTTATGACATGTAGTATGATTAAATTTATATGAAATTACCAGAAAAAGAAAACCTATGAAGGAAAAAATGCAGATCAATAGTTGCCTGGCATTGGAGATAGAAGTGGAGATTAAGTACTAAGGACATAAAACAATTTTTTGAGGTGATGAAACTTTCAAACTGATTGGTGGTGATGGTTGTACAATTGTACATGTTAAAAATCATTGAACTGACACTTATAATAGGTGAATTTTATGGTATACAAACTAATCTCAGTAAGGCTGTGATTCTGAATACTTATTTGTTTCTATAGCACTATATTTACCTCATTCCAATTTTGCATGTTGTGTATTTCAAAGAAATTGGTGTGTGTGTGTGTGTGTGTGTGTGTGTGTGTGTGTGTGTGGCGAGAAAGAGAGAGAGATACTCTGTCCAATATACCTCAGCTATGATAAAATTCTGTTTCTTGAATCTGCTAAATTTTACTTTGCTGAAGCAAATCTTTCTGCACATGCTATAACATGCTTTCTTCACATGCTATAAAATGCTTTCCCATGGTGGGCATGTTCTTTCCCACCATGCTTTTCAAGGCTAGCTCTCTTCTTTCAGGTTATTGTTAATGTAACCTCCTCAGAGAGTGCTTTCCTGGCTTTGTAAAGAAGATTCCCAGCTCCATTAATAGATTTTGGCCCCTTATGAATTTCTTTCATAGCATTTTACCTAACCTTGAGTTTGTTTGATTTAAGAACATATGTATGCATATTCATTTGTGTGTATATATGGCTCCTTTATTTGCATATATATATATATATATATATATATATATATATATATATATATATATATATATATAGTGTGTGTGTGTGTGTGTGTGTGTGTGTAAACTCCTGAATAATTTAGGTGGGTCTATATTCCAATTTTCTTCAAGGATTTCCATAACTAGGAATGGACTTAGTTCATCTAGAAAATACTGTATTCCTGGAACTATTCTGGAATTAACCTGATATTCTGAGGATCTCTGAGCAAGGGTGTAAGTCTTGACTGGCAGAAGATTTTTGTATTTGTGAGGGACACCCTAACTTTTTAAGAACTATCTCATAAAAATCTCACATGACGTGGGAGGCATAGAAGCTCCAGTTTAATTCAGTACTCTAAAGTTATCACTTGCTAGATATTGCTTTTTTGACACCTCATCAAAAACTCTTTTAAAAACCTAGTTTTACAACTAAATCAGACCTCCCAGTGTGCAAACCATAATACATAACTAATGCACGGTTAATTGTGCCCTAAATAATAAGGCATCCCAAAAACCTAATCTTCCTCCTAGGAAGTAGCTTATACTCTGAAAAAAAAATCTCACTCATTACATAATATAACATAGTTTTAATAGCTACAGTTAATACATTAAACATATGGTTTCTTCGATAATTACTAATTTTTTTCTCACTACTAATTACGGTATTAAATCATTCACTCCTTAATTTGTTCTGTCAAAGTTTGTATTTATTCCAGACTGAATGGTGATAGAGTTGAGGCTTATGCACTTCTCTCATTAACTTAACATCGTTGATATAGAGCTGTGTATGTTGTAATGGCTTGTTATCTTGTTATTTTTGGTGATTTAATTTTCCTGTGATGATCATCTCAATTGAGCCATTCCAGATGTAAAATAGTTTTAAAGGATATTTTAAAAACTTATCAAGACTGTTATTTGTAGTTTAATGTAATTTTAATGCTGTTTTGATAACTGCCAGTTGTAATTGTCCACCCTCTCCAGCTGCCTGTTTACTACAGGATACCTTTACTGCTGCAGTATTGTGCAGGCAAACTGAACAGTTGGTTTGAGAAGAGTCAAAGATCCCCAGGTAATTATTTATGAACTGAAATAATTTTAAATGAGTAAATCCTTGTTATTTTAAAGTGTGTATATAAGTATTAGATGTCGGTTTCTGTATAAAGTGAGGTAGGCTTTGTGAAGGGTATGGGGATAGACATATAGTAATCATTCACTTTCAGAGGCATTTGACAGACTAGGACTAGAGTAAGGTGAGTGATGTTCTTGCTTCAGGCATAAAATTTAAGGGTATGTCACAAACTCACTAAAGTTAAATTGTATTTTAATGCAGTAGTTTAGAAAATCAAATTGGCAAACTGTGGCCTATGTAGTAGTGTTTGTTTTTGTAGATAAAGTTTTATTGGATCCAGGGCTGGGAGGGTGAGATGGAAGAGACAGGTCATTCACGTGGTGGGTTATGTCTTATCTTTATTTAAGGTTGTGATACTGTTTGTAATGAATTTTTTTGCCTCAATTCTGATTTTTTAAAATTATGATTAATTATTTCTTAGTTTATCTGAGATCTTCTCAAGAAATAGTGGCTATAGATATACTTAATAAACCACTCTAATTTTGGGAGAGATGTAGAATTAGTGTGTTTGGGGTATATATTGAATCTCTGAAATTCCAATTATATTTAAAATGCCTGTATTAAAGAGGTTGATTGTAAAAGCCAAAGCAGTAACTATATATTCTAAATATTTTGCTTTACCTAGAGCTGCAAATACTTAGAATATTATAAAATTTAATTTGTTTTAAATTTCAACCACAATGTACAGAGATCAATTGTATCTGAGGGCAATTGTCTCTATGTAAAAAATTAATGTTCTGTCCTTTAAATTGTGTTCAAATATTTATCTTTCTTCTTGATTTCTATATATTTCTTGCATCCAAAAATAAGATATTAAGGAAATATATATTTTTATAATATATATTCATATATATGTACACACAAATAACAGAGAAAATAAAATCTGTCTTATCTTGAATGATTCCTATTTCAATATAAAAAAATTAAAAGGATCAAAAATATAAAACTATATTTAAAGGTAAATAATAATTCATATTTATCTCACCACTGATGCTTACTTTTTAGATGCAACTTAGTTGGCTACACTGAATGTTTTTTTGAGGTTGACCTTATTGCTGTATCTGTACTTTTTTAGCACCCCATTATTACATGTGTTGATATTTTATTTGCTACATACTCTTCTAAGGATGCAGTGTAATATAGAGGTGGATGATGATATAGTATGCTTTTCTATAGAGTATAGCAGAGTTGAGTGGCTAGTTTCTGACTTTGGAATATGACTTTTGAGTCTTAGGAAAGTAGATGGTTCATATGTGCTCTGCACTCGACAGTTTTTTTCTCCCACACCTCTTGTAATACTAATCTTCCAAGTAAGGTAGTATGTTCATTGTTTCCTCATTCCACCTTAACCCTTTCCTGCCTTTGAGATCCTGTCATGAGACTATCCACACTTCCCTCTTGGTTGCAGTCATTTATAGAACCCTCTAATTTCTGAGTATTTTAGCTTCTTCTTCATTGTTATTTTTATCAAACATTACTCCCCATTTTAATTCTTAGTGATTTAAATAGCCACAGGGATGATCTTGAGGCTTTCAGCTTCTTGAGATCTTCTTCATTAATCTAGTCCTCTACATTACATTAGACATCTACTTCCAAGGTCATATTAGTCACTGTATTCTTACCATAATATCAGTTTTAGGCATTCTACTTTCTGACCACTTCTAATTTTTTTCATTGGATTTCCTGATTACAAAACAGAATCTCCGAAAATTATCAAATCATGTTTTCATTGTCCTCCTTTATCTCATTTCATGTTCTCACTTTCCTCCTTACCAACTTAGATTCCATTTTTTTAAAAAAATTATAAACAATACTTTGCATATGCCCTCATTCCCCTTGTCCTTCTCACCTTTACCAACACAGGAGTTAGGATTTAAACCTATCAGATTAATTCCAGGGTTTGAGCTCTCTTAATCACTACAGTATACATATATTATCTCAGTTGATTCTTGCAACACACCTGTAAAAATAAATCAGAAAATAGAAACTTGGAGAAGCTAAGCCTTGTAGGATCACACAATTTCTAAAGTGGCAGGTAGTATTTAAACTCTGCTACTTTGTGCCTAAGCAGCTGAACTTGTCTAGGTAAAAATTTATGCTGACTCATTTAATTAAATTCACAACCATTTCAATAGGACTTTTAGTGCTGTCAGACAGACCTAACATTTCCTTAGTTTCTTATTTTTTCTAGTACCTCTACCCTATTCTCAAGCCTCAACTTTTTTTTTCATTCTCACTCTCTCCAGATAATCTTGACTTGTATTACCCTCAGATGATAGAAACGATCTGAAGAGATTGTCCTAGAGTGCTACAGCCACATCTAGTATCCCATCTACATGAGTAGCCATATATTTGACATTCCTCTCCTTAATGTAGACTCACTGACTGTGCTCCTCTGCTATCCAGCCTCTCCAGTGTGCACTAGATCCAAGTTCCTCATTTAAGCAATTAATCTTTGTCTCTTAATTATTATATCACTAGGTTTTCCCTCCCCTCTGGGTCATCTCCAGTGCTATAATTTCTCTTATTAAATAAAATGATCAAAAAATAGACAAGTACATCAGTGGAACAGAAGAGAGAGCTCAGAAATAGATCCACATAAATATAGTCAACTGATCTTTGATAAGGAGCAAAAGCAACACAATTGAGAAAAAATAATCTTTTCAACAAATGATGCTGGAATAACTGGACATCCACATGCAAAAAAGAAAAAAAAGAAAAGAAAGAAAGAAAAATAATCTAGACACAGACTTTACACCTTTTACAAAATTAACTTAAAATAGAACATAACCTATGTGTAAAACACAAAACTATCAAACTCTTAGAGGATAACATAGGAGAAAATCCAGATGATCTTGGGTTTGATGATGACTTTTTAAATGCAACAGCAAAGGCACAATCCATGAAAAAAAAAAGAATTGGTAATCTGGACTTCACTAAAATTTAACACTACAATGTCAAGAGGATGAGAAAAGAAGCCATAGACTGAGAGAAATATCTGCTGAAGACACATCTGATAAAACATTGTTATTCAAAGTATATAAAGAACTTTTAAAACTAAACAATAAGAAAACAAGCAATCTGGTTTTTAAAATGTGCCAAAGACCTAATAGTCACCTCACCAAGGAAGATATACAAATAGCAAATAAGTATATGAAAAGATATTTCATTTTGTATGTCATCAGGGAGATGGAAATTAAAACAATAATGTGATACTACTCCACACCTATTAGAATGGTCAAAATCTAAATCATGACACCAGCAAATGCTGGTGAGGATATGAAATAGCAGGAACTCTCATTCACTGCTGATGGGAATTCCAAATGGTACAGCTGCTTTGGAAGATGGTTTGGTGGTTTCTTATAAAACTAAACATATGATTAATATATGATCCAGCAATCATAGTCCTTAGTGTTTATCCAAAAGAGTAAAAAACGTATGTCCATACAAAAACTTGCACATGAGTGTTAATAGCAGCTTTATTCCTGACTGACAAAACTTGTAAGCCACCAAGATATTCTTCAGTAGGTGCATGGATAAATAGACTGTGGTATATTCAGACAATGTAATTTTATTCAGTGCCAAAAAGGAATGAGCTATTAAGTCATAAAAAGACATGGAAGAAACTTAAAAAAAAAAAAAGCATATTACATAGTAAAAGATGGCATTCTGAAAAGGCAATGTACTGTTTGATTCCAACTATATGATCTTCTAGAAAAGGCAAGAAAGATCAGTGCTTGTGAGAGGTTAAAAGAGAGAAAGAGATAAATAGGCAGAACACAGAGGGGTGAAACTACTCTATATGACATTGTAATGATGGATTCACCTCATTATACATTTGTCCCAATCCACAGACTGTATAACAAACACCATGAGAAAATTCTGATGTAAACTATGGACAATGTGTCAATGTAGATTTAGCAACTGTGACAAAGATATCTTTTTATGGTGGGGAATGTTGATAATGAGGGAGGATATTTACATGTGGGGATTGGAGAATACAGAAAATCTCTGTACCTTCTGCTTAATTTTATTCTGAATTTAAAACTGCTTTTAAAAAGTCTATTAAAAATAAAAGGCCTTTTGTGTCATGTCCCTCTCTAGTTTCTTCTCTATTTCTATGCTTTCCTTTTATAAAGCATAATCCTTCAAAAGAGTTGTCAAAACCCACCATATCTAGGTCTTCTCTCATTTTATTTTGTTCCCGCAGCAACAGACTTTTAATCCCATTTCTCCACCACATGTAGCTCTTAAGTTTACCAATATTTGTCATTTTTCTAAATTGGTAGATTCCTGATCATCATCTCTTGTGACACATATTTTTTTAAATGGGTCACTGAGGTATTTCTTCTTCTTCCTTCTTAAAATAATCTCTTCAAATGATTTTAAGAACATCAGTCTTCATTGGTCCTATTTCTACCTTTCTGGCCAACTCCTAAATATCAGAGTGCTTGATTTCCTACATCGAGCACTTTGCTTCTTTACACTCCCTCTCTCAGTAATATGATTTCGTCTGAAACCTTGAACTTCATCATTCTTACTGCTTTAGCCAAAAACTTTCCTACACATATGGAAACCAGTATATATGGGGTGCTATTGACTCTATTTTATACATATTGTAAAAATCTAGAATTTGACAACTTCTCACATCTTTCACTAGTACCACTCTTAACAAAGCCAACATAATCTCTTGCCTGGTTTATTACTATAACCTCCTACCTGGTCTCCTTGTTTTTGCCTTTGTCCCCTTACAAATTATTCTCAACATAGCAGCCATTTTAATCCTACATACAAAATCTTTTATTGGTTGTCCATTGTCCCTTCCCACGGGACGACTAACGGGAGCTCCGACCAGATGTGAGACTTGAGGAGACAATCTGCAAGAGAATGAGGGACAGGAGACGCGAAGAATGGAGGCAAGACAAAGTTCTGATCAAGCCTCATTTATTGTAGGTAGGGGTAGAGTATATAAAGGGGAGGATTTGCATAATCACGGTTGCCTTGGATACTGAAGCGCAGAACATTCCATTTCCTTATATGACCCAAAAATGCAGAAGGGTCCCAGAAGAGGAGGGGGCTGCAAGGTCAGATTAGTTTAAGCAAATGGCTCAAGGGGCCCAGGGCAAGTCAGGGCATGTCAGGGCAACTGACTTTATGCTGTCTATCCTATCAGATAGCACAGGGCGAGGCAGATTCTGTCCCAAGGCGAAGTTGCCTAGATCTCAGGTATGAGAGCCTGGATAAGAACTGCTCCCGACAGTCCATGAGATTCAGAGTAAAAGCCAAAGTGCTGTGAAGCCTCATATGAACAAATGCATTCTAGCAACAGTTTGGTCACTATCTGTATTTGCCTTACTAGTCATTCATTAAATGTACTCATTGTGACTACTCCTCAGGTTAAGAAATTCTTACTCTTTCTTTTTTTTTAGGTTCTGCTTTTTGATTTTAAGCTTCCATTTTTATTAAATAGACATTTTACAAGTACCTATTATAGATGCATAAAAATGAATAAAAAATTTCCTGCCCTCGAATAGTTTTTACATTTGGAGAAAAAACAAAAAGTGCAATGAATAATTACATGAGCGGTAACTATTATAGTACTGAATGTGTGCACAAAACACAGACGTAAAAAGCAATCAATTAAAATTACCTGATGTAGACATAGAAGATCTCAGAGAAGCATCATTTATTCTGGCTGATGGAAGTTGAGCCCTGTTCTTTGAATTGTTTCCAGTTTTTCATACTACTTTAGTCATATTAATGGACCTGACTAAAGGCAGTAGGCAGGCATTTATAAACAAAGATGATTATCTTTTTGTCTCTTTTGCAGTAATAGCTCCAGATCTTTTTCAGCTCCAGATGTTCATTGGTCTCACTTATGACAGAATGGCACAAATTTGTGTGTGTCTGATGCTACTTGTGGTCAATAAAAAAAATGAAAATAGTTTATAACCCCAGATTCCTTATTTTGACTCAAAGTTTCTCACATGATGCATACAAAAATGCTGTCACCCTTTTGAGGTGACCTTTCATTTTGAGGTGGCCTTGGAGGCAAGGTTTTGTGCAAATGCTGACCTCATAGTGATAACTATTACTACATGATTTTGTGTCCACCCCCAAAAAATGTATTAGAATACTATTAACTGAGTGACTGCAACAGGTGTGTCAGCTCTAAATCATAAAAAAAGTAGCCATTCATGAGCGTTAGCACATTATTATTAATAATAAATTACTTGTAACATCTCTCAGGTGATCAAGATAAATCACTAGGCTATAATACCATGGTTTTAAACATCTGTTATATTCAGTAGATCTGTTGACCTTGCAGAAGCTGCAAGGCTCTTTTATGGTTTCAGAATTTATGTTAATTTTTTTAAAAAGATGTATTGACAAGAATATAACATTTTAGACTCAGAGGACTTCAGTCTGGTTCTATGTTCTTAGGTGTATCAGTTACATAACATTGAACAACTCACTTAAGAATACTGAGCTTCAGTTTAATTATGTGTACCATGGGATTTTATAAACTACAAAATCCTCAACAATTTTGAGTTGCTATTATTATAATGGTGCTATCAATGCTTGCCTTTTTCTATTTTGCCCTCATCTCTTTCATTTTTTTTTTCTGAATAGGGGTAGCTCCACAGTACTCTGACAACTTACTTTTCCTAGTTCAACATGAGCTTCTCCAATGAATTAGGAATTTTACAATTGAATAGTTAGAATACAGTGTATGATCAGGGGACTTCTGAATTACCTAGAGAATTTTGCAGTGTTGAGTTACTCATTATTTCAAGAGGATTTTCTATTTTTTAAAATTTTATGGGTGTGGTAAGTGAGAAAGAAGGAGCAGGCTGATTATTATTTCTAAAGAGGACTGGAAGAAATAGGGGAAGGAAGGCAGCAGAGAAACAAACAAACAAACAAACAAACAAACATCTTTAGACAATGAAGAAAAATGTTCTTGGGGAAAAACTGAACAATGGTGTAATTTGTGATTAGATGGGTCCACTCTGCTTTTACAGGGAAGGGGGCCGAGCTGTAGCTTTGCTACTGGAGGCCAACTGGGAGGCCACCCTCAAGGACTGAGGCTCTTACACACTGCTGCCCCTAGTTCCAGAGAGTGCTGCTCCAAGAACAGTCAGTATAAAAACAGGGTTTGAAGGGTTTGAGCTTTAGGTAGAAACTGATTATATGAGACTAATCTGTTCATTACATTCACAAATATTTATTTAGTGCCTAATATGTGACAGCAATAGCAATAGACAAAACACACAACAATCCTGTCTTCAGGGAGCATATATTGCAGAAAAGTACAAACCTTTATTGTAAGTAAAAATCTTGACTGGTTCACTGGATTTTCACTCCTCTCTTCCTACCCCTCAAACAACTAGATTTGGATTATCAATATAATAACCTGAGCATTCTCATTGTATACTTATTGATTCAGGTTATCGTGTTGGAGGCACTTAGTGTAATGGAAAAAGCACTAAACTGGGAGTCAGACTACATAGATGCCGTCCCATCTGCCACTAATCAGGTTTGTGATCTTAGCCTATCACAAACTTAGAGTCCAAAAAAAGAGGTGGGCTCTTTGATAATTCATATCCCCTTTCTTGTTCTCAGTCTGTGTGGTTTATGCTCTATCAGGCAAAGGAGAAGTTCTCTCCTCCTGAATTATCTTCAGCATAAATTCATACCTCCTTTTGGAGCTTGCTCTCATTTCTCTACAGCATGAATGTTGGGTATAGATAGCATTCAGGCTTCCACGGCACCTGGATTATTTTCAGTTAGAACTTCTTGGATGTGCCACTCTGAGAATAGTGTGTCAGAAAATTAAAATAAAAAGCCTGTTTAACATCTCCCAGGGTGGGCTGCTCTGCCATGTTTGGGATCAGATGTTTTGGCTAATGAAATACAAAATGTTTTCTGCTTCTGACTGTAACAGCAAGACTAAATTTGGTTTAAAAACTAAAAATATTTTAAAGTCTAGCAGAGCCTTGTAGATGTCCCAATACCTATTTCTTCTTTTTCTTTAGTAATAGAAACTTGAAATTATAGGCTGCCATGTGACTACTCAAAATCAAGGCAACATTTTCCAATCTCTCTTGTAGTTTAGAATGGCTAGGTGACCAAGACCTGGCTAAAGGGGTGTGATGTGGATAACTTGTTTAATAGTGTCTTCAAAGAAAGGGCATGCTAACCACACCCCTCCCCTAACCCACCACAACTTTTCCATGCTGAAATGAGGACATGGTGGACATGATGGTGAACCATCTTCAACTGAAAACAGGCAATGCTGTAATGGGTGGTGAAATAATATTACAGAAGGATTTAGGGGTCTTTAGCTCTATGGAACTGTCACATTAACTTTGAACTAACCTTCAGACTATGATGCCTTTCATAAACCATTGAGCCTAATAACCAACAGCCTAATGTATATCCCAATTAATACAGAGATAAATAATTCAGGTAATAAATAGACATAAAAATAATACATTATCAGTAATTTCCTTTGACTTGTCCTAAAAAGGTGACTAAGGCAGTTCAGACATATTCTATGTGAAAAGTACCTCTCTCTCTCTCTCTCTCTCTCTCTCTCTCTCTCTCTCTCTCTCTATCTCTCTTTTTCTCCCAAGAGAATAGGGAACATTGCATTTTAGAAATGATCTAGAAAGATATTTATTTCTTTTCTTTGTTACTCTTCTCTGGAGTAAAAGTTTATAAAAATGAGAAAAATAAACAGTTGGTTGAATGTAAAACTCACACAATTTTATAAATTCTAAATTGTGATTCTGTCATCAATAAAAACTTTGTTAAAATTCATGGTTATTGAATTATTGAAGTCAAACTAAAATAGAAGAGGCAGGTAGAAGGGGAAAATTATTGTGTGCATATTCCAATATTGAATTTTCTGATTTTAGAAAATTTATTTTTTCAGCATTAATAATATATCCATGCTTGCATTGGGTTGCCAAATTTGTTTGTAAAAAGGTTGCTTGTTAACAAACAAGAATAATTTAACCATTCAATATTAACTAAATAATATCTTGATGATGATTTTTAAACTGTTTGGTTAGTGTTTTTTTCTGCTTTAGTAGTGATTTTGCTGTGAAATGTGAAGATAACACTTCATGTGTTACTATTTGTTGTGAAGTGATTTAATAAATGTTTAAACAAGTCATTACCACGATGACAGCATTTCTTATCATGGAGCTGTAATTTTGACATTGATTGTCATGCTATGCTTCCTACCCCCTTCCTCTGTCCAGAAAATGTGAGGACACATAAGCATGACCCTCAAATAGTGCTAACAGACTGCATTAGTTAGTTATGGATGTCTGTTCTCATGTCTTCCTCTCTTTTATGTCAAAAAAGGAAAGACAGTAGCCCTCCTTTCCACATCTAGGTAGTAGCATATGTAGAAGGGGCAAACCCCGTTTTGCACATACTCATTTGTTAGGAGAACACCAGGCTAGCAACTTTGTAAGAAAACAGTAACCTCAAGAGAACCAGGAACCAGGAAGCCCCTTCTCAACTTGTCTAATAGATTCAAACTTGCAACTGAGTAATAAGTACAGTTTAGCCTCTCAGATCCTCCAAAAGGAGGCCACTGTCTTACCTTCACAAATAAGTAGAGTTAAATTAAATTAGGTCTGTGATATCCCTTCAGTAATAAATATTACACTAGTATGTGCCGGATAAATAATGAACAAAACAGATGTTATTTCTGTCCTCTTGAATCTCTCAGTCAAGTAGTAGATCAGCATCCTTGCTTTTAGCTTCCTGTGGTTTATGTTTTTCCTGAGTGGGGTTCCCTTTCTCTGTGAGCATCAAGCTACTCTACTAAGAACTCTTTCCCATGAGTTTCATCAGTAAGAAAAGAAGACATGACTTCAGCATAGTGCAGTGCTCAGTTATACAATTTTAGAGATGGAAGATCTCTTAATTTATCTGCTGTATGTCACAGATATTATTCTTTCCATTAGAGTAACAAGTAAATACATGGGTTTTGTTTATTGTTTGTTTGTTTTGGTATAGTCTAAGAAAATAGATTCACTTTAAAATAGTTGTGATTTTATTTTCCTGGGGGTCATTTGATGGTGTCCAGAGACATTTTTTCTTGTCAAAACTTTGAGGGAAAAGACCTGAATGATATCTAAGGAGTAGAAACCTAAAACACTTACTAAATACCTTACAATGCACATATTAGCCTCTTCAACAAGGAATTACTTGCCCCAAAAGGTCAATAGTATTGACAAATGCTTAATACAAATATTTATTTGTTTTTATTAAGATTTTTAAAAACAATATGTTTTCCTAAGTCCCATGTTATATCCAGTTAGAGAAGCTCCTGGTTACTGAAGTATTTTTGTATGATTCCTTTCTTCACTGATTCATTTTTCTACAAAGATTGGAATAGTTACCTGTACTAAACACTCTAGATAATATAAAGATAAATAAGTCTTTGTTTCTTGCTTTATAGTAAAAAAATCAGTATCTGTGAATTAAGAGAATTTTACTTAAAGATAAAACTGATTAACCATGTCAGAGCAGACATAAAGTACCAGAAGATATTGGAAAGATGGGTTGTTTCTGGCTGGAGGAATATAAAAGATATAATGGGGGAGGTACCAGTGGAGCTGGGTGTTAAAGGATAATCATGATTCAACCATGCTAAGGTGAGGGAACAGTCAGGAAGCGAGAAGGAAAGAAAGTACATGGAACCAGGACAGGTTCAAGACACTGTTGGTGGTGGCCAAGCTTGGCTTGAGGCAGACTGCCTGGAGCGATGTGGTTAGAAAGTTCTTCCTTTCTTTACCTAGATGTTAATGGTATAGGCCAAATTGTTTTTGAAAAAATGTACATCAGGATCATTACAAGAGTTTTTAACTTTTCTGAGTTAAAAAATATGTCAAATTTTTACATCGTATATTAAACAAATCAGAATTTTCAGTTGTAAATGAGCTTGTTTGGCATTGTCCTGAGTTTCCATGGGTGTTTTTACTGCTTTTACATCAGCTAATATTTTTCATAATCAGCGAGCAGAAAGTTTTTTTCTTTTATTTTTGAGTCTCATAATTCACCTTGAATACATATATTCTCACAGCTTCAGGGGTCAAAATAACCTGAAAATACATAATTTAGAAGAGGGTTCAGTGATTTATTTCTTCAGTTTGGAGTGAAAATAAATTCTAGCCTGAGATAATAAGATCTGATATAGAACATCTTCAGAAATTTTCATAAAAATGTGGCATTACAATGGAAGGACAATATAAAACTATCTTCCCATGGCCCAGGAGGGTCATCAGATTCCCTGGGAGGAAGGGAGGAGGCTGGGGGCTTGATTTAATCAGCTAATTTCTAGTCATCTCTCTATATTGACTGTATTGAATCAGAATTGGCAAGGATACAAAAGGAAATTTTTTTTTTTCATTTTTCTTCTTACATGTGCTTTAGGTGATACTTGTGAAACTAAAGTTTAAAAACCACTGTTCTAGAAAATGGAAGAATCAGAGGACTCAGACTGTGGTTAAGCATACTGTGGATGTGATAGTCAAATAGTATAAGGAGTGCACAGTATTCCAGAAATGTTGTGGCTTTGTGGGAGTAAATGCAGCCTAGGAGAATAAGTTGAATTACGTATGTAAAAAGAGTGGAGATGGGAGAAGCTATAGAGAATAAAAGCGAAAATATTCTTCTGTGATTAGCATTACTAAAGGAGAATTCTTATATTTAAAAAAAAAATAGTAAATATATTTATTCTTCTGTAAATGTAGAAACTTACATGCCTAAATCTGTTTTGGGGATCTGTTGGGAGCCATTTCTGCTGCCTGTCTTGAGACAAGGTTAAAGTTGCCTGCAAGCTAGAAGTTTGCAGGGCAGGTGGGCTCTATGCAGAAGGAGGAAGTTTGGCTTAATGTAAAGAGTTGAACGTTCCTTGCCCCAGGGAATGGGAGACAGAAAATAGGATAAAAGTAAATGTCAGCAATTGTTAGAATATCTGTGGATTTTGCTTCCCATGCATTTCCAAGAGTATAAATATGCTGTACTTAATAAACTCAGGGTGCAGTATTTACTGTTAGCCCTCCCGACTCTATCTCTTTGTCTCTCTCTCTCTGTCTCTCTTTTTCTTTCTTTTCTCAATCCTCACTCCCCCTCTCAGGAATTGTTTGGTCTTAGCTGGCGGGCTCCGGCAGGGATCCACTGCACATAATTATAAAAATACACAAAGTTAGGTTCATAAATTCCACTTCTTTCCTTTTTGTGGAGCTAGTAAAAATATTAAATCATTAGTTTTCATAGACATTCCACCTACCTTTGTTCTCTAATGTATAGAACTTTAAGGTGATGGCAACCTGAATGATTTTTTCTATGTTTCTTATTTTTATTATCTAATAATAAATTTTATAAATGCTTAACTTGTTTTATAAACATTTTCCCATTGGCTCAAGTATTGTTTTTATGTTTTATTCCATTGTCTTTAAAGTATGTATGTACTGAGTGTTTCTCTAAGATTGTCAGCTCTAAAAGGGATATGTCTGTGTGGTTCCTATTGCATAAAGATGAATTCTTAATAAACATTTTTTTTTATGATTAGGATTACTCTCTATATACTTGGATTAAATGAGTGAATTCATTTGCAATTCAGTATGGTATTATAACATTATTATTTCTTAGTACGGTTATTTTTTCTTTTATAAAATCAAGCTCCTGTGCCATCCCACCCTATATTGAGGTGATTCTCTGGAATAATTATGTACAGCACTTAGCCTGGGAGGTATTTTCACTCTTTCCTCCATTAGCCATGTAATAAATTGACTAAAACAATTCCTGGCTTCCCTCTACTATTTGCAATTAAGAGTGAAGATTACTTTGATTTAATGTATAAGATTGGAACACATTTTACTATGTTCAGTGTTTCTCCCTGTGGACCAGCTGCCTACAGAGCCCTGCACTGTACAACATAGGCATTGCCCTCTCGGGAGCCGTTCTTATCCAGGCTCTCATACCTGAGATCTAGGCAACTTCGCCTTGGGACAGAATCTGCCTCGCCCTGTGCTATCTGATAGGATAGACAGCATAAAGTCAGTTGCCCTGACATGCCCTGACTTGCCCTGGGCCCCTTGAGCCATTTGCTTAAACTAATCTGACCTTGCAGCCCCCTCCTCTTCTGGGACCCTTCTGCATTTTTGGGTCATATAAGGAAATGGAATGTTCTGCGCTTCAGTATCCAAGGCAACCGTGATTATGCAAATCCTCCCCTTTATATACTCTACCCCTACCTACAATAAATGAGGCTTGATCAGAACTTTGTCTTGCCTCCATTTCTTTGTGTCTCCTGTCCTACCTTCATCCTCCACAGGTTCCTCCTCGCCCTGCGTTGTTTTGCCCTGCGGGTTGGGGCATTGCCCTATGACCAGCATTAGCCAATGAAATGTGAGTAGAAGGGATGAATCACTTCCTAGCAGAAGTTACAGTGCATGTTTTTTTTCCCCTCTGCCACAAGGACAGTCAATGCTTCCTGCAGATGCTAAAAGTCAGACTGAGTCCAGGGAGAATGCTCTCTGAACCAAGGGCAGATGTATAGCCGAGCCACAGTGAATACAAGTCATGAATAAGAAATATCTGTTGTTGAAAACCCGAGACTTTGTGATCATTTTATATCACATAAATAACCCCCACAAGAATTTTGTGAGGAATAAATAGCAAGGAATATTTGATCAGAGCCTGTTTTAAGAGCTGCCTTTCATCTTAAGCCTTCCTCAACTGTGGATATAGGTCATAGGAATCGCTTTTGCCCTCAATTCTTCTCTGGCCTCCTCACTTTGTATCCTGTTATAACCAGCTTTAAGATATAAATTGTTCAAAGGTATGTGTGCTTATTGCAACCTCCATAGAGGGGATATGTACCACTTTCTGCGAACTATAGAATGTTGGGTAGATGTATTTTACATTTGACTGTAAAGGAAGTTTTAGTAGGTGCATTTACCATTGCCAAAAGGATCTGGCTGATAGTCAATAAGAATAAGAAATGAAAAAATTGTTCCTAAGTTAGAGGCCTAAAAGTTTTTGTGGGTAGGTTGTTCCCAGAGTTTGGGAGAAACTGTCCTGATTGAGGATAAGTCTATCAATGAAACTTTTTTATGAGGGAAAATGTTTTTGTAATTTTAGCATTTTCTGAATCATTCTCTCAGTAAGTCACACTGTTTGACATAGTCCATAGAACTCTCCTGAGAACTCTAAGAAAATGTAAATGAATTTTGAGCCCACATTTTTATAAATAAGATGCCACATTCTATTTTAATTGGAAATATCAGTTTGATTCAAAGAAGATCATTGATAAATATTAGCTTGTTAAGCTGAGCTGCTTTTGTAATTTCTAGAAGTGTCATAAAAATATTAAAACTTTTATAGAATTCCACTAACCATCCAGTACAAGGGATTAGAACATGTTTTATATCTTTCTTTTCCTAAAACAAGGGTTTCCTCTAAGTACTAATACAGTTTAAATATTTCTCCATATCATTAAGTGTGAATAAACATAAGATTACTCAGATATTTCTTATGTTAGATTATTGTGAGGCAGTACCTGGCTAACTGTATATATCTTACACTTGTTTCACAGAGACTTATTAATACTATCCTAATATATTCTTGAAGATTTGTCTTTCACTGTTTATTTATTCAGAAATAGATTGAATCCTGTCTCTGTGTCATATGCTGTGTACATTGTGTGTCACCATAGTGAAAGAGCAGCTTGTACTGAGGTATATACTCAGCTTTTGTTGTTTGTGATACAATATCTTGAAAATTTTTTCAGCTTGGAAAGCTTATTTTAAAGTGGTAACCTAGCAAAATAATAGTACAAAAATTACAGTATACTGTATATTTGACATTAGGTAGATCAGAAAGATTCAGTTGCATAAAGGTGTTATTGGTCTAAATTATTAAACTAATAATAATAATAAACCAGCTGTCCTAGATTATGAATATTGAAACCCTAAGCAAACTGAATACTAAAATAGCAGCAATATGAACAAGAAAAACTAGGATAAATTTTTTGGATGTGTTCTAAGAGGGAGATTCTCAAATGAAAGAGATATGACTTTGGTCTGCATTAATCTTGGATTTGCTGGTAGTAACATTTTATGATATTGTGAATTCTCTCTTGTAAAAATTTATTTTTGTAGGAATATTTACCCTACTTAGTAAATCTTAATTCTCCTAGAGTTTGGGTTGTCAAGCTTAGGTTTATGTGCCAATAACTGCTAAAGTCTGAATCATAGGATTGAGAAAAACACAGCAGGAAAGAAATAGAGTCCTGATAAATGAGTGATATTTACCATGTTTGGGGTAGGAAGGATGGATGTGCCATTCTGAGAGAGTATAATCAGTTTAATAAATGTCATAAGTATCAGGTACTTACCATTTTTACCTTAGAACAGTTTATAATTGGGGAGTCATTATATATAATTAAAATTTTTTACTTTCTTATGTTCTCTGGAAAAGATTACTTGGTGATTTCTTCATTGATTCATTACCATGGTCTTATTTAATATTGCTAAAATCTCATTTAGTTTTTATAATATTGAACCATCCCCGTCTTGGGAGGATGTCAGGTGGTAGTAGGGAGATGTATGAGACTATATCAAGACCTAAGGACATGGTGGAAAGAAATACTGAAGTAAAAAGTACCAAAACTCATTCCTTGATAATATTGTTCAGTTCTTATTATGGATGTAAATTGTTATAATGACGAGAGTTGGGGAAGATTTGAAATAGAAAGATTTTCAATGATATAAAGTTGGAAGAATTTTAGATGATATAAATTTATATAAAAACTTACTCCTGAAAAAAGATATTAAGATATTATATTTCTACCCTAACAATGTCAGTGTGTTTCATGAAGACAATAAGGGCTAATAAAGTCCAGAAGCAGGTTTGTATTTCATGACTCTAGTGACCCCCAAAATCAGATCTTTGTAGAAGGAGCCCAAGTACTGATAATTCTGTTGATATTTCACTCTTGTCGCATGTTTTTGTTTGTTTCTTTGTTTTGTTTTGTTTTGTTTGTTTGTTTTTGCTACTTTACAATTTCCACTTTCCTTGAAGGGAGGTTAAATTATGCTAGGGGTAATTTATCCAATATTCCAGTTTTAAGATAATTCACTAAAATCTCACATACATATTTACATTTAATAAACTTTTTAATTAAAGTGTAACTTATGGCAAAGTGCAGAAATCAAAAGTATACAAATTGATAAATTTTCATTATGTGGATACACCCATGGAACCACCACATAAGCCGAGAAATAAAATATTACCAGCATCATAGGTTCTTCCTAAGCTGTAGTCTTTTTTTGTCTTAGAGGTAATGAACTGTCTGACTTTAAAATTATAGATTTGCCAGTTAGGAACTTATACGTCTGGCAACTTTTGAACAATATTGTGTTTATGAAACTCATTAATATAGTGTATAGTACTAGTTTATTCTTTTCATTGCTCTATAAATTTCCATTTATGAATATTCTAGTTTATCCATTTTACTATTAATGAATATTTGGGTTGTTTCCATTTTTGGCTATTGTTAATAATGCTGATGTAAACATACTTAAACATGTCTTTCAGTGCACAAAGGTATTCATTTAGTTAGAATATACTAGGAGTGGAATTGGTGTGTCATAGAGTATGCATATGTTTAATTTTAGTAAAAACTGCTAAATAATTCTTTAAAGTGATTGAACCACCTTACACTTCCAGGAGGAATATAGAAGAGTTCTAGTTACTTTACATTCTTACTAACGATGACAATTGTCAGTTGTTTTAACTTTAGCTTTCTGTGGTTTAAATATCCATTTTCCCCAGGATCGATAAGACTGAGCACTCTGTCCTATTCTGTTATCCTCTTTTGTAGAAGATTTTATGTATTCTGTATTCAGGTTCTTGTCATTTGTATGCACTGCAAATGTTTTCACCTGCTTTGTGGCTTGTCTTTTCACTTTCAATGGTGTATACTTAATTTGACGTAGTCCAATTTCTATAATAGTTCTTAATTTTAATATAGTTCGATTTCTATATTACTTTTTAAGGTTAAGGTTTTTTGAGCCCTTTACAAGCAATCTTTATCTCTTCAAAAAGATGAAGGTATTCTATTTTATTTTCTAATTTTTTTTATTGTTTATTGCCTTTCATATTTAAAGCTGTACTTTGGAAGTTATTTTTGTTCATGGAATAAGACACAGATCCACAACTGCTTTTTTCTTATATAGATATCCAATTGGAATAGTAGTATTTATTGATAACACTATTCTATCTTATTACTGTAGTGCCATCTTAGTCATGAGTGTGCTTATATTTGTAAGTTTACTTTTGGACTTTTTAATTTCTTCCAGTGGTCTGATTGTCTATCCTTGCATCAATACCATGCTATCTTAATTATTCTATTTCAGTAAGTTTTGAGATCTGCTCATAAGTCACATTGGTATACTTGATAATCATATAATTTTAGGTATCCTGGTGAAACTTTATAAGAACTTTATAAAATGCTATCTTCATTTTCAAATTTTCGCTATGACATTTTTCTTACCTTGTAACAATAGATTTCTGAGTTATAACTTATTTCATAAGGTTATGAGAAATGTTTATTATTATTAACAGTATCTAAATATTAGTGATACTGCTACAGTTACTACTACAATGACTATTAATAATTCATGATGAAATTGGGTTTTATGAACACTTAAAAAATAATTTGAGGAATTTAGCCAAGTTCCTAAATGTGTCAATAATATTTTTTATTCAAATAAGAGCTAAAAATATCTACTGCACACTAGTCCACATGAATTTTTTATTCCTATTTAACTTATATTCTATAAAAGTACTGAAAAGCCATAAATAATATACAGAATTTCATTGTCATTTTAATAGGTATATTATAACAGCATCTCAAGTTTGTGACCTAAATCTCAACTAGCTATTTTTGTTTAATCAAAATGTTGCAAAAAAGAAAATAACAATTTGTTATGTTCCTACCAGCTGTTTGAAAAAGTTCAGCCTTCTCTGTGTTCAGTTTCTCTGTATAACACTTGGTGGAATTGTAATGCTTTTACTGTCACCTCTAAATATCATTACACCTTAGAGAATCTGCAGAGTTATATAACACTGTGATTAAAAAGAGTCACACACTTTCATAGCAGACTTCAACTTTTGCTGATATACAAAATGCAGAATCCCAAGATATCCAACTGCCTTACCTAAAGTTTGTAGAAAAAAAGAAAAATGAGCCAATAGCCAAAAAAGAAATTAAGAGAAAATCCTCTTGCAGTACAAATGAGAGAGAATGGACAAAAATAAATCAGCCTTCCCTAGATCCACTCATAGTTCTTTTTAACCAAAATTACACACACACACACACACACACACACACACACACACACACACACACACACACACATATTTTGTTCTTGGCTTACTGCCATGAAGAAATTCAGAATTTTAATGCAAATGGATGATTAAAAAGATAGAGGTTTAATGTGGAAATAAAAAAGGTAATTAAGAAAGAGAATATTTTTAATTCTTGAGATTTCAGGAGTGAACTAAACGCAATATGTAGATCATACAGTTGTGGATCATATGGTGGCACAGTGGAAAAAAAATACAGAGCTGGAAAATTATTTGTTTCAGGGCTAAAAGTGTTATGTTTTTCATTGTTGACATTTCTGTCACTTGAATTACTGAAGCAAACACCCCTTTTTCATTAACAATGAAAAGAGTAGCATCAGAGCTCAGCTATTTAAACAATGCAGCAGACATCACTTATACAGGTCAATTACAATTTCTAATAATTAAAAACAAGAAGGAAAAATGTTCATAGTCTCACATGCTTCTGTCTAATTTGGTGATTTTCACACATTTCAAAACTGATACTTGAGGTTGAATGCAAAAAGCACGCAGGCCTGGCTGACACATCCAGAGTTCCTGTGAATGCTGCTGGAGAAGTCACTAACCTTCATCCTGGAGCTGACATCCCACTTCCTCTAGAGAGCAAACTTACCTTCTACCTGCATCTCAGAAACTTGTCTGTCATGATTATGTCTGTGTTCTTCAATGCCTGGTCTTATTTCACACTGAAGAATCAAGGAGTATTTGATGAATTATTATTTGCCTGCTATTTTTTTAACTTCATTTGCAAGTTTCTATTTTTACTTCCTAAGCCAGGATTTACTTCCATAGTGTTCTGCTAATTATGTAGGTCATCAGATGCTCTAACAAGGCAGGCAATGACAGGTCTGCTCCTAGTTTAGGTGAACGCCTCAAAAATATCCTTCAAGTACGTGGAACTATAGCAACTCAGTGTTTCATTCTGAAGAGTATTTATGGATTTACAGAGAAATGTAATCAATCAATATTTCTATTTAGAGTTGCCCTTCATTATTTTATTTTATTTATTTCCCTGAATGTGTGTGTATATTTTTTTCATGTATGTATTTGATGGCACAAAAAGCAAGCAGTTCGTTCACCCATCCTCTGTACCCAGCAGAGAGAAAGTAGAAAATAGCAATGTCTGGATAAGCCAAAGTTTTATTTTCTCAGTTGGACAGACTACAAAAACTTGATTGAATAGTCGCTCTGTATTTTTTTTTCTTATTCACTTGCAAGAATTATTCCTGTTACATACTTTTTACCCTTTAGCCTGACCTTGCTATTTTGGAAAGCTCAGTTTAACTTCTCATGTATTAGATTTCTTTGATAATGCTGTTTTGTACCTTCTGTCACTGGTGATCTGTGATTGCTGTTAATTATCTCAGAAGTTATGAAAATATACTCCACCAGTGGGAATCAATTTTCTATCATGTGCTTCCCATGCTTATGTGGAAGCTCCCACAAAAGCGCTTAACTTTAACTTTTTATTCCCATAATGTGGAAAGTCATGATTTTCTTGTATCTGTGATTTAAGAAAAAACAAAGACAGCAAACTAAGATTTAACTGACTACTGTGTACTAGGTACTTTCATATATGATATCCAATGTACATAGGAACTAGAGATGTAAATTTACATTTTTAAAGAGATCATTTTAGTATATCATTGAGTAGCTTATAAATCTGAAGCTCAGAAAGGGAAAATTATTTTTCTAAAGTCAGACATTGAATACCTGTTTATTACAGAATTCTACCACACCACAGCCTGCATTTGTACCATTTTTTCCTTTATCACCACAGATAGCTGTCATTTAAGTGCTTACTATGTGTAAAGCACTGTGTTAAGAGCTTTATCTACTTTATTTCATTCAATCCTTACAGCAGTGTGAGGGTGTAATCTCCATTGCATACATTAAAAACAAACAAAAAACAAAAACAACTTCATGCTCAAGAGCTTGAGAGACTTGTGCAAACTTAGCTAGTAAGAGACATTGCAAAGTTCACCTTGAGTCATGAGACCACAGTCCAGGTTCTCTCTCTCTGTGCTAGAGGACTCCACATTAGTCAGCATGAAGTGAGGAATTCTCAGAATTGATTTGTGATTCTTGGCCATGGTTCTCAGATCTGGCCTCAGAATCATTTGAAGTGTGTGCTCCATATCAGATCAATTAAATGAGAATCTTTTAGCAAAGGGGCTGGATGTATTTTTTACTCAATAGGTGAATATAAAAATGTGCAGCCAGGCTGAGAACCATTGCTTTGGTTGTATTTAAGGCCTGCCTTATTTTTCTTCTTGGCCAATAACTAGTGAGTTCTGTCTGCAGACACATGCCTGCTCCAGTTTTGTGCCAACCACGGCACAGTCAACTGCCTCAACCTCAGAGCTCAAAAAGGTAATTTAGGTGCATTTACAGATTAAATTATAAGTGATAGGACATCTGGTCCTTACTGGTTAAACAAAATTGTATTTATTGGTCCTTGAAAGCTTTCTAATATTAAATGTAGTTTACGTTGTGGTTCACACCATGTCACACAGGTTCATCTCCGGGCTTCATTTCTTCTAGAGTAGCACATAGTTAAGATTATTATCAATGCCCTAGTCCAATAAAAGATATACTCCTGGTAGTTGAAATCTAAGTCCTAGAATTGAACCTCCTGGACTCTGGCCTCACTAGAGTTTTGTGGCCATCAATGCAGACTCCATTGTAGACAAGGAGTTCTCTGTATAGTGTTGACTTATTCTAGGCTACCTGCTCTATTTTTGCAACTTGAGAGGAGGAATCAGCTTTAACCTTAGCAGGGAGGTGGGGGTAGGGAGAAGTGGTTTTTACAAAATAAAATTAACATATAATTGCCTTAAGAAAGGTAAAAGAATCCCTTCAAGCTGCACATCAGTGTGCTCATTATAGTCACCTGAGTACATTAAAAACTACCCAGACTCCTCTGGAGAGATTTTTACTGAGCCCTAGGTGTCTAATTGAACCCCAACTTGATTGACACCTTCTCCTTTTTATGTTTCTCCTCCTAGTTATTCATCTTTTTTCTGTGTCTGATCCCCAGCAATAAAATCCAGGCTGCTTACCTGGAAATTTAGTTCCTTGCTTACACTTTGTCAACTCTCATGAAAAGCAAAACAAAACAAAATATTGTACTGAATTATCTTTTAAAGATAATTTGTGACAGAAGTACCAAACCAAGTAACTCTGGCCCTAGTAGGTTTAGAAATTGATTTCTCATTAAGAATTTGGTTAAATTTTTTGTTTTCTGGGCCTCAAATTTCCTTTCTGTAAAATAGTGAAGTGAGGCTATATAATTCTAAAGTCTCTTCTAGCTATAAAGTTCTATAAATTTATCCTAAATTCATTCTACTCAGTTAATTTTTTTCTTGAATAATTAAAACATATACCTAATGAAATTTAGATGTCAAGGAAGGTGATCATATATACCTATTTTCCTGAGACTGTCGAGGTTTTCACCTTTGTTCTCATAAAATTAGTAAATGTGCCATGGTTAGTCTCAGGTTTCCTGATTTGAATGATAAATTATATGGTCACTGTAGGGAACACATTATATGAGAAGACACAACATCTTGTTTATACTGCTAACAATTAATACTTATCAAGCAGTTACCATGTGCCACACTCTACTGTGAGTGCTTTAAACATTTTAATTTACTTAATCCTCATAACAATCCTATGAGTCAGGAACTATTATTCACTTCATTTTATATATAAGAAGAATAAATTTCAGAGACTTTAAGAAGCTTGCCAAAGATCACAGAGCAAATAAGTGAATAGAACACTATATTCTCCTTCCCCTCATTTGTTTGTTAACTAAATTAATTAATTAAAATGAACAAAGTAACATAAACGAAACACTAAATCAAAATATTTATCAAAGTTTTGAAAGTTATATAATACCTATGAGTACCAATTGTAACCAAAACTGCAAACTAGATGTCAATTATGAAAACTCAGTGTGGGTAAACTACAAAAAAAATAGTACAAGGAAATTTACTCTACTACATATGCAATGTGTTTCCTGAAAGATATCATTTGTAATATTGGCTTTCCCACCCCAAATCATACAGTGTTAGTGATAAATTTGATTTAAAAAATATATACATATAATATATATACTTTATTAATATATATCAATTTAATTTTATCACTAACACTGTATATTAGTATACAAGATGTGCCATCTATATGGCAATTTACATATATGAAAATTTACCTAATAAAGCATAAGCAATGTATGTGTTTTTTATGAAGCTCATCTCCTCACCTCTTTCTGCCATTTTTGACTCAATTTCCAAATTCCCCATTTTAAAAAAATTTCTTGCTTAAATAGGTATGGCATACAGATAAATGTCTTAGAAAAATGTTTTCCCAAATTTTTTTTGAGCACTGTGTGACAAACTTCTAATTATTACCTGGGAGCCCCAATCCAAATATGCTGCTTTGGCTTTTTATGGAAGGGCCCAGTAATTGCTATTTTTAATAACTATCACAGGTGAATTTTACATTAAGATCTTAAGAACATGACCATCTGGGAATCACTGTTTTAGACTAGGAGTGACTTTTGTAATATTGAATACAACACAAAGTATGAAAGAAACCTAGTTTATAAAGATTAGATAAAATTTTAAATTCCCCAGTAAAACAATTATTGTATTGGCAAATATCTATCTTTGAACTATGAGAGTGAATTTATATTTTGGAGGACTGAGATTACTAAAATATAAAGTTAAAAATCAAGAACATAGTAAACTCATTGAATTTCCCAGAATTCATTAGATTTTATTTTTTGATAATTTAAATGTAATGGCATTATTCTTCATGGTAAGACTTAGTGCCAGATATGTATGTTTTGCTCTAATGATTTACATGAAAATGACTAGAACTATATTTATTTACCTACTTTTTCAGTTTTTCTAATATTAAATATGAAAATATACATACATTTTTATTAAACTTGTTAGAAAACAATTTGGAGCATCTTTGTATATTTTAACAACACAAATTATTTTGTTATTGATGTGATTCTCTCAAACTGTAAATTTTGTCGCTTTTGCCACAAAGCCACAAGTCTGTCACTTTTCTCTGTGATTGACAGAGAGCCCTTGATATAGGCCAGCTGTTGGAGTGCTGTGCACTTACTGCTAAAGCTTTCTGGAGGCCTTGGCTATCACATTTTCATCGAATGTGAATTTCTTTTTGTACGTGTACATATTGTACAGAGAACAGAAGAGCTCACAGCAGCCCCTAAACGGCATCTGTTCTTTATAGTGAGATGAAGAAGCTGCAGAAGGTTTGTGGAAACTTGCTGAAGCTTGTTGTCACTTAGCAGGAAGTGTTTAGAAGTTTGCGAAGAACAGAATTACAATTTGTCAAATTTTGCAAACTTCGCAGTGAGCACAATGTTTGATTTCACCATTGCTCTAAATAAGATTGCATTTTATATACTTTCAAAATGACCAACTTTCTTTTTAGTAAAATACTAAAAATTCCAGCACAGGAATTCACAGTCACTCAGGTGATACTTACTTTTACTTTTTTGACTGGTGCTTGTTGAGGGTGGTGGAAGGTGGAGGGAATGGAGCACTGAGGGAGTGAGAGAGTGCGGCAGTATTTAGAAGTCACAGTCCAGAAGTCCTGGCCCATGCCTAAGTAACAGGGATAAAGAAGTTTGTTTGTTTTAATTATAAACTTTACTTTCAGGCTTACAAGAAATTTTTGAAGAAACCAGTGAAATCCTGGAGTCAATCTTTATCAATCTGCACACAAAGCCCATTATTTAAAACTCTCCACACCTACTCAGAATTCATCCTTTGATCATTATACATGCTGAACTAGCTAGGGTCTGTGAAGAATACATTGATTTCCAAAAGTTTTAACATTTTTATTATGGTAACACTCTTTTTTTTACCCTATCCATGTGTGATTTCTAAGTTGTTTATCATTCTTTCTTTTACTCTATTCAATGTGTGTGTGTGTGTGTGTGTGTGTGTGTGTGTGTGTGTGTGTTTGTTTTTTTTTTTTTTTTAATCTTTGATGGGGGAAAAGTTCTCTCTTCTCTTTTTGTGATTTGGCTGATTTGATTTGGTTCGAGAAGGATTGTGCTGCTTTGGTTAAAGAAGAATTTAATAAGTGTTTGGAATTTACCAGAAATAAGTTACTACTATAAAACACTTAACCTCAACCAAATGAATTAAAACTGTACAGTATATGAAAATTGGGTAGCAAGCACCTTTTTTTATTTTTTGGAAAAAAAAAACACACTTTCAATTTCTATGTTGGAAATATACATTAGACATAAATATATACTATTAGGATGAAGAAGTTGGTGAAAATGTGATTTTAGTGTAAACATCTAGGTACCATAATGAACTATGTAAGCCTTGAGTCCTTCTTTACTTCTAGGGCTAAGAGTAAAGGCACAAGGAATTTAACGGCAACAGTTGGAAAGTAATCTGCTGACTTAGGTCTCTGGGGTTTGGAAGGACTTCTCCTCTTTATTTTTTTTCCTGTTGGTACAGATTGGGTCTTTCAAGAGACCCTGGATGATCGAATAAATTCTGAGTTTTCTTTTTATCTTAAATTTTTTGATTTCCTATTCAAAATAACTGCGGCTTTCTCCTGAGGTGAGAAAATAATATTTTCTCTTGTCTTTATCTCTCCTCGAAGCAGTGACTTATGATTTAGCTGTTGTTACTCTTGGATTCATTCTCAAATGTATGTCTCTAAAAGTTCATGCTATCAGGTTTGTAGAGAGATTCTCTTGTCTTTTAGGAATGGAGTTTGAGCAACTAGAATAGAATGTACCGGAATGTGCTGGAGCTGGTCTTTGCAGCATTCTCTGGCTACCTTGGGCTTATTTCCATAGCAGAGGTCCATCCTCTGAAATAGCACTGGGATTCTGCAAGGCTCAGAAACAAACTGAGAGCTTTGTCATTCATCTAAATTTACTCACCAAGTTAAGAGAAGTCCTTTCTAAAAGGGTTCTTAACATGCAATGCTAAATTTTTTAAAAAATATTTTCTGCCAAAGCAACATTTTCTGATTATTCTTAATTTCAATCTTAATTTTGAAACTTGGCTGAAAATCTGAATCCATTCAGGATTAAACTGAACCTGCTCTGTTGTTTACCCTGGGCAAACTGGAAAGGAGGTGAGGATCATCTCTGCAGGTCTTGAGTATACTTGTTCTAGAGAGGGTATGAATGACCACGTGTTGAGTTTTTTCAAGGAAATTTTATCAGTATCCAAGAACTGATGAAGAAACTCATTAATTCCCCCAGGAACATTATCTCCCTTAATGAAAGAAAAAAAAGCCTATTGGTTCTTTAAAAATAGTCAGGTGAAATACAGATACTTCTAGGCTTTTATTTTCAATCATCATTTATAGAGGCCTCATTTTTTATCATTCAGTCTAACCAGAAATTATTAAAAAGCAGTTTAATTGTAACATGGATCCTCTTTTCCAATAAAGATTACATTCTAACTTGAAATTACATTATCAAATAATTATGAAATTTTACCAATAGTCTCTTATTAAAATAAAATTTCAAGCTCCCAACTTGATGTCACTGAATGAGGAATTGGGAAGAGCACATAATTGTCATTTGCACCATACACATATAATAGATGTAAATAACCCCAAAAGCACAAATAATAGAAAAATGTAGAAAAATTAGAAAGTGATAGATTTTGAGTATCCGTTACCTTTGTTTATAATTCATTTCACTATAAATTTATGTACTTTAAGTTTAATAATGGCTATTTAATAACTAGCTGGAAAATTTCTGAAAATTTAACAATTGCTCTCATAAGTCTGTAAAAGCCAGCTCTAGTCAGATCTACCACTACCTAATCCTCTAAAGCTGCCACCCTCAACTTCAAGCATTTCTTTCATGTTGAGATCATTGTATCCATAAATGGCCTTGTTCACTGGATAAATCTCCATTGTCTTCTGTATATTCCTCTTGAAATTACAAAATCTCAGGGAATTTATTATACTTCTGTTACAACTAATGTGTCAAATATAAGATCCGATCACCTTGCTTTATTCCCTTATCCACCCAATGATAATTCTCTTTTTCATTCTTCTCCATTTTTGTTAAACAGTATCATCTTTCTTTCCATTCCAAAATTCTTAGCTTTGCAAAATGGAATCATATTAAAATTACACCTTGCTTAACTTACTCTCCCAAAAAACACAGCCTGGCAGCCACTTTAAAAGAAACACCAGACTTCTTTATAAAGCCTTATAGTTATGTATATTTTTAACATAAATGTTATTAACTTGAAATATATCAGGAGTGAAGTCATCATAATTTACCATCTGTGTCCAATTGATCCTTTTTATTTATTTATTTGTTATGCCATTATATGAAAATTTTAGTGAAATAAAAATAGAGGAATAGTGAAAAACAAGTTTATTAGAAATTTTAATAAGAATTTTAATAAAACAAGCTTCTTGTGTCAAGTAAATTTTGGCATTCGAACATCAGAACTGATGAAAGCATACTGTCATATGTCTTCTTAGCTAAATCATTTAATCCAGATTTTTTGTTGCAAGTGTTACATGATGAAGTTCTTTCTGTTGAATAACTAATTGGGTAAGAATACCATATTTCCTTTTTGTCTTTAGAAATATATTTTTCATTGAGGATATTATTTAAAGTCTCATATTTTGAAACCTCACTTATATGATTTCACCATCACTATTATAGTCCAGAGTGCTATTTGTCTCAGATTCATCTAATAACTGTTATTTGTCTTCCTCTGTAAGCGTTCTTCTCTTTAGCATGGACAGAAAATGAAAAATTTTGAATTTTTAACCATGTTCAAGTAAAGCTAAAAACATACCACAAAGCAGGGTGGGTGTCTGGTTTTCTTCATACCTTTTTGAAAGATAATGATATATTTTGGGTAATGCAGAAAGAAAACTGAAATGATGATTAATTTCTCTGTTGCATCATGTTTCTAGTTGTTTCAGTCATTCTTCTGTTTTTTTTTTTATCTGAGTCTTTTCTGAAGCATAGTTGAGAATAACTGAAGAGTAATAATGAAATAATTACTAGATGCTAAGCCAGCAAAAGTTTTAAAGTATAGGAAAATAAAACCACTAAGATTTCATAATACAGCTCCTAAAAGGGTCCAACTGTGCAATAAGTTTTATTCCACTTAATCTTTTAAATAAGTAAAGTTTACCTTTGTTCTTTGGAATAATGAATGAATCATGTAATATTGATCCTGTTCAAAAAAGAAACTCAAAAACTAAGTTGGGTCTTTTGGACCCTATGGCATGATAGAGGTAAAGATTTTGTTAAAGTATAGCAAATCTCCTTTACAGGAGTTTTATTTAAACAGTTTCTCTGAAACTCCATTTGGACAATTATCTGCACAGTCTTCAGAGTTGCTCCTAAAATTTCTCTCTTTATTCATACAGCCGCCCTACTCAATCCTTCTTACCTTGAATCTATTTTATACCATAGTTTAGACATACTATCCTCCATGCTGAGTGAACTTTGAGCAAGCAATGCTCATTTTTGTATCCTTTGCTTTTCTTTGGGAAATTGTAACTCACCATGTCCCACCCTTCTAAATACACACATAGCCACACACAAACAATTCTGGTCAATAAATTATTTAACTCATAATGTCTATTTGTCAACCTTATATTTAATCCATTCACCATTCCTCTAAATCACTCACTTTCTATTCTCACAACTGTCTCTTCCTTCAGGGGTGTGTACCCAGAACAGTTACCTGATCTTTTCCATCTCCTCAGCCTTGCCTTACGCAGACCTATTTTATGATGTACACACTATTGTGGATTTGTTTTATTTAGACATCACTTTAACCAAGTTACTCTATCACATGAATATGTGCAGAGATTTCCATGTGATCCACAGGCTTAGCACCAGGGTGACTACGTGGCCTATGCAGGCATACAGGCAGCCCTTAGTAGGACCCCATACATAGTTTAAATCTCTGCTGTCACCGTCTAGAAATTCTTAGTAATTTTGAACAATAGACCCTACATTTTTATTTTGTTCTGGCCCCACAAATTGTGTAGCCAGTCCTTCTGAGCACTGGAGGCCTTCCTAGATTCACCTCATCTTAAGTAGGTTCCTTACTAGTCTCATTTTCTCTCATTCTCACATCAGTTTTGTTCATATTACTCTTTTTTTACTAATAAAAAGTGCATGATAAATATTTGTTAAATGAATTAAATATCATTTGGACAATTTTCTATATACTTTTTAAAGATCAATTGTAAGAATTTTCTCTTCCACCGTCTTCTCTGAAAAACTGCATTTAAAAATTTTTCTTTTTCTTTAAACATCCTCCATATGTTTTTTTTTTTTTTTTATTAGTTGTCCTCACAAATAGATTTAGAGGAGTGTTTGGGGTTTCACACTTACATGTCAAAGTTCTCTTTCAGGCACTAGAGCTGAATTTCTTATCAATTAGTAAGTGATCCAATGATTGTTATTTATCTGTTTATTATCTGAGAAAGCTTGTTGCTTTTCCTTAGTTGTTAGTCGGGCAGTATATGATTTGAAATTCAGTTGGCCATTTTCGAAGAAATCAAGAATCTAAGGTTAGTCGGGAAAAAACTAGATGTCAGTACTTATGGGTAGATTGTTAACAGATGTAGAAAGGTCAGTAGAAGAATATATAAGCTACTCTCAGGATAAAGGCAGTTGGGCGAAGTGGCGAAGTGAGTTACCTTGCCTCGCCTCATTTCCCCTCCTTCTTGGTCACGGAGTGTGAGCATTCACAAAGTCCTGTCACAGAAGGGCTGAGATCTAGAGCAGGACATGCAATAATAGCCAGAAGGAAAGATTTTTCTTTTTGAAGCATATATTTGGGTAGATATTACTTTTACTCATGCTACCTTTTATAGAAAGATATATTTCTCATTTTACTTCCAACCATATTAGCCTTTAACTTTTAGAATGACATTTATAGTATAACATATAGTATGTTATATTATAACATGTATGCAGGTTTTATAGTATAAAATATATATGATTAATTAATGCACAGATTATACGATTTAATTTTCAGGAAGTTCTGAATGATGAATTTTTACAAACTAAGTATATCTTTGTAGCCAGATCCTGAGTATCACTGACTAGCACCCTAAATTCCCCCTTCACATCCTCTTGCAATCACAGTACCCTCAGAGTTAATTAGTATTCTGATTGCTAACATCTTAAATTGGTTTTGCCTGGGTTTGAACTTTAGATGAATGGAGGGGCTATTTCAAATAGACCTAATATGAATATTCTTGTACATGTCTTTATGTCTTTGGTGAACATATATAGACTTCTTTTAGGGTATATAATTAGGGATAGAATTGCTGGATCCTGGCCACTGAGTATAAATATGTCTTATTTTAGAAAACATTACCAATTAGTGGTCACACCACTTTGACTCTCATCAAAAATGTATGAGAATGGTCTTTACCTTTTCACAAATTCACAGGGTCTCAGAGAACTACAACTACTAAAGTAAAAGTCTGGCACCAGAAACAATAGTTATTTATTGCTTTTGTTTTGTCCCTTAATAGTTTTATTTTTATCAGTCTTGTCTTTCAAATCACATTTTGAGATATTAAAGAAAATTAAAATAACTTTTCTTTCTTAATATATTTTACAGTGGTAGGCATTTATTAAATCAGAACTGATTTCGAAGTTGCAAATTTATTGAGATATGTGCAATAACCTATTTAAACTGTAAAAGAATGTATAAGCAAGAACAAACAAAACAAAGAAACAGCCTTTTTTTCTCACGAGTGAAAATGAAGCTTTAAAAACATTTCCATTTGCCAACATGTAAGTATTATACTGAGTTTTGTTACTCTATTTCTTTTAAAATGGTTGTCCCAAACTTAGTTTTCTAATTTTCCATCTTTCAACTGAGTGGCAAGGATACATTTTCTTAAAAACCATAATTACCAATTATTCTGCCAACTGTAGATATTGCTGTCTAATACTGTGGACAGTCCATATGTAGGCAATTGCTTTTGAGTTCTCAGGTCATCTACCTGCTATTAAAATGGCTCCATAATTCATTTTAAACCTGGTATATTAGGATAGAGAAAATTCAAAGTTATTGTCAAGAATATTTCTAACTTTCAGGCAGACCTATGCCATGAGTTTTGAAAAATACAATGAATGGAAAATGATAAATGGTGTCTGCAATTAAGTTACATCAACAAAACAACTTTTTAAAGCTCTATTCTGACACAGATGGTCTTGTTTGAAGTCAGTACAAACAACTGTAAAGTTGTGGGAAACCTTTGTTTGGCCATCAGTGAACTAGCACAGGGCATTTATATCAGAAAAGCAAACTGCTGACAAGGAATTGAAAACCAAGACTGGGAAAGACTGCATGCTTAGAAGTTTTATAATTCGTGTCTCATTCCCTTTCAAGCATATGCATGATATCATTTTTTTAAAACTTTAGAGAACTTACTCATAGTTTTTCATTCAGGTAATACAAGGTGAAGACAAATGGTCTGTACAGGCACAAGAAACACAGCGTTTTGAAAATCTCAAGATAGTTTATGCACTTTTTTTTTCTTCACAGTAGAAGTAGAACTGGAAGTTCTGAATCAGGAGTGTAAATGCATTGCAGTGTAACAAAAATTTAAGAAATGGTAAAAGAAATACAGATTAACTACCTAGAATTTTAATATCACATCTCACTCAAGTTGACATTAACCATAGTACTGAAGGTGTTTTAGAGTCTGGATACCTGCAGGTAGAAAACTGAAAAAAGATAAAAACCATCTACAATGTTAGAATGAAAAGTATAATGAATTCTTACTTTTATTGAATTATTCTCAAACCTGAATCAAATGTATACAACCACATCAGATCCTCTAGTAGTAGCATAATTCTTTCTATTCTACAATTCTGGAATCAGAGGTCCAGATAGATTGATTTGATTCTTTATTTATTCATTTATTCAACAAACAAGTATTTGAGTTTGCTACCACACTTCAATGTTATAATAGTAACAATAGGTGCATTTGCATGGTTATTCTGCCAAAAAGGAGAGATTGCCTGGGCTAGTGTCAGAAGTAAATGCTTACTAACCTCTTGGGCCAATAGCTCATAACTCCAAATTCCTTGTTATATTCCTTTTCTAGTCTGCCACATAGCTTACCTTTTTAGATTAGAAGATGTAAATTGTATTATATTACTTGAAATGATGTGCTTTACTATGAAAAAGCATGTCCTTTAAAGAGCACTAGCTTAAACTTACTGTGTATTACTGAATTAGGCTATTCTTTATTATAAATACCCCTTGAAGAATATTCTTAAAATTCTGTTGTTCAATACAAATAAATAAACAATGGTCCAATGGCATTATATGATGCCTACTGTAATGAATTCATAGAAAGCAAAAGGAAAATATGTCTATTACTTTTCTTGTCTATTGAAATTATGTGTGAATTGTATATTATATATATTTCAATGTAAGCATTTTCCATATGAAAGAGATAAAGTTGGTAAAATGCATTTAACTTACAAAACCATGTATGTTAATTTACATTTATTTTAAAATATTATCCCATTTTTATTTTCATTTATAGATTCCCTTTTACTTTTTAAACCATCAAACAGAATTATTTTAGCTTATTTTTCTATTGACATGGTACTCATAAAATAAAGTTGAAACAGCATTTTTCTGCTTAGTATAGCTCTCAGACTTTGGCAAGTGGGGCCCAAGTCCTATATTTTAGAATGCATGCACATACTTAATTTATTAAGGAACACAGGAACATCAGCTACTAGGAGGGGGTGCTTAGTATTGGCACAGATGTTTAGATGTTCCTAAACATCTACTCTTACGGTGAGGGTAATTCAGGCCCCAAGGAAATGCTTTTCCACATTTTTGTCTTTGTTTTTGGAAAGAAAGATAAATGTGTTTAAATGATATGAAGGATTGTTTGTGGTATCACTGCCCAAGAGACAGAATGTAAAAGGATTTGCCTGGGTATTTTCTAAGATAGACAAAAAAATATTCTTACATAACAAAGTACTGTTTTCCAGTTGTGTCAAGCATTCATTTTCTTGCTATTTAATTTCAATTTGTAATTCTAGAGAAACCATATATTAGCAAATGTGGACAACTTTGAAATATTGGTTAACCATTGAAAAGATAGAATAGTAAGTATGCTACATTTAAAAGGTTCTAGCTTTGTTGATGGTCTTATACTCTTTCCTTAAAACTCTCAAATGTTAGAGGCATGCCTACTTCTGTTTGGAATTTAACCTGCCCAAAAAGGCAATGTCTAAACTATGCCAGATATTTAGAAGAAAATAACACATTTCAATTAAAAAAACAGTCTGGCATTCAGGACACTCCACGGTATGAACCTGGATATCTTTTCAGTGTTTTTCCCAGAACTGCCTGAGACAAGGATTTGTGTGCATAGAATGTATTAAGGAAGAGCTTCCAAGAAAATCCAATAAGGGAGAAGGAGAGCAAGACAGAGATGGGGAGCAAGACAAGAATCAAAGCAAGGGTATAACGTCAGGCAGGCAGAGCCTCAGCCTGATTCCACAGGGGAGCCGCAGAGTATAAATTATACATTGCCTTTGGTGCTACTATCAGCAAGGAAGCTGGGTTCTCATACTCTGGCACCAATCAGTCATTGTGGGGGTGAGGGATGGGAGTGGTGTGGAGAACAGGGAAAAGTTGTGAACAGACTCTCTAGAACTTACCTATCTTTGTTGGCAAAGGAGCTCTACTATCTTGAGGTCAATTCTTCAAAGGTAAATGTGGAATCTGGTTGGATAATCAATAGTGTTCGCTACACCCCATCCTTTATGCCATTGTGAGAAAGGTTGTGTCCTCTTTCTTTTTTTTAGAGATTTTGCTACACAGTAGCATATTAAATTCCCTAACAGGGCCACCGTTAAAAAAAAAAAAAAAAAGGTTTAAATCAAGAGTTACATAAGCTAATGTGCCTAGGAAACCTTGTCATGTGCCTATCAGCATCCAGGGGAATATGTTTTGAGAAATACTTCTGTAGGAATTTTATGATTTCTTGTTTCTCCAACAAACTATGATCAGTCTCTTACTATGTCTCTTATGACTTAATTTATACTAGTCCCTTATTCTGAAATATAATTTTTTTTCATTAGAAGAAAGGCTTCAGGGAGCTTTTCTATCTCTTATAACACATATCACAAACCAGAGAAGTTTCTGCATGTTTTTTTCAGTTTTCTATGCATGCATCACCTCCTTGCTTTTCTACTCAACCATGTCACCCACAAAGATAAGATGCTATTTAGCCTTCTAAATACAATGTTTAGAACTACTGCAAGGAATAGCTAGAGTAACTAATAATTATATGCTAATTATATTAAATTGACAATTAAATATTGCTTAATTCTTTTATGCTGTTTTTTTCATCTGCATATCTGGAAAAGGAAATTCTGAAGTTAATATCAATATTGATATTAACTATTTTTAAACTATTATTGATATTGACTATTTTTTAAACCAAGAAGAAATATAATCAAACACGGTAGAGCTTCTTCAGTAGGCAATGTACTAACTAAAGTGGTAATTGAATTCTGAAAAAGTTATCAACAGAGAACACAGGAAAATGTTACCAAAGAGTTAAGTATACAGACAGATTTCTCACCGGCTTTGAGGACTGTTTATAGTACATATTGAGGTAAGAATGATTTAAGTAAATATTAGCCTTAAAATATTATCTGTTAAAAAATTATGAAATGCTTTTATTAGCAATAAAAATATTATATGTAATTTAATGATCAAAGTTTATAAAAGACAAAGTTTTTGCATGCTTAATTCAATGATAACACTCAGAGAATATATAAATATAATTTTCAGGGATAAATAAAATTGAACCAAATTGCTAAGGGGGGATGTTATACCTTCTATTTTTATTCTCTGTTTATTTATGTGAACTTGAGTAGGACCTGATGTTTTGATTGAAGACTGCATGTCACAAAATCTGCACGGATTTGCCTGAGAAATGGAATGAGGAGTCAGCAATGGCCCGAGGAGAGAGAGCATGACAAGGCCTGTTAGGGAGTATTGACTTGATGCAGTGATTAGGAACCAGCCACTTCTCAGCCCAGCTCCTATAGGTGTTGACTTATTCCACCTCTCCCTCTGAGGACCTCCTCCACTCCCATGCCTTCATTATCACTTAGATTCATGACCCTGAAATCTAAATCTTCAACTCTGAACTCACTCATAGGGACAAAACCAATGTGTAGTTAAAATTGTCACAAGTTTTCTACCTCAGGTCTCTCAAATTCAACATATCCCAAACCAAAAACATTAACTTCTCTGAATGTTGTTTCTACATTAACTCTTTTGGTTAATTTTCTTGGTGCCTATAGTTGCCTATGTTAAAAACCTTTTAAAAAATATCTGATTCTTCTCTCTCAAATTTCACATCTAATCAATTCTAAGTTTCTCTATTTTACTTTCTCATCTTGTCTTTCTATTTATACAACTCCTCTAGTCCAGGCCCTATCGCTTCTAGAATATTGTGAAAATCTTTTTAACTGGTCATTTCAACCCAATGTCTTTCCCTCAAATTTATCTTTTTCAGTACTATCCAGATTATTTTTCTAATACCAAGATGAATTAGCTTGTATAACACTTTTGCTTAAAACAAACAAACCCATGAATATACAGCAAACACTTTTGATAGCTCCTCCTTGCTTATAGAATGAAATCAAAATTCTTTACAAATTGCTCAACCAATTTTCTGTCTTCTGATTCACATCATATCTCTTATATCATATTAAAAATCACTTGCCTTTTCCAAAGATTTTCAAATATGCCATATACTTTCACTTTTATGCTCTTTACCACTACTTCCACATTGCCTTCACCTGGTGGAGCTACACTTACTTTTTAAGATCCAACTAAAATCTTATTTTTTTATATGAAAACATTTTCAATCATTCCATCATCTCTGATCCTAAAACATTTTGCTTACACCCTAGATTTGCCGCAGTGAATTTCCACAAGTGTTCAGTTAGTGGTTACAATTTATTGTGACTCTACCATCCATAAAATAAAAATAATAAATCTTGTCTTCTATACTCTCAAAGACATTTGTTGAGGTCCTTGTTGGAGGTTTGATTTCTGCAGGAAAAATGGCAGTTTCTATGTGCACTTTGTTAAAACTGCCCTCATCTAAAATATCTTATATTTATTGACATAATTTTGCAAATAATTCAGGAGAAAAAAAAAAACAACAAGAAACTACCCAAACAATAGCAACCAAAACTAGAAAATAATGCCTTCTCTCGTACATACCTCTTTTTTTGAATCATACAAATATCAGAAGAAAATTAACTCATATTTTTCCTAATATTTCAGATACAGTCAGATACATCCTCTACATTACTCTTAATCATAAGCAGTGCATCTTTAAATGAAATAGCCAGGTCAGAGTCAAACCTTTTGCCATATTTAAAAGACTAACACCACTCTCTTAGGCACATTTTGACCACATTGTAAAACTTCCCTACAGTGTGAGAAATGACATTCTTCAGCACAGAAGAAGCCATTATCATCTGTCATGTGACTGTCTGAGGATAACTAGAATGCCTGGGACATGTGGGCTGAAATGAAATGACTTTATTCCAAGTAAAATAAATCTAAATAATACAAATGCAGTGGGAGTGTTGCTAAATATTTCTGGAGACTCTTGAGGCGCTTGGGAGAAAATGAATTATGTCAGTAATAATGTTTGTGTTTGCTTCTTTTTCTCCTAACTCTGCCAATTTAAAAATATCACACAGATAGGACCTGTGTTTGAAATTCTACCTATACTTCCAGCAGGGTGTCCTCAGGGCTTTGCCTGCATGGAGGTCACCAGGAGTCAATGCAAATCAGTAGGTTACCTCCAGGACCCTCGCGGCACAGGCAGGTTTCAGAACAGCAGAAACACTACCAATGTGCTGAAACAAAACAACGTTGTTTATGATCCAGTTTAAAAGGAGGGCAAGGTTTTTCTCCAAGTGCTGAACCCTCTGCTGCTGCTCAACAAACAATGCAATCACAGAACTAGCAGGCTGTGTCTATGCCAGCTTTAATGCAGGGAGTTGCAAAGGGGCCACAGTCTTCACTCTGAAGCTGTGCCTTCTGTCAGACCTTTTAATGTAATCTTAACATCCACTCTGTTTAATAATCTTTTGTTCAATAGACATAAATAAAGCATAAATATGTGTTTGATTGCACTGAATTAGTTTCCTAACAGAAGGAATCCTTGCCAAGATTCTTTAGCGATCTGGTCAATATAGATAATGTGATACATGAGAGCAGAAGCTGGCAGTTCATTATTCTAAGAGTAGATATAGATTGGGCATTTATGGGAACTTTTGGATAGGATGGAACAAAGCAATGAGTAGGCGACAAAAAAGTAATATATACTTCTTTGTAAGAGCACTTTTGCCTAAGACATTAATTCTATATGTAAATAACATAAAAATAATTAAAAGCCCTATTTTCACCCTGTTTATTAATTTAATTTTTTCTTGAGTGAAGAAAAATGTTAGTGTGTGTGTGTGTGTGTGTGTGTGTGTGTGTGTGTGTGTGTGTGTGTGTGTTTCCTAGGAAAGTTAAATCAACTGAGGTTATTGAAAAGGCATTGACATTGAGACTGGGAGTCTTAACTGGGTCTTGTTGCGGCCATTAGCTTTCTATTGAGTTGGACAAGTCATTTATTCTGAGGTTTACAGTTCCAACCTCTATATTTCAGGATTTGGAATTCATTGATCACCAAAGTTTCTTTTAGCTTTACAATGTAATGAATAAACATCAAGATAATAATCCTGTATTTCACTATCCTGAGTTGGTTATGCAAGGCATACAGTTCTTTTAAATAATACTGTGGCTTGCATTTATTAGTGATTCTTTTATGGTACTTGATTTTAATCATGTTTTCAAATTTATTTTGATTAAAATTTATTTGTGTTTTCTTGTTAGAATTCACTAGTTGATTTGAATTGTCAAGATCTCCTAAATGATTGCTCACTTTCCTCTTTTGTCTAGGTCTTCTTCAAGGTCAAAGCTTGACTATGAGCATCACAAATATCTCTGAACAGCTCCTAAAGTTATTAGGAACAGTCTCTATAGCTACTTGAACTTCTTACTCTTTCTTCTGCCCACTATCTTTCTGCTTTACTCTTTCTTCTTCTTCTTTTTTTTTTTTTTTAATTAATTTTTGTCTCCGTAGTCCACAGTCCAAAGCTTTTCTGGTTCCCAGAAAAGAGAGCTCGGCTCAGCATTTAACAGGAGAACAGGTACTCTGGAGCTGGAGTGTGCTGTAGTCTGTTGTATAGTTAACATATGAAAAGTGTGACTGGTGGACTGCTCAGCCCACTATTTGTCACAGAGCTGGCAGTCAATAAATAGAGATCTTTCTCACCTAAATATAGATATTCCCTATGCCATTGTTTTAAATCTCAGTCACTGATATGGCTTTTCCTTGGTTTTCAATAAGATTGTTTAGTCAAGATTGAAGACTAAAAAAATGTGGTTGTACCAGACCCATTTGAGCTCTGTAGTTGTTATCTTTCTTCATTTTTTTGGCCACTTGTTTTAAGTAATTGCTGCAGTGACCAGTTCTGCTTGGGCTCTGACAGATTACATGCAGGCATCACTTGACCATGTGTCCTTTTAAGAACATATTGAGGATTTTGCCTACTGCTCCAGGGATTCCTTGTTGATATGGAGCATACAACCTAATGGAACAGTGTGGCATTTACACAAGTACAATCTAGAATTACAAGGAGAAGAGGAGAGGAACAGAGGATAAGGGGCTGGAAATTTCCATTCTGTAGAACAAATCTTTGACAAATGGAGACTAGAACTAGTAGATTAATTCTTCCCCTTTTTCTGACCTAGAGAGACTTTTAATTTCAATAGTGAACATGTGGGATCTTTCAGGATTTATCGGCCAATCGCACTTGATATCACCTTGATAAAACATCCAATTATTATTTTGTCTATTTTATCCTCATTCTCCTCTCTTTCACTCATGTTTCCCTGGGTTTACATTCACTAATAAAATAGTAATATATGAGCTTTTCTTTACCCTCTGCTTTCTGGGGAACTCTGACTAAGACATTGGTCAATTTAGACAATATTTATGAACACATAGAATTATTCATGGTCTGATGAATTATGACAGAGTGGAATATAGGATAGTGGAAGTTTATGAAGGCCACATGCATTAACTAATTACCTATACCTCCTATAGTTTCTCTTTGACTTTCTTAAATTTAATGCTCTATGGAAA
The DNA here is from genome assembly GCA_004027375.1 of Macroglossus sobrinus. Taxonomy (NCBI): domain Eukaryota; kingdom Metazoa; phylum Chordata; class Mammalia; order Chiroptera; family Pteropodidae; genus Macroglossus; species Macroglossus sobrinus. Next base: position 394,910 of record PVKZ01001062.1, on the reverse strand, counting down.
GGTAGAAATGCATGAAAGTATAAAAATAAGCACATGTAAGTTCATAATAATTCTTTCTTTTCTATTTTGTAGATGATATCTTTCCTAAATGTAAATGGCAAAAATACTATTGAAACCAAATCTATTTTCCAGACTGATTTTTAAAGATACACTCACTTTAAAATGCTTCTTATTCTTTTGAAAGAGATGAGTAGTATTAAAAGATTTTGGAAATACAATGTTTTATGAAAAATGTTATAAAATTAATGTTGAAAGAAGTATCATATCTTCTGTCTCCTTACACAATAGTTTCAATTTCATATTTACCATCTTTATCTAAACAGATTTTTAAAGAAAACAATAAAGTAGATATTTATGTATTTAACAAATACTTATTTAGTTTCTACTCTATGCTAAGTATTGCTTATTTATTCAGCAGTAAATAAGATAAGCCAGATCCCAGCTTTCATGGAGCTTATGTTCTCCAGGAATGGAATAGACAGAAAAATTAGCAAGGTAGTTGATGTGATATATAAAGACTGAGGTGAAAGGAGCACTGAATTTTTCCTAGAAGCTGGCTTATAAATCCTAAGCTAGAGATTTCCAAACCAAGAGAAAATCAAGTGCAAAGAACCAACATAGGGTATGAGTTAGTACAGATTAGGGGGAAAAAGAAAGAAGCTAGTATGGCTGGAGGGTAGTACCAAAAGCTATAGTGGTATGAAATGAGATAGAAGTTAGAAATGGCCAACATTTCATTTTAGCCACATTAATGAGTTTGAGTTTATTCTAATTGTCAGTGAAAATCCATTGAAGGGTTTTAATAACATATAAAGAACTATATGAAACAATCAATTTTATAACACTTGTAAAAGTTGGATACTGATATATATATATATATATCTGTGGATGACTTTTTAAAAAATATGCCTTTTTTTAGACCAGTTTTAGATTCACAGTTAAACTGAGCAGAAGGTACAGGGATTTCCTGTATACCCCTGCCTCCGTACATGCATAGTCTCCTCTGTTATCTACATCTCCCACCAGAGTGTTACATTTGTTATAACTGATAAATCTACATTGACACATCATAATCACCCAGTGTTCATAGTTTACACTGGATGAATATTGTATATTGTGTGGGTTTAGACAAATGTATAATGACATGTATTCATCTTTTTGGTACCATTCAGAGTATTTTCACTGTCCTAAGAATGATCTGTGCCCTGCCTCTCTATCCCTTCCACCCCTTAACCTCTAGGTACCACTGACACTTTTATTGTCTCCATATTTTGCTTTTTCCAGAAGGTCATATAGTTGGAATCATACAGGCGATAGCTTTTTCAGAATGGTTTCTTTCACCCAGTACTAAGGTCTTTGGCTCATTTTTAAAATTAGATTGCTTTTTTCTTATTCTTTAGTTTTAAAAGTTCTTTGTATATTTTGAATAACAGTTCTTTATCAGATCTGTCTTCTGCAGATATTTTCTCCCAGTGTATGGCTTCTCATCCTCTTCTCACTGTCTTTTTCAGAGCAGTAGTTTTAAATTTTAGTGAAGTCCAGATTATGAATTCTTTCTTACATGGATTGTACCTTTAATGCTATATCTAAAAAGTCATCACCAAACCCAAGATCATCTGGATTTTCTTCTATGTTATGCTCTAGGATTTTTATAGTTTTGTGTTTTACACTTAGGTTGTGATTTATTTTGAGTTATTTTTATAAAGGGTGTAAAATCTGTGTCTAGATTATTTTATTATTTTTTTTTTTTTGCATGAGGATGTCTAGTTGTTCCAGTGTCATTTGTTAAAAAGAATATGTTTTCTCCATTGTATTGCCTTTGTGTCTTTGTAAAAGATCAGTTGACTATATTTTTGTGAGTTTATTTCTGGGCTCTTTATTCTGTTCTATTGATCTATTGGCCCATTCTTTCATAAATATCACACTGTCTTGATTACTGTAGTTTTATAGTAAGTCTTACTGTCAAATAATGTCTATCCTCAAATTTTATTTTTCTCCGATAATATTTTACTTTTCTGGGTCTTTTGCCTCTTCATATAAATTTTAGAATCAGTTCATTGATATCCACAAAATAATTTGCTGAGATTATAATTGGGATTTATTGAATCTATATATCAAACTGGAAAGAAGTGACATCTTGACAATATTGAGTCTTCCTATCCATGAATATGGAATATCTTTTCATTTATTTGGTTTTCTTTGGTTTTGTCCATCAGAGTTTTGTAGTTTTCCTCATGTAAATCTTGTACATATTTTGTTAAATGTATATGTAGTTAATTTTGAGGGGTACAAATAAAAATGATATTGTGTTTTTAATTTTAAATTCTACTTGTTCATTGCTAGTATATAGGAAAATAATCAACTTTTGTATATTAATCTTATATCTTTCAATCTTTTTATAATCTTTTATTTCTTGAGTTTTTCGTTGATTCTTTTGGATTTTTTTATATAGATGATTATGTTATCTGTCAACAAAAACAGTTTTACGTCTTTCTTTCCCAATCTGTATACTTTTTATTTCCCTTTCTTGTCTTACTGAATTCACTAGAACTTCTAGTAAATGTTAAAAAGGAGTGGTGAGAGGGGACATCCTTGCATTGTATCTGATTTTAGTCATCTCCCAATCAACCTTGACACTGTTGTATCTGTGTTTCCTGAATTTGTTAATAAACGTATGGTTTAAGCCAGTTAAGTCAGGATTCCCTGTTGTTTGCAGCCAGAGTTAAACTAAGAAAGCCCCAACGTCCAAAAGGAACTTACAAACTAGAGATGTAGGACAAGCAAGGTAAAAATAAAATTCCAGAGTGTACTACTACACAAAGTACACCAAGGGACATTGAATTCAAGAAATACTTTAGGTATTACTAAAATACTTTAGGTATTGCTAAAGTTATATCTATTGCTTTCATCTAAATGCAGTTTTCTTCCCTGATGTTTCATAGCACCCTGTTTACATTTTACCTATGCCATTTATGTTCTGATTTGTAGTGCTATATGAAATTGTTCTTATGTGTCTAGTTTGTAACCTTAGAGGTCTATATTTTTGCTCCTTATAGAACTGCGTACTTTTATACCAGTAGGAAATGAATAAAATTTTTTTGAATAAATAAATATGTAGTATACAGGGTTTTAGGATATCAAAAGAAGGAAAAATCACTGAAGAGAGGCTTATTCTGCTTTCTAGATATAGTTAAGTAGCAAAGGCATCAAAGGAGAATTTGAACCTGTATCTTAAAAGATAAGTGAAGTTTGAATAAGGATAGAAGGCATGAGAGGTTATTCTAGAGACTGGATGTAGAGACAAAGGGACATTTATGGGAAAGTTTTAGGACTATTTAGCTATCGCGATGAGTAAAGTTAAAACTAGAAAAGCAGTTTGGAGTTAAACTGGAAAGGATCTGAAATGCTAAAGAGAAGAGTTTATTATTGCTCTCTAAGAATTAAAGAGAAACTAATATTTGAAATAGATTTTAAGTTATATGAAAGTGGCATTTTATAGAAATATTAATCTAAATTTCCTTTTCTCTTGTCCTTTGCCTTTTTTTACAGCATTCCTTTATGACCAGTTGTTCTAATTGCATGCCCCAAACCTTACTATCACTGAGAAAAACTATTTTAACCTAGATATTTTCTAAATATGTAACTTAGCTGATTATTATACATGGTCATAATATTCAATATAACAATTTAAATAATTATGTTCTTTCTGACCCTGCTTCTGCCCTTCACCTACATCTTTTCTTTTGCAAACCCCTCCTAATTCCAGGCCACTACTTTATTGTATTTTCTTCTGCATTGTTATCAGATACCTGTGGCTGTACACAGAGCAAGGAGACATTTAATATCAATGGAGTGCTCATAGAAAAAAAAAAAAAAGAACATCACTTTAGCAAACTGAAAAGAGCAGCAATGTTATAGAAAATGTGGGCAGTGTACATTTTTAACATTGCTATAAAGTTTAATAGGGACTTTTGGAAAAAACTAGGGCTATATAGATATTGTATCAAATGTGAACTTTCCCACAGTGTAGGTCTTGTGGAGTGAAGTGATATTAAAGCGTGCTCAGTGATGGTTGGTAGGGGAAGCAATGTAGTCTGGTCACAAGCCCAAGAATACCTAGGCATAGCCCCAAGAGAAGTTTGTAATCAAATGCAGCTTGCAGAGAGAGTTTCAAATCTTACATGATTTTCATAATGAATGTTTTGGATTTTCACAGTATGTTTTCCTATGCTCATTTTCATCTAGATGGAGAGGGGATTTCAAGGATTCATGCCTTATACTTTTTATTTCAGTTTCTTAAGGTACCCAGAATTTCCTTGCCAGAAGGATCTATGTAAAAATTAGAATCCATCTTGAAATTCAACTTAAGATTTTATTCCTTAGTTGTTTCAAAAAATTGAGAGCTGAGCATATTGTAATCCTCAGAGCTGTCCCTAGACAGACAATATTGCAAAAGTTTTGCCCATGTGTCTTTGTTTTGCAAATGAATATGCAACATTACATTCAAGCAACAAAAAAAAAAAATTAATCTTGGAATTGAAGAATCTAACAAACGCTGAATTGAAAAATGTTAGTTAACTTCAGAGAAAGAGAAAGGAAGCATCTAGTAAATTTATTAATTCCTCAAATTTTACAGTGATATTTTCATTGATGGTCAAGAGAAAGAGAAAGGAAGTAGAGATTGCATGTAGTATCAAATGCTGTTTTAAATTAATATTATTATTGTTCCAGTAAAAACCATATAATAAAACTAAATTATTCAAATATTACTCAGAAATGTATTTTTATAAAAGAAAACAGGCACATAGCCAATATCATTGCAAAACAAATAGCCAACGACAATAAAAATTGTGCCATTTACAGAAACCATGGCTTAGAATATCTCTTACGACTAGAATTGTGAAAATTCTGGTGTAAAAACTGGTGTAATTATTCTTGTATTCTTGTGTAGGTATCACAATGAAAATACTTTATTGTTTAATATAGTAATATGGATAATATGTGAAAAAGTTTATTGTATATCTTTCGGTAAATCTATTTCTGTCTCTTTCAAAGTTACATTTTTAATAGCTTTTTGTCTTCTTCCTGATTAATTAAAATACATTGAGCACCTTAAATTTAAATAATAAAAATTTATGACTGAATTTTCTACAAAGTTTAAGACCTGGAGTATGTGCAAAGAGACTCGAAAAACCATAGTAAAAATAGTTTTTCCTTCAGAATTTAATTGCAATGTTCCAACTAAATATTTTTTCTTGTGAGACATTACTCCAGGTAGTTTGAGAAAGAAATCTTTTAATAAATGAAGTATAGTTATGTAGATGTCAAAACCGAATAGGGTTGATTAATTGATAGCTTCACCTTAATAGTCTTGGGAAAGAAAACCATAATATTCTGCTTACTAGTGTCAGATGGCTGATGATAGCAATGGTTGGAGTAAGAAATAATCTCTGTCTTTTCCACACTCTATAAATGAGGTCAATTTTAGCTGTGAATTATGTTTCCTGCCCCTCTTTCTTTATTCCCATCCCTGCATCTAATTTTTTCCTTTGCCATGTTTGCTTTAGTATTGCTACCTCTGGTAATTAAATTTTGGACAATAAATTATGCTAACAAAATTTATTCTTGTTCAATAGGGGTTTCTTCTATAATTCATTTAACTTTTCAATGTGATTTTACTTCATAATATAACACATTACAATGTAAAAACTGGCACACAGATAGGTTTAATGTTTTAGTTCTTAAATTATTAACCAAGATATGAACAGAATTCAGTTCTCTTACTTTCTAACATGGTTCTCTTTCCATGGTTCTGCACTGCCTTACATCAAATGAAGTAAATATATTTTATCGAAAAACAAGTCGTTTTCCGGGCGAGGCCTTAGATTCTGCTCTACCTGCCTTCTGGCATGGCCACTCTTTTCATCTCATTCCCACTTCTCTTTGAGGCATTGATTATGTCATTAAAGATACAGCCTGATTGATTGTGAGTTTGAAGCTGCTCCTCCCAGGCCTGAGAAAACCTCCTTGCCCCAGACCTAAATTTTTCTGGGATCCTTTGCCCTTCTAGCAATGACTTTCTTCTGAGTCATAAAGTTTTGAGTTCAAGTTGGTTGAGAAATTTAAAGAGGAGAGAATTAGCAGGTTATATATTTTAAAATAGTGTACTTACATACCTAATATATGCATAGATAGGATTAAGAATTGTATATCTCAGAAACATGTATACTATAATTGTTTGTTATAGTATTTAAAGTGAATGCATTTAGTAAAACTTTTTGTATTTATTCAAATTGGAGATATTAAATGGCTTTAGAATACTTTTATTTTCATCAATTTTGTTGAACATTTTGGAAATTAATCCAAGTTAAACTGAATGAACCCAAGATATAGTATTTAATTCCTGTTATAAACATTAAAAATTATCCAGCTAATACCTATAAACTCTTTGAGATTTACTAAAGTGTATTTGTCAGTCTTTTTAAATCTACTGTGCTTATAACTTTGTTTCTTCTGAATGATTTGAGTTTTTTTTTTCTGGCATTGTTTTGTGATTTTCTCAATTTTTGATAACTCAGTTTAGTTTTGAATTGTGTTGTTATAGTTCCTTGTATGGTTGAAAATGATTTTTAACTCTAACTCTCAAAATGCTTTTTAAATAGAGTTGTTCCTAAATTTTATTATATCTAGTATTTTTACTTGCATAATTTTTACTTAAACAATTTTATTAAAATAATTATTTTTTAGCAGTTTAAGCTTTGCTATATTTGAGAACTGACTCTCTATGTGAAGGTCATTTGAAAATAATTATCTATGGTGCTCATATTACTAATTCTTAATTCTGCTAGACACTACTGATGAATTGCCTTTAGAAATAAAATTGTGAATCTATCTATCTATCTCCTAAAGAATATACAAATTTTAACTGTTAATAGGCTCTTTATAAATTAGTCAATTATGAATGAGGTTTTCATCTTCCTAACTTTGATCTAAATTTCTACAGAACATTTTGAAGAGAAGTACAAATCTCATTTGGTCTGAAAACACTCTATGGGCTAAATTTTTTGACTCTATCTGGCAAACTATTTGACAGCTAGAAAACTAATATCTCTTTAAGTCCTTTCTCCTTTAAATTAGGATGTTTCTCCAAATATTAAAACAAATGACAATTTTTTTATTATTATAAAGGCTTATACTTATTTTTAAAACTAAACTGTCACATTTATCAATGTAAAATTATATACTCTTATCTTTTTTCTCTTTATATGTAAAATGGAGCATTATATTTCCCATCTTGAAGTGGAATTAAAAACTGAGCAACAGAAATGGTATAATTATCTAAAAAATGTTGGCAAATAAATAGGATTGGCATTTTAGCCTCCGGCATGAAGTACACAAACCATAACAAAACAATTAGAAAAAAAGAGAGAGGAAACTGATGAGGAAAAAGAAAACTTTAAAAAAGAAAAGAAATATTTTAATGATGCAATAAGAACAGGATACCACAAAAATGGACATACAGAAGACAAAAAGAACAGTTGAAAATTTAAAATTATGTGAGAAAAAAATATTGATAAAGCATTGGAATATGAAATTGAGAAAATCTCCCAGAAAGTAGAGCAAAATATTAAAAGATTTAAAGTAGAATAGAGGAAATAAAAAATTTAGAAGATGATCTAGCAGGTTCAATAGCTAAAGAATAGGAATTCCACAGAAAATATAAAAACAAAAAAGTAAAAAATTGATTATTTACTTGAAACAAATCAAGAAAAATTCTTTTCAGATATGGGTTTCTATATAAAGGTGGAAAACAGCCTCATACCAAAGCATACTATCACAAAATTTCATAACTGTGGGGACAAAGGAAAACAAAACAGTATGTAATACCAGAGTAAAAAAAGAAAAACAGGTTTATTAAAAATAATCAGAATGATTCTGGACTTTTCAAGAGTAACACTATTCACGTTGTGCTTCCTGCACAAAAGGAAGTCAGAGGTAGAGAGAAGGTGATGCTGGGGGTGGGAAAAGTGAGGAGCCAGAAGCCAGAGAAGGAAAGACACCTCTGTTCCCAGCATCTGGGTATTTTGTAAATTGCAAGGATAGTGAGCTTTTAAAAAAAATTTGGCTGAGAGTATAGAATTTTAACTTATAACATTGTGTTTTTGTTTCATTTGGACAGTTTGTCTAAATTTGGTTTATTCTTTATACCCCTTAACTATTTTTTCATTTAACTAGATGAAATAATTATATTTCTCCCCTATCCCCTGAACAATAACAAATCAAGCAGACCTGAAAAACTTGTGTTTTTTTATTTTATTTCTTTTTTTGCATTTCTGAAAAGTATGAAACCAACTGCTTTCCTCTGGTGGTAGCAAATATTCATAATTTTATCAAAAGTATTACTGAGTTTGACTTGTTTTTCATTTCATAGTTGAGTTTGAAGAAGGAATATGCCCAAAGCACTAGTTATCAGTGTTTCTGTGTGTGGTTGCTGTAGAGATGTGTAATACCTCTGATTGTGGCAGGATGGAGCTCACCTCATTTTACATCTATACAGCACATGCTCTTGTAAAGCATGGCTTCTCTCTCTAGCCACTGAAATCACTTCCAACTAAACTTATCTAAAACTGAACTCATCTTGCCCATTTGATTTTGCCTCTATACTCTCAGATACTGAAACAAAACTGGTATCTGACTGAAACCCTTAACCTTTTTGTGATTAGATTATTTATAGTTATTAGACTTTCTGTAGGACACACTATCCCCTAATTTTTCTTACTCTAGTCTCTAATGTGCATCTGACAGATTGATCTTCTTTAAAAATGTAGTTAGCAAAATTTATAGCATACACTTATACCAAATTAATAAAAAGCCTCACCCTGGCCTTAAAGAGCTCACCATATGCTCTTAACCTCACCTGTCTAATAATTACCTAAAAGTTTTTTTTTGTGTGCCCTGGAAACTTAGTCTGCACTTCTTCCCTAAACATATTAAGCTTTTCATATTTTAGTGACTGCTTGTACCATCTTCATCTCCTTAAGTAGCCTCTAACTACATCAATTAAAATCTTAGATTTTTCAAGTGGAATAGCACATCCTTTATTAAGCCTTTTATGATCAGCCAAAAATGACTTCTAATCCTTTGAACTCATATCACGTATTAGCTACAGAGTCTAAGTGAAATGCATGTGCAGCTTTGTATGGTCTATATTGTGTGCTGGTAGATGCCTACTTAGCCCAAGTGTAGAGTATGTAGTTAACCCTCAATCATGTTAATTTCCTTTTACCTGAAGATTTAATGTTAATCTTTACTATCTATATTCCATATAATGCTTATGGTAAGTGCTCAGTAAGTATGTGTTAAATAAACAGTTTGATGAACTTATTTGGAACCTATTTAAGTTGGTACAATAAGTAGACCTATTCTAAGAACTAAAATTTTTCTCTGACATGTGTACAATATATCTAATTAAATCTCAGAAGGCCCCATACTTAAACATATGAGCATAATCCTTTGCCTAGAGATGTTATTTTGGGCAAGAAGTCTGGAGATTTCATGAGATCCAAGAGGGCTTTCTGAAGAGCATTCTGTGAAGCCCCTGCAAAAATTATCTTAGCAAAATTTTCCATACCAATTAAATATGCCAAAGATGGCTTATATGAAGATTAACCTTTGGGTTTAAGGGTAACTTGACTTTCTCCTTTTTTTTTAAATAAGTTATTTCTCACTGTATTGGAAAGCCAAATAGGGTCAAAAAAATTGAATTCATCAGAGGCTGTGTGTAAAGAAAGGTATATGACAGCAGCATCTATTTTCTAAAGGCTTAAATTTAATCCAATGATAGACAGTCACTTAAAAAAAAAGTAAAATAAGTATTTGGAAAAGAAATAAAGGCAGGAATAAATCCTCAAGCATAGAGAATAAATAATGATGATTTTATGACATATGTTTATCTTATTTAATATTTATATTTCATTATTGATTGTATTTAAGTGTTCTGTTTTAAAAATCTCTCTATTTTTTTTATCTCAGAAGTACTCAGTGCTAAGGGAAAGGTGTTTTCTAGCAATTCTTTGTTAGTTATCATTCAGTTTCTCTCTGGAAGACTGATTCTGCAGACACAGTTCAGGAAAGTAAAGTCTTTGGGGTTCCTTGCTATGCTACTTAATTATACCTCTGTACCCTAGTACCAAAATCTCTGAGGCTTGAGCCCTGTTTAGGATTTGTGAGAACTTGTGCTACTCCAATGTCACTTCAACAGCTCCATCAGTGTAGAGATTCAGGGAGAGATGTCAAAGGGTCTAGATTTAAAGTCCTTTCAGTCTAGTGCCACGGGTTGACAAAAATCCTGTTTATGTGCAGTGGAATTTGGCAGTTTTTAATAATCCTTCACCTTTTAAAAAGTTTTATCTACCTTGCGTTTCTGATAATTCCATTGCTCTTAGATCTTCACCCTTCGAGATGACTCCTACTCAGTGCTCGTTTCTTTTCACACCCATGAAATCTTTTCTAACTACTCATCTCCTCTGGGAAATCTCACACACTCTCATGATTCCTCAAGGTGTGCCTTATTGTTGATCTCTTTCCTAAAAAGATACACAGCTGGTAAATGGTGAAGCTGGGATTTGGACTCAGACACTAAAGCGTAAACTCTTAATTACTTTGTTGCTCTAAACTAACTTTGCAGCTTACGTGTCATCATAATCATTGCTGATGTTTATTGAGTCTCTACTATGTGTCAGGCAGTGGGTTAAGGTCTTTTATATCTGTTGTGCTAAACTTCAAAATAGTGTTATTCCATTTCACAGATGAAATTTTATGTGGTGGGAATGGCCCAAATAAAAAGATAAGAATTCATCATTTGCATTTTTGCATATGGGGTATCATCTTTACCCTGACTTTAGGTCAATAAGATATCAAAGAGAGACATGTTTCTGGGACATGTTTATGTTTATGTGTCTTTCTTTTTAAATTTTTAAAAAAATAGAACACATAAATTTAAATGTGTATATTAGTAGAGCAGGTAACATAAATAAGTAAATCAGAATTTAAGATGATAAGTACTAGTGAGTTTGTAAAAAATTGAGTTTACATCCTAAATGAAGTCATTTGGATTTAATTTGTAATGATATTGTATGGGTAAGCGTGCATTTGCATGCACAAAAGCATACACAGAGGCCACCAGTTTGCAGCCCTTTATACTCACTTTTTTTCTTTCTTAAGCAAGTTATTAAATATAAAAGATAAAGGAATATGTAATTCCATTTTGGAAATGAATACAAAGTAATTGGTTTGTGTGCATTCATATTTACATTCTTAAGACTAGTCTAATGGATGCATGATGATCACTTTTAAGAAGTTACTGCTTTGGTCGAATTGCTCACTTAGGTGGTCATGATTATATACAGGCTTTAGTATTTTCTCAAAGAAGAAAAATAGATCATACTGCCTTTCTTCATTTATCAGAGGATTATAATATAGTTTAAGAGCACAATCGTTACTTCTCAATCAGAGAAATGCCCAGGAGTTGAGCATAGTGTTTACTGCTGTGTGGACAGTCAGCAGGCCAGGCAGCGTGCTTTGGCCCTCACTGCAGAAAGCCATAGGCGGCTGGCTCCCTTGCCACATGATTTTAGGTGCTGGAAATGTTGCTCATTGTTTCAAAGTTTCAGTTTGGAAATTTTAGACATTAAGGGTTAATCTACATTTTAAAATAGTTGTCTTTGGAGAAAATTATGCTTTAAATGAGAAACCTGTGTAGAGTTCTGGGTTCTCTCTTTATGTTAGCTTTGGCAGGGCCAGAAGCCTGTTTTGATGATAAAGCCAGCATTTGAAACCTGTATTTTACATTGCAGGGAAACTAAACAAATTTAAAACATTCCACATTTGCCTTTTGACACCCCATAACCAATAGATGAACTTTAATTTCTGGGCGGCCTCCCAGTGATTAATGCCTTTCCATTTATGACGTGAGAAGAATGAGCAGTATGTTACAGTTAGTCTTCTGTCCATTTCTGAAGAGTGCCTGTGCCAGGATTTTGATGTGCACTCGTGTTCTGGCACCAGGCTTTACACTTCTCACCCAGCGCAGAGCCAGCTCACAGATCCTGTTCGGCACAGCTACTCCAGACATGCAGCCTGAATTTGAAGGTGGCCTCCTAAAATGTGGCAGGCACAGTGTCTCTCTTCCTATTTGGAGCCTGTCTTGTGGAGCTAAGACCTCACTCAGCTGCCTTCAAAGCAATCTTGAGAGAGCTGCGTTTATTAGTGATTCATTGAAGCAACCTCAATGAAGGTGCGGCTTGGCACTACAAGGCTATTTCACAAATGTTTTCTGTTGCCTATACTTACTTTTAAGAGGAAACTGTTACATGTCTTTTTTCACATTTCCATTAGAGATTATATGCTCTACTTTCTTTGAGGGGACAGTTTTGGGGCAAATACTTTGGGGCATTCCTTGATTCCTTCATCTTCCATGGGAGAGAAGTGACATTCACTAAGTCATGTGTAGTAGTTGTTAATTCTGTCCAAGTACTTTTGGTACTACCTGCTTTGAAGCACATGGTAGGATTGCACTTTTTGGCTCTTTCTGTGGCCATGTAACTTGCTTTGGTCAATAAAAATTGAGCAGAGGTGACATATTACTTAGCACTGTAAATGTTAAGAGCCAGTGTGTGACTCACCACTTTCTTCCTCTTGCTGCTGCAGGAATTGAAGAAGCACGGGTTGAGAGGAGCCCTCTATTAGCCTGGGTTCCTAAGTGACTGATAAATACAGAGAACCCCTGCTTAACAGTTTTAGACTTATAGCATGAGCAAGAAATACATATTGACATGTTAGTCACTGAGGTCTGGGAATTGCTTCTTACTGAATAACCTAGCTCATGCTTACTGATGGCCCTTGTTAACTGGAGAGTAAAACTATTGCTCTGAAGTTCAAACAGTGCAGAGCCAAGTCCATCTCATTCTTGTTTCACTATCTCTTTTAGTTATCGAAAAATAGGTGAGTTTCCTCCATGAGGGTAAGAGACAAACAGTGTTGCTTTAGCAGCTCAACTATCTTTCAACTTTTTTTCCTGTCACAGGCTGAATATGCTAAAATATAAAAAAGACAGGAAATCATGTTATGCTCTCCAACTAGTTTCCCCATTAATAATTTTACTATATTTTGATCTCAACTTAGTTCTTATCTATTTCTTTTTATATTGGTTAAGAAGCCATGGAAAGGAGATGTGATGATGGCTGTTTTCTCAAACCTCCAAACTTGTAGTACTTAGAAGTTCACACAGCACACCACTGAGCCATATCTATAGATAACAGATATAGGGATACTATTTTTGTTCTTCCTTAATAGTCCTGAAATGGTAGCAGTCTAATGGTTTACAGGCGTGGTAAGCAAGACTAAGTTTTTAAGCCCCTGGTGTACATGCCCTGAATTCCCTTACCTTTGGTGAATCAATGAAAATGTCATGGTTAGGTTACAGTGCATGGCAAAACTTAAAGAGATATTGCCTCTGTAGTTAAGATCCCTAATCAGTTCAGTTCATCAAAAGGAGGGTGATTCTGGTTAAGATGAACAAAATCAAATGAGATTTTAAGTTAGTTTATAGGTCACAGATAGAAGAAAGAGTCTTCCCCTCCCCCCCCCCCCTTGGCTTTAAGGGAGCAAATACCAGCTTGTGAATAGCCAAGGGAGGAGGCCACATGGCAAGAAACTGAGACTGGCTTCTAGTTGCTCAGGGTTGTTCCTGGCTGATGTCTAACATGAAACAAGGAACTCAGAAACAAATTCTGCCAGCAATCTGTGGGAGCTTAGAAGCAGATCCTTTCCTATTTGATTTTCCAGATGAGAATATAGGGAGCCAGTATCTTGAGATTTAAGCCTTGAGAGGCAACCAGTAAAGGATCCACCTAAAATGTACCAGTCCTGACCCACAGAAACTGTTAGTTAATACATTTATTGTTAAATCTGTGGCAATTCGTTATATAGCAACAGAAAACTAATTCAAAAGGAATCTCACCTGATGGTTTTTTGTGAGATATCTAACTGTTGTTTCAATAACAAATCATCTAGACATGTCCTGCTATTTCCTTAGCTTCCTGAAATGGATTTTAATTCCCTTAAGAGCAATGAGATTGGAAGAAATTTTCACAGTGATTAAATGAGGGTTTTGATGTCCTCAGTGTGTTTTTGATCAAACCTCTGCAAGCAGCCATGATAGAACTTCATAGTCTCTAGTCACTTTTACATGCACAGTGTCCACCTTCTCTACTTCAGGAGTGTTTTTGTTCTTGGACTGAAGTCATTCACTAATAGTTATAAGAACCTGGGAAAGCACCAGGATGATTTGGGGATACCAAGGAGTCTTGTGTAGCTCTAAAACGACATGACGAGATTCTTTTGAGCACAATCTGGAAAGGAACTATGATTGATATAGAAACATACATTTGAATAGTTGGAAAGCACTTGGTCTTTTAACGTAGATTTTAATATAAAAATAATTACTTTCATAACATGCAGAACAACCAGAAAGAAAAGATCCACATTGCAAAGACAAGAGAGACTTTTGTTTGTTTGCCTCATTTTGGCACCATATTTTTGAAACTGATAACCGGAAACGAAACAATCAGTTTCATAAAAGTACTATTTGAGGTAAATAGCTTTCTTTATATATGTCAGTTTGACTTGTTACATTTTATGCAAAACCATTTTAAGAAAAGAGAAGCAAATGAAAAGACAGTATATGATTAGTAAAGATTTTTAAGTGTGTTATGTAGAAGGATGGAAAGGCACCAAGAAATTCAATTTGTTATTTAGAAGAAACTGCAGATTTGCCAAACCAGAAGAGAGTTTTTGGAAAAAGAGAGAAAACAAGAAAACTGTTAGATGTTCAGAATGGTTTATATCTTTTTAACCAAGAACAGAGAGGCACGTGACCATGTTGCCTTTGGTCAGAGCTGTGTGGAACTCTATTCCAGGTGATTTTATCAACAAGACCCCACTCTATGGTGATAGCATTGTGAGGAGAAGATTTAGAGGAAATGTGTTTAAAAGTATTTAAAACTATGATTTCCTCTAAAGAGTTTGTTAAGTCTCCTGCTGAAAACACAGGTGACACAAAGTGAACAAATAGGACTTAAAATTGTTTGAATCTATGAAATGAGAGTTTCTGGGGGGGGTGCTGAATTGTTGCTTCTACCATTGGTTAGTTGGGTAAATATAAATAAAAAAAGTATGTGATTGTTTATACTGTTTCACCAGTGCTATAGATCATCAGTTCTCGTATGGAAGTGCCAGCAAGGGTAGAAAATGGCCTGTTGGCTGTCTTTATGCCCTGGAATCATTCTGAGATTTCCAGGTTGCCTATTTAGTGAATTGTTTAATCTATCCTTATCACTGACCAGAGAAGGTGCATACCTCCAGGGGTAGAACAGTAACTTGATATTCTAAAAATAGTGGTCTTTTTTGAATTTGACTCTGAGTGTCAGCTAGTTTAGAAGTTTGCTGATTAATTGTTCTTTAGTTCATGCTGTTGGCCACCTGTATTAATAGTAGAAAAGCTCTCAAAGAAAATGATTTTCAGGAACTTGGAGGATTTGAGTAAGAAGCTGAGATCACTAGGACACTGAAAAAATGCAAGGTTGACTACTTCTCATTTTGATAATGTTCCCTACCACATGATATGAAGACCTTCTCACTGATTCCCAGAAGAATTATGCTGCTCATTTGCTATGTAAAAAATGATTTACTTTGCTAGTTAAATTTGACAATCCATTAGGTTAGTTTATCTCAACTAGAAGGATATAAATCTAATTATTTAATTTAAGTAAGATCATAGTGTGAAGGATCCATGAACTTTCTCTTTAAGGTATTTTTAAATATTATAAGATGGACTTTATTAATCTAAACAAATCTCTATTTGAGAAATAGGGCTGAAAGTTTGGGGCTTCAGGGTAGGAGAACAGCAATCTCATCAGGAAGTTCTTTCTCTCAAAGCCATGGGCCCACTCTTCTAGTACCAAACACTGTTGTCTTACTGATCCTTTTGGCATTCAGTGAAGAATTTACTTAAGAGGGCTCTGAAATAGGTCAGAATCAGACAATCATAAAATCAACTCCAGAGCTACTTGGTATCCAAGGCTAAAATTTACTTCTATTTTTTTATGTCCCAAATTATGTCCAGCTACTCTCTTCAACAAAACCATCAGAAATACTGGTAAAACTAAACTGAATCTTAAAAATATTTCAAATAATAAAATGCTAACAGTACAATAACCCATATTGAATTATAAACCCCTATTATCAAGTCCCAGGGAGAAATTAAAGTTCAAACAGTAAAGTCCTAAATAAATTAAATTTCAAATAAAAATTATTTTATGTTAGTTTTAGATATATAGTACATTGGTTAGACATTTATATGTGATCCCCTTGATTACTCTGGCACCCATCTGGCTATACATGTGGCCATTACAATGCTATCAACTATATTTCCTATGCTGTACAGTATATCCCCATGACTATTTTATAACTACTAATTTGTACTTCTTTATCCTGTCACCTTTTTCACCCAGTCCTGTAACCCCATTTCCCTCTGGCAATCATCAGATTGTCCTCTGTATCTGTCAGTCTGCTTTCATTTAGTTTGTTCCTTTTGTTCCTTAGATTCTGCATATAATTGAAATCATATGGTATTTACCTTTTTCTGTCTGATTTGCTTCAGTCAGCATAATACCTATCCATAGATCTATTCATATCCTTGCAAATAGTAGGATTTCAAGATTTTATGGCTGAGAAATATTCCACTGTATATACGAACCATTACTTCTTTATCCAATCTTTTTTTGATGGTCATTTAGGTTGCTTCTATAGATCTTGGCTATTATGAATAGCGCTGCTGTGAACATCAGAGTGAACATAGATCTTTATAAATTAGTGATTTGGTTTTCTTTGACCCAGAAATGTAATTGCTGGGTCAAAAGGTAGTTCTGTTTTTAATTTTTTGAGGAACCTCCAAACTTTTTTTCCATAGTGGCTACATCAATTTGCAATCCTACCAACAGTGCACGAGGGTTTCCTTTTCTCCACATCCTCGCCAACACTTGTTGTTTTTTTATTTATTGATGATGGCTATTCTGACAGGTGTGAGGTGCTATCTCATTGTAGTTTTAATTTACATTTCTCTGATGATTAGTGATTAAATTCCAGAATTCTTAATGTAAAAATAATTAAAGTCTAAAATCAAAAGCCTTGGTTCTTAGTTAAATGCTCAAAGAATTTAAAGCCTACATGAATCTTTCTCAGTGCCTTATAATTTTCACTCTCAACTAGAGAGATTCTCCAAGAGAAATAAGCTGGCTTCACCAGTTTTGTAATTCTGAGAAAAAATTAATTTCATACTTTAGGAAAGAAAGCATAGCCTGAGGACAGCATGTCAGAGATAATTTTAAATAAAATATACAAGTTTACCATGGAGAAAAACAAACCACACTGCACATTGGAAAGTATCAACAATAGGCTATTTTATATTTGGGATTGCCATTTTGACCATGTGACAAAAGACTGGGTATTTGCACTAACTACTATCATTAGAGAATAAATAGCAAGAACAGGGGCCTAGAGGAGAGCAGGTCTTTCTCTTAATTAGGAATGAGTCGGAAGTGCCATGGGGAGGCCAGGAATCATTCTGAAGCTTAGAGTGATTTTTTCTCATGAGGTCAAGGCAGAGCCATTGGTAACCCAGGGCTTCCATGTTCTATCCCTCCATCCCCGAGCAGTGTGGAACAGTGAAAAAGATAAAACACAGCCTCTATGACAGTGGGGGAGTGACAGTACCAAGAGCTGTTTTTGAAGTATGACAAAGAACAATCTTGTCCTTCAGCTCTAGTCTAGGCTGTGGGAGAACATTGAGACCTCTACAAAGATTGCCGCATTTCAGCAGTAGCCAAACATGGCAGAAACACTTCTCCAATATCAACTGGAAAATCTCTTCATGGTATGAAATCTGAATTCTAGCCTCAGTGGTATGACAGAAACCAATATAATGGTTCTCTTAGACTAAACTAAGAACTCTGGTTACTTTGAAACATATCACCGAGAGGCCTTTTGGGAGAGAGAGAGTGATATTCTTTTGATAAATAAAATGTGAACTCAATTACTTCAAATATTAAACAACATGTTTATTAGTTACAGATAGAATTTAGTTGTAGGGTCCAGCAATGAAAGCCTTTTGTATCAATTTATGCTTATTCACTTTAGTGTTGTTTTCTTTCCATACAGGTATTATTATCAGTTATGTTTCAGTCATTTCTGTCCTTGCCTCCGATCTGCATTTTTGTTCTGCAGAAGAGAATGAGGATTGCTTCGTCTCACCTTTATTGCACCCTACTGTATCTTTTGTGCCAGGGCTAAGTCCCAAAGAGCCTGGGTCATATAGGGGATCATGGTTGCAGTGATTTCTTGTGTCTGAAACTCTGTCTTCGAGGCAGGAGAAATGTGTTCAGCTGGGAAAGTGAATCAATAAATGATGAATTCAGAAGCCTCTGCCCTTGACCCTTTTCTGCATTATCCAGGGCAGTCTTGCAGTGTCTAATGGTAATGTGGTGAAAAGGTGAACAAGGATAACTGCTGTCCTTTGAGTCCTCAGAAGGTAATAACTGTTGTATAAAAGATGAAATGTAGTCAATAATGTTTTTATCATTCTCAAAAACAATTCTTTTTCTCTAAGACAGGAAAATCAGTGTAAAGAAAATGCTACTCCTCATGAACTGTTAAGGCCTTTGTGCTTTTTTATTCAAATCAGTTGATGATATCCAGTTTTGATAAATTCTTACTGGTTTATGGCATTGGGAATGACTGTATACATTCTAAACCAACTCCGTGTGGTTTTAAGTAGATTTAATGTGTGACCATGGAATAGATACAGTAGTTCCAAATGTTCACTTACAGCATTACCTTTAAAGAATTTTAGGATTCAAAAACTTCATGTTTTCTCACTTTCTATAGAAAGATACAATAAAAAAACCCACAAAATGTAAATGTAGGAACAGTGGCAAGATAAAACTTATAAAAAATTAGCTGTAAATAGTTTGTGATATTGTACTATCAAAACAAACAAACATCACTAAACCATGTGTAAATTAAAATTTTCCTTATATGAGGATATGAAAATTTTCATCCTTCATTGCTCTCATTTCTCAGTATCTGCCTTTCTGATTTAAATAGTTATCAAGCTCAACAACTCTGGCATCACTCCTCTCTTTTTCATTTCTCTATTGCCATTTGAGACTAGACCCTCATAACCTCATATGTGCATTGTTGTATTAGGCTCCTAACAAAGCTTGAAACTTTTAGGTGCTTCAGCCCAGGAATAAACTTTCAGTTTAGACTGGTGATACATGACCTTTTCTTTGTAGCATGCTCTGGGGTCTCTGGCCCCGGCATCCTACCAAACTCTCCTTTCCTTTGGCGGTCGTTGATGTGTAATATATCACAGGCTTTCTTCTCCTTCAAACCCTGCTGTCCAGCACTCCTTTTTTGAAGCCCAGACATCAGAGGCATAGCAGTCCTTTTACTTTGGCTGTGTGGTTGTGTACAGGTTATATGAAACAAGAAATACAAAGGTACAAAGAACTTATATAGCTTCTGACTTCCATCTGAGATGTTAACTGAAAGCTATATTTGACTTTGTTCATTTGTCTTTCTTTAAGAGGTTGGGGTTCACCAATTCTACCTAGGTTTCCAGATTTCTGCTTTAGTAAAGGCCAATTTAAAGTAAGTTTCACATCCCAGCTTAATGAAGTAATTTAGGCAGAATTATAGGAATCCCATGGGCCTTTATGGAGCAGGTATATCACTGAGAACATCCAAACTAGATGAGGCCCAGATTACGTTGTAATTGTGCCAAAAAAACCCTCTCAGGATTTTCTTACCTCCTACTTTATGTTTTAATCTTATATCCCACTCTTCGTCTAAATCAGTAGATTTCAATTCATGCTCCTTATAACACTGTGGGGTTGCTGCAGACCTTCCAGCAGTCTACAGAAGTAGAAGGAGAAAAAGTAATGGTACTGAAGCAGGCATGACTTACAGAGTTGTTCTACTCACGCTCCAGCCAACGCAGGTGTGTGTTTTGTTTTGTTTTTCATTTTTTTTCTCTGTTCATCATATTGGATTTGAATCCTGCCATTTCCTCAAGCATTCAGCTCACATCTTTCCATACTTCTACATCAAAATTTCTTGAGAAAAGGTACCTACCTATACTACCTTAATGAAATTGTCCCTTTGAAGATCACAAATACCATCAAAATTTTCTCATTAACTTTTGATCCTTTGCCTCCATCTTTGACACCAATGATTTTCTCAGTCAAGACTCTCTCTCTCTCTTTTTCTCTCTCTCTCTCACTCTCACTCTCTCTTTCTCTTACACACACACACACACACACACACACACACACACACACACACACACACACATATAGCACTGTCTCTCCAACAATTTTTGCTTCACTTTTTTCTTGATTGTAGTCCCCCCACCTATGGCATTTGATTAGTTCATGATTCCTGGAAGGAAAATGTGAGATAGGAGTTAATTGGCAAGTTAATTATTGGAAAAGCTCTCAGAAGAAGGAAAGTGAGGTAAGTAGGACAGAGCAAGGAACAAAAAAGCTAAGCAGGAATACAGCGTCAGTTGGAGATCTATTTAGTCTGAGCCCATGGAGTGCCCTGGAGCACATTAGATATCCTACAAACTTCACATATTCAAAACCAAAATTATTACCCAGACTTTGCTTTATTTGTAAATGTTATATAAATGTTATGTAAATTGGTAATGTTATTCTGTTACTAGGATTCAAAAGATTTTACTCTATCAAGCTTTTTCTTCTGTTATTAAACTATCCTTCATGCTTTCTTTCTTTCTATTCCCTACTTTCAATTATTTGCAAACCACCAATGATTCTACTACCTTGACACTTTTAGTATTCTTTTAAGATGTCTTCTTCATTTTCAATGCTTTTCTATCCATTTGTACATGGAAGAATTGATGAAGATATTCCAAAGTCCTTATGTTGTCTTGGAGAAGAGTAAAGTTATTGTAAAATACTAAATTTTATTAATTCAAGAGTACCTGTTTAATTTTAGAGCATGAGCAGTGCCCTTGGCGCATTTAAATATGCTTGTTGGTGTAGGAGACTGTCCAGCGTGCATGCTGACAACATCATATCACGATCTCTCTTTTTCTCTTCCAAAAAGAATTCTATGGCTCTACGAAACTTATTTTAGCACAAGAGATAAAACTTACTTTGTGTATTATTCTATGGGTGTTCCATAATTAGAATAGAATTTGGTGAAAAATGCCTTAGCAACTCTATCCTCTAGTGGGGTTATTCTGTGGTATGTTCCATGAGATCTCAGAGGATTCATAGTAAGATTGACTCAAGTTGTCCACATCAATGGCTCACTTGTTCATATATCTTTCATTGGATTCTCTTTCTTCTGTGTCTCATAGTCAACACATTCCCAGTTTTTCTTGGGATTTCTCCCAGGCAAACTTCTGGCATGTAAGTTCTTATGTTAGGATCTGATTTTAGGGAAACCCTAATTAAGACAATTGCACCAGACTTGGCTCCAGAAAGCAGAGTTTTAGGACATGACTCTGATATTGGATACCTTTGTCATCAGATGGTAAGGACCCAATTGCTCATGATAACTAAATTGTGAAAAATCTTTTGTGTGTATTATACTTCCACAATTCTTTCGACTTCCACTATAGTGGAATGGGATAAGCTATAGGTTGGCTGGAACATAGTGCTGGCTTTTGCAATAGTTCTAGCACCTGCAATAAAGGGGTCATGACAGTTATAAGCAATATAGAGTTAGCTGGCTTTTAAACTCACCCAGAGGCCTTGAAGAAGAGTACAGTTAGACTGAGGTCAGCTGAGAAATCCAGAAAGCTTCCATGGAAGTATTTAAACAAATTCTTGTCTACTGCATTCAGAGAGTTGAATAAACTCTAAATCAAGCCCCCAAATTGTTAAAAGGATGGCAGAGGTACAAAAGAGGTTGAATGCACTTCTAGCAGGGATCTTATGCTAAAGTCAGTATCCTGATGGGAAAGGAGCAGGACTTAGGACCTGACAGGGTAGATATGAGTGATATGTTTGAAAACTTTGAATCTCTTGATGCCTTTGAATCCTCCAGGCCAGAAGAAGCAGTCTTCTTTGCTAAAGGAGAACAGCCTCATATTGCAGTTAACTATTAGAGGCAAGATGGATATAATTATTCTACTGAGCAATGAGGCTAGCATGACTTTGATCCACAAAAATCAATAGCTAATAGACTACGGAGCTCCTAGAAGCTAAATACATAGGCAGCCAACAAAGTGTTTCCTAACTAGTCAAAATGATCATGAGCATTAAAAGACTAATGTTAGCCACTACAATAAAAGCCTTCTTAACAACTGCACTAAAATAACAATCAACTTGTCCTATTAAAGTAGTCTACCTTGTCAGCTCTCAATTACCCTTACCTAGTTATGTTATCTCCTTTCACACTTAGAATGTTCTTACACTGTGTTTTTCCCTATTTATTATGTTGCTTTTTAATTATCTACTCCCCCCACTAGAATTTAAATTTCACAAGGGCATTTGGGGGATCTGTTTTGTGTATAAATGTATCCCAAGCACCTAAAAGAATGACTGTCACAAAGTAGGGACTCAGTGAACTTTGGTTAAGGAATAAACTAGTTTTCCTCATTTCCATAGTGATTTTTTTTTTCTGAGTAGTACCATGATGCAGTATAATTAGCCAGTATCAAGCAGTGATTTAGAAAAAAACTTTCATGAATCTGTGTCACTGTAAAAGGTTGTCCATTCACTTGTATGAAGTATAAATATTCTCAGGAGGCATTCCTGGCAATCTAGGTTAAAATAGTTAAACTTTTTTTCTTAGATAATTTGTTTTTACTAGTCTTGTGGACTTGGGTCTTGGGTTTTTCTCTTCTAAAGTATTTTTTTTTTCTCTTTACTGTATTAATGTCCTTTTGGATGTTGTTCATTCTACTCCATTTTATTTTATGTGTCATTGTAATATCTAGAAATCCTGTAAGAAAAAGATGGGTGTATTTATAAATATTATCTTTCAAAATGAACAGTTTTTAATGGATCTAGAGTTTTGAAGGGATTAATGCACTCTCCAACATGCCTAACATACTCCAGTAGAGGGATACATATAGTCCAAAGATCTAAGTAATGATGCCATTAACCTTTCCTAGCTTAGCTCTATAAGATACTTCACCATTGGTTCAAGTGACTCTTTTTCTTTCATTGCAACTAGTTAGAATTTGTATTAAGGGTCATTAATCAAAGGTGAACAATTCTCTGTGCAGAAAAATTGTCAGTGAAACTGGCTGCTGTATGTAGAAAAAAAATAAATAAAAGGATTTGGTAATTATATATTAACTCAAGCAGTAATAGTCTTTCAAATCATCATAGGTTGCCGCTCTTCTTTAATTTTAGGGGTCTAATTTGGGGGAAGACCTATTAATCTTTTTTTCCATTTCTCTGCCTTTCTTATTCAGTAATTGAACTGTTCAGGTGTTATTGATTAATGTAGCTTTCTTAAATGACAGGTTGGTATGGCAGCCAAAGCTATTCTCTATGCTGTTCTTATTTCTAAAATGACTCATAAAATATTCTGGAATTTGGGGAAAGAATAGAATTTTAATTTTAATTTTTCTTATAAAAACAGATTCAAGCTTCACTAAGGTGGGGAGAGCAGTTTTTCTTTGTTAGGGCTAACAAAATGAACTTTAATTTGTATCAAGAGTAAAAGCTAGCTTCTTATAAAGATGGCAGATTTTAGGGGAAATGGACCTTAGGCAGGTTTTTATTAATATGCTCTCATAAGCCTTTAACTGAAATGATTTCAGGAAGACATTCTACTCCAGATGTAGCATATTGAGGCTGATGTGGGCTGCAACAATTATGTGAGTAAAATTTTTTATAGGCTCATTTTAATAGGCTCACATCATACACACACAAAAAGTAGACAATCTTAAGAATGAAGGAAAAATAAGACAGTAGAAAGTTGGTATTGAAAAAGGTAGGCTCTATTGAATTATATCATAGCCCAAAATTGCCAATATCATTTATTTTGTGGAATTAACTTCCGTGCTTTGCGATATAATTGGGGGATACAAGTACCATGTGAGTTCTGTTTAGTTTGCAACTCTAGTTGTTTTCTTCCCTCACACTGTTTATGCTAATTGTCCCCTGTGGATGGGTTGTGTAGTCTCTTGTCCTCATAGTGTGCAAGTGAATTTGTGTTGTGCTTTTCTCAAACACACCTGCAAGACATTTTAATAGCTTTAAAAACTGACAATGTTTCCCTCACTCCCAGTTGCATAACAGTCCTGACTACCTAAGGTATCATCACAAAAGATAATTTAATAATAACTATGGTGATGTCGGCACCTGAAATTACTTCTGGCCATATACACGATAGTATGATTTTATATTTATATATACATTACAAGTTGGTGAATGCTTTGGAAAATTGTGTTCTGTTTTATACCATCCCCTGAATTTTTCTCTTAATGTTTAGATTTAGGATACAATAAAATTATATAAAAATATAAAGAAAAAATAATTTGCTTCACTAACTATAATTTTTTTGGAGCCATGATTTCAAAAAGGAAAAAGAAATGCTATTTTACTGAAATGTGCAACAGAGTTTAAAGATTTTTTGTGATTTCAAATTGTTTATTTACTATATCTTGAAAAAAATAGATGACAATTTTTTAAGGAGGAGAATAATTCTAAACAGGGCAAAAGTATTTTTCCTATAGGGAACTCCATTGAATAAATAAATAGATAATTGTATGAATGGATAAATGAATAAACTAAATGTATAAATTTTTTAAGACTAAAAATTATATTTTGTTTATTTATTTATAAATTTTCAATTTCATTTATTCTGAGCATAGATCAAATTTTCTAAGTGGGCAATATTTCTTGGTTCTTGGACATTGTACATCACTGTACATCTCACTTGTCATTAATCAGCTATTTTAAAATTGGACATATGAAAGATGGAAGAAAGATGTAAATGCTATGGCTGTGAACCATTTGCTTTCTATCTGCCCTCTGATCATGTTACTCTTTGACTGCCACCAAGAATGCAGTAGAGGACATCTTGCATTTTTCTACTATTAATAATTATTTCTAGATTTAACTGGATCTCCTCATAGCTGATTGGGTTTCTGGCGTACATGTAGGAGAAAGGAGGGAGGAGCAAAGGTGAGTGTTGGCTAGAGAAGAGTCTGCTAGAGAATTATCTACAGTTATGTTTAGTTTCCTGTTTTGGATACTCTCAGCTTACTGCTATCTCATTAGTTTTATTTTATTTTATTAGTATTTCATATGTATTAAAACCATTTTAATTCTATTGCTGTAACATATTGGTTAATATAGCATTTTAAACTTTATCAAAGGTAAAACACCAAAAGCTCTTTCAGCTAAGATGATATGGATTCCATTGAAGCCTTACCTGAATTCTTTCTGTATTCTTTCTTCAGAACATGCATGTAACATTTTTCCCCTTGGCTCAAAACTTTTGTCCAATTGAGTTAAGCATCAAAAAGCACATTGTTATCACTCTGTTTCTCAAAAGAAGTAATCCTAGTGAGGCTGCAGGCCTCAAAAGCTATCCTAATATATTAAAATCTGCCATAGAAATGTCAAATGGATGCCTCAGAAACTTCTTTAATCTGATTTGAATTTTTTTTAAACTTCAGAAATATTGGTTGTAATTTGGTTGGGATTTTAGATTTACTCAGTTCTTTTTGTTTTTCTTAACCTGAGATTTTACCCATTTTATTGAAACACCAGTTTTTGTTTTATCTTGTTTTTTAATCAAAGAAAGAAACAAAGAAAAATATAGCATATTTTTCTCACATGTACAATTTTTCAGGAAACATGCTCTAAAGTAGAATAGGCTCACCTTTGTTAATATAAAAATGATACAATACCTTCTTTGCAGAATAAATCATTCATGTGTCAGATAAAAGTGCATTTACCTGTAAGTAACATAAATTCACTAACAGTGGTCTGAGCAATAATGACATTTAATATTATAAATAAGAGGAAGTGTGGTAATAGTAACTGAGAAACTTGTGCATTTTCACCACGCCAAAATAGATTTCAACTGAAATAATTCAGTTGAATTCAGTTGAATTCTTTTACTCTGTCATGCTTGTCACTCTACTTCAAAATAACCATTTAAACTCCAATTGAAGTTAGACAGGAGAAGGGGTAGTGGAGTCTGTCACTTTTTTTTTCCCCAGGAGAGCAAAGCTTTCCCAGGTGTACTGCAGGGGACTTCTAATTAGATCTCATTGGCCAGAATTGTATCACATGGCCACCTCTAGCTGCAAAGGAATCTGGAATTCAAAGCATTTAACTTTTGCAAGACAATGAAAAGTGAGTATTGAGCATTTCCAACCTCTGTGGTAGAGGCCAGCAAGAAAATAGAGAGTGAGGAATTATGACAGCAATATCTACCATGATTTCTAAGTGCTATCTTATGTTCAGTTGAATTCTAGCAATTTAGACACAAAAGAAACATGGAACAACTAAAAAAACTGAGACATCTTTTGAACATTTATTGCAGTGGATCTTACTAAGAGAGAAATGTCATCATCTAGTAGAGCTAATATATATATTGAAATTTTACACACAAAATGACACTGGCTATTTTAGTAAAAAAATGAACTTGAGTTATGTCTACTTTTAAAAATTAAGATGAAAAGTGGGGTTTTCTCTTTAAACAACTATTTAACACAATTTCTTCTAAGTAAATCATGTCAACAGACTAGTGTTATAGTTAGATAAGGATTTTTTGGTGAGAATTTAGTTAAATGAACCCAATGTCACTAGGTTATGTGTATTCATAACCACTACTTGTTTTATTACAGAGCAGCAACAAAATGGCAGAGACGACAGCTGCCGCATCATATACATACACACACTCCTTCCTACACAAACTATGCTTTGTACATCAGATGCAGCATAAATACCATGGCATGTGGCAGTTGCCATGGTGACAAGTTTTTTTTTAATGAAGAGCAGATGGAATAGGCATGCAAAACTTGCATAAGTTGTTAGTAATCTGTGAGTTACTGCCGACTAGTTGATGAAGGAAACTTTAAAATTTTAGCTTTTCTAATTCTTCCACATAATATGTTTAACCACCATTTTTCTCCCTTTCTTTAGTTCATTTGGTATCTAAGTGGCAGTGAAAAATTGTTAATTGCTTTTTCTGTATCACAGAAATTGTGTGTGTATATGTGTGTGTGTGTGTGTGTGTGTGTGTGTGTGTGTATGTTCTTGCTTTGCTAAATACATTTTTATTGTGGAGCTTTTAACTCTTTCTCTGAATACATACGTATTTCCAATGGTTCACGGAAAAGAAAATTTAAGTCTAATTCATACAGTCTAGCTTATAATTTTGAGGATAATTCCAAGTATATGATTATAACCAGTTGAGAATTAGACTTGTTATACAATACAAAGTATTGCATAATACTGTATAATGTATAAGTGCTGTGGACACATAATATTTTGTATTCGTTTTTGTTCTCATTGTTTACTCATTCTCTGGATGGGCCTTGTTCTGAAGTGTCCTAATCATTCATACTTCTTAGCTGCTATATGAAAATGGGCAAAGGGAAAAAAATACCTCAAGGAATGATTTGTGATTGTAATATCATAGCCAATGATTTTTTCCTGCATTAAATAACTTTCTATATTTATTTATAAAACTCAATGGCAACAATTTCAATGTAATTTAGCAACTATTTAGTATACAGCCAGCATAAGGCAACACCAAAGAATAAAACCTTTACTGGCAAGGCACGAAGAGATTATCATTGGTAATAGGACTGATGTCTCCTGATCATTTGACACTATTGGTTTCATGAAAATCTTTTCTAGACCTCACCAAGCATCTGTGATTCTTCACTTTCCTCTTTCCTTAATCTTTAATGGCAAATTTTTTTATCACCTAGACTACAGAAATATTCTGGGTTCATGTCAATAGAATATAAAATTATGTATTAGATCCATGTTAATTATTCTTTGGACTATTTCTTGAGAATTTCCTCAAAGATGAGTCAGTTATTTTTAATTTATTTTGTGTGAGGACAAAATAGATTAGAGAAATGCATGATCAACAGGAGTTTTTGTTTTGTTTTGTTTTTGTTTTTGTTTTATATTCTTGACATGTAAAGATATCCCTTTAGATTGCACTCCTGGTTGCAATTTTAGATGCTGTGATGACTTGTGCTCCTGCTTCAACCAATAATAAGTTTCATGATGTGATGTTGCAGTATTTTCCAGCCAAATTCTGATGTGTGTTTAACAAAGGATGTACCCTGCATTTATTGCCCAGGTGCTTTCAGATATGCTTCATGGCAGAAGCTGATCAGTAGAATTCCAGGCAAAACTGATCCTTATCTTCACA
This sequence comes from Macroglossus sobrinus, assembly GCA_004027375.1. Lineage (NCBI taxonomy): Eukaryota > Metazoa > Chordata > Mammalia > Chiroptera > Pteropodidae > Macroglossus > Macroglossus sobrinus. The sequence continues at coordinate 366,392 of PVKZ01001062.1, read as the reverse complement.
AACTATTTATTACAGGCTCCACTGTTGCCACTTCTAGACTGATGAAGGATGGCAAAAACTGGGGTCACAACCCTTATTATTTAATCCATTCATTTATTTAACATCTGTTTATTAAAATGTACTATACACTAAGCCCATATAGGGCACTGGAAATACAGAGGTTAATGGGACAGAATTTTGATGCTTATATTCTAGAAAGGCATCACTAATTAACATGTACATTCTTATTTTTTTTAAATGATAATAACAAATTTTACCTGCTCTAAGGTGATAGCATAGGTTGATGTGACAGAGCGCAACTGGGGAGAATAATTTAGATAAGGTGGCCAAAGGCGGCTTCTCCAGAAACATTTGTGGTGAGAGCATATAGATTTCTATATTGAACTTCAAATCAAAATGGTAGCAGTTTCCATTTTAGGCCTGGGTTGTCTATGTTTTCTGTGTTCTGCAGCACTTTGTAAGTTGTCAGTGTGAAATGTCCAAGATTAAAAACATTATTTTTTGTTGTTGCTTTATCAGGATAGCACCCATGTGTTAGCAAGCTTGGAACTGATTAAGTACTCCATGAACTGAAATGAGCATAGTAATCAAAGCACTTTTTAAAAATGATGATTTCTATTTATTGATATATGTACTATAGGAAGCCTAAAATAATTATATAATTACAAAAAAGAAAAAAGAAAAGTTCTTCATTGGGATTAATATTTTGAATCCAAAATGCATTTAATGTTTTTAGTGATTATTTCTGAGTACTTAATTTTTTAAAAAGTCCGTTGGTTAAAGGTAAGTATATTTACAGTATTTTAGCACATAATAGGTAAAAATATGCCTTCTAGAGTTCTAAGAGAATCACATAGAAGTCTTACCCATGATAGATTTAAAACTCAAGAAAGTCTAACTTATCAAGAACTGATACATAATAATTGCTGTAATCATACTGCATTCCTTGATAAATTAACCCTTTACTCCATGGAAGCTAAGGAGAATTAAGCATGCTTTGAATTCCAGAGAGTTACATGTATTTTTATATTTCTGATTCATTATAAAAATAATTGTGGACTCTAATTTTGTTTAACTAGTGTGCTGCTTATAATTGCAAAATAGCTGTTAAACAATTGCTGCAAAGTCTCGAATATATAAGACATTAATGACTATTCAACCTAGTTAAGACACTTAATGTGGAAGGATGTGAGAGATTTATAATTAAAACAATCTTCTCAATGAACTGTTTGTGCAGAAAACAAACAGCTCGCCTTTACCTTGGCACTAGTAATTGACAATTAATTGACAACATTGTTGACAATGCATTTAACTATGCTTTACAACTTAAAAATAGGATTTACTACCATAATATTATTACAGTGTTTGTGATATCATTAACCAGAACTTACTAGCAAAATGTAATATATGATTGAACACTTTATTCATCCTATCAGTGCCATTTAGAGAGTGTTAATCAGTGCAGTGGAGAAGCCTGTATTGTTTCCAATTATGACTATTCTCTCTTTATATTTCTGCAAATAATGTCAGAACAGATGTGAGAAAATGGAGTGCACACACAAAAAAGAAATTTAACAGTTAAAATCATAGGATAGCTCTGGAAATTTTTATCCAAGACAATTTTTATTAAGTGAAGGGAGACTAATTATAAAAAATAAAAGTCGTCTAACGGACTTATTATTTTAAATGCAAATATGGTGGACTCAAAAGCATCGGTCATGTTGCTTTTTCTCTTCATAGGCACGGCAGCAGTTTTATACTTTCTGATATTTAGGCGCATAAATATTTTCAGTACGCTAGTCTTGTAGACCAGCCATCACTAGGACTAGTCCTTTGAGAACTAAGGAGTGGATGATGCGGAGTTTGCGGTCCCTTTTCAGCGCCATTTCTGCATCCTCTTTCTCTGTCAGCCCTCCTCTGTAAAACTGTCCCATCTCAGGGAAACAAACTCTGTATCCTAAGAGGAGACATGCCACTCATGTCATTGCCAATGGCAAATTAGGTATAATTCTCTGAACCTCAGTTGTCTTATCTGTAAAACAGATAAACTAATAATGCCTGCTTGGACTACTTTACTGATTCTCTTGATCACAATAGAAATTGTTTGGGAAGGCGCTACACATGTATTAGTTGTTGATGCTTCCAAAACTGGTTTTTAGTTTGCATTAATGTAAGTAATATAGTAATTTATCATCAGTATTTGTATTTGAAATCTGATCAAAGTCTTAAAATTATTATAGGCAGTCTATACAGTAGAAAGATTAATGATTTGGAGTTTCACAGATTGTTTTTGATTCTTGACTATTTTTAATAACCTGGACGTCTTCAGGTAAATCACTAAACCTCCTAAGCCTCAGCTTTTTAATCTGCAAAATGGGATAAAAACCAATATTGCAGAGATAAAGGAAAATAAAATAAAATAGTGAGTGTAAGATTATTGGAATACTATAAGTACTCAATAACTTTTAGTCATTACTGATATAACATTTAAGAAATTACAGGACTTTGGTACATTCTTTATTTTTTTTTCTCCCTCTGAAATTAGTAGGCTGTTAACATCTGTACCCCTTGCTGTACCACTAATGAAAAAGAAGAAATAATAATTCTTTTTTTTTGTATAAAAGACTGATCTTTTTTAGTGCTGCTTATATTTAATGGTTTTGTTGTACATTGCTTCCCTGACTCCTCATTTAGTAATAAAAGCATATACATTATTTACTGTGTATTTATACCACATAGGCTTAGCTACTGTACTAGTTTTCTACTGCTGCCATAACAAATTACTGGCTTAAATAACACAAGTATGTTATCTCACAGTTTTGTAAGTCAGAAACCTGAGCACACTGTAGTTGGGCTCTCTGCTCACAAAGTGTAAATCAAAAGATTGGTGAAAGCTACAGATGAATTTGAGATTTACAGTCTTTGTCCAAGCTTACTGGTTGTTGTCAGAATTTAGTTCGTTATGGCTGTAGAACTCAAGTCACTGATTTCTTGCTGGTTGTAAGTGTAGGACAGTGGAAGGTGTGCAGGCATCTCAGCTTCTAGAAGTTGCCTAGCATTCTTTGTATTTTCTGCTCCCTCCTCAACATCGTGCTTTGCTTCCTCAGTGCCACTGGTGCATTTTTCTCCTTCAATATAGTAGGTTCCTCTTCTCAGAAATACTGTCTACTAAGCAGTCAGGTTTTTTAAAAATTTAATATTTTTAATAATCCTTTGAAGTATTTACTCTTATCCTGGTTTTGAGATAAGAAAACCAAGGGCTAAAGAAAGCTAATGAGGCACTCAAGGCCACAAAGTATAAATAGTTGAAAACATTTTAATATTTACATGTTCTGGTTGTGAGTTCAATGTTTTAAAAATTACACTATACTTTTCTCTAATCAGTTCTATTGTGCTTGAGACAAATATTGTCTTAGTTCTGTAATTTTGTATTTCCTATTATAACCCCAATTTTAAAATAAAAATTAAAGTTTTCCTATTTTATTATGTATCTTTAAAATAAAAGAATTTAAGATGAAGCATAGAATAACATTTTTTAAATAATAATTTTAAAATATTAAAGTTACTCTTTTCTTATATAAATAAGATGAGATAAAAAATAAATCTGTTTATTTCATTAAAGTTAGTTACATTTTTCAGGCAAACATCTGGTGAATTATTCTAATATATTAAGTTCAACATCATTCCAAGTGATAATATTTGGCTTAAAGTATAATGGCTTTTGTCAGTGAATATATATTTTCTTTATGATTATACATGAAAGAAATATTAATTGTAGAAAATTTGGAGAATACTAGATAAATTGATACCTATATGATTTAGTTATAGGAGCTTCTGATACCTTTTGCTGTTCTCAATAATACATATTAGGGCCCCAGGGAGACTCTTTTCTTTCACAGTGAGGTTCATTGGCTATAAGGAGAAGTCTTCTCTTTATAATAGTGCACAAATGTCTCATGTAGACACTGTATAACACCATTTTGTTTGACCTAGAAAACTTTTCTTCTGGAGAAGATTAATTTGAGTGATTATTTTATTTGTAATAATTATTAAGAGAAATGAACTCACCTGACTTGGAAGAAGAAAAAGTTACATCCCAGGCTAGGTCTTAGTCCTCGATAAGCCTTAAGTGAATTCACACACTCTTCTCTCCTCTCTATTCCAGTTTCTGTTCTTTACACATTAGATGGAGACCAGTAAATCTTTCAAAAAGTAGTTATCAAGTGAGGACTAACTGGTAGGTAGTACGCTAGGCACAGCTTTTAGACTTAACTTTTTATCAGACAACCTAGGTAGAGTTTTGTGTCCTTTTTTAGAGAGTGAAAGCTGAGTAGTGAACCAAAAGCTCTAGCTGAAATAGAACTTGAGATATTTTAGTGAAAAAAAAAATGTATGTGTTACCCATATTCATCCATTCCTCCCCTGGGTAAGTCCTGTCTTTATGATGGGACAGTGGCCTCTACCTCACTTCTCTGGAGTTATGCTGATGGTCATTATTGACCCAAGTGTCCATACTCACCCTGTTTTCTCTGTCTTAATAGGGTAATTTATTTTTGAAAAACACATTACACAAAAAATTTTCAAAAGTAAAATAAAAATATTTCAATAGAAAAATATTATGCATTCCTTAGCCCAAGATGATACTAACTTATGCTAATAAAACACCATATTCCATTGAGAGGGACAAAATTACTTTAATAGGCAACATCAGCTATAATAACACAGCCTAATAAATCATATTACTTTCAATTATTACTTTATAATATAATTGTTTATCTGCTATTATTAAATACTTTTGTAGCTATTACCACCATATGTTTAAGACCATACTTGCAAACATAATATGTATATGATACTCAATATTTATTTATTCCAACCTTTAGCTCATAAAGAACAACAAAAAAAGAAAAACAAGAATACTGAAGACTAAAAATAAATTGAAAATAACAAAAAATATTACCAGTGCATCTTCTACTTTGAAAACTTTTACCAATTATCTAAATAAAATAGTGTAATTTTATAATTTTCATGGCTTTTTTTTTTTACCAAAGAGATTAAGTATTTTCCCATATGCACCATAGCTGTGTATATACACATTGTGTGTGTTTGTGTGTATGTGTATGCTTGTGTATGTGGGTGCTTGTGTCACTTGCCTATTTCACGGCCTTTACCTTGTTTCCATTATTTTTTGTATTTCTCTTATATTTTTGTGTGGTGTAAACTCTGATATTTGTTTTTGTTTTTCTTTTTTGTAATGTTAAATAGCTAAGGTTCTTTTGTTTCAGAGATCTGGGTTGATTTCAATAACTTTCCATTTGGGCCACTTGATTGTTTTCTCTTTCTGAGCTTTAAATTCCCACTCTTGTGTTTTCAGTTCACCAATAAAGAGAGAGAGCCTTGAAATCCTAGGCCCTTACCCTTGACCCCAGTGAAATAAAACCCCAGGCTCACAGTCTGTCTCTCACTGTGACTTCACTATTTGGCCCCAAATGTACTATGTAATTTCCAGGTTTTGCAGGTAATAAACCTGTATCTTTTCAAAGTTTCCTGATAGTCTAAAAAGATGTCTTGCAGTCATAATAAGAACAAGATTTGGTCCAGCCACAACACAGATTATTAATAGGCTGAGACAGTACAAAACATTTTGTTTATAATATTTTTAGTTCTCAAAGTCTTCTGCTGGCATGAAGTCAAATATTTGCCATAAAATGTTGTCCAGGAGGACTTCTTTGGCACAATTTGTATCTGATAGAAGATTCTTCCAGCTGAGTCACTCTAGAGAATGTATTCTGGAATGATGTCTGAAATCTCTTTCCTTGAGGCCCCTGTTGCAAGCATGCCTCACAGACTATCCAAGAACCAGGGGAACCTCAGGAGCCTTCTGACATAGTGCAAAGTCAATCTTGAAAAGCAACATTGTGTCAACATGAAGCAACAGAAGTGGCAAACTGATGTATGGCATTCTCTAGTTAACATATGAAAAAAGAGTAGTGTTGGAAGAGAAGGAAAAGTTCTCTATAGGAAACTACTAGATTTGCTTATGTTTGAGTGTTTGAGTGATTAAGCATTTAATGGGAATTAAAAATGGCTGTATCTGTACATTAAATTTGTTGGATCAGGGTATATCATTTAAAAAGTATATGTTATTCACTTTAGTCATTAGAAAATATTGTACATGCATCAATCAAAATGACTTTTTAGTCCATTTTATGCTCTGTGAATTTCCAACTTGCTGTAGATAAATATTGCCATTCTGCTCTATTCTACAGGGGTTTTATGATCTTTTTAAAATCCATTTTGTTTTAATATTTATTGGGTTTATTTGTTATTCATTTGTCTAGAAAGCAGAATTCTAAGCCAGGCTGTGATAAGTTTTAAACTTACATTTATCTTTAGGGCTGCTACATTTGATCTTATAGTTGTAATTTCTTTTTTGCTTTCTATTTCTCACCTTTGCTTATTGTTCCCTTTTCTTTTAGATAATGTTCTGTTTTTTACATTTTCTAAGAATTTGGAAGAAAGCATTATTTAATTTATATTCTTCAAATTCAAAGAAAAAAATGAGGCTTTAGAATCTTTTTTTTTTTTTTTTTGGTTTGGTACAGATATATTACATCTCCTGATTCCACTGCTCAGAACACTACCTCCAATACTTTGCTAATATTTACCTTGATATTCAAACTGTATTTTTGCTCTTAAATTGTTAAATTGTTCATATGTGCATAACACATTTTCGTTTCCATGGTTTTTGTATTTATATTTTATTTTAAATATTTATATAACTAAAATTTATATATTTCAGTCCTAAATGAGAGATCTATTAAGATATTATTTCCTAGATCTTGAATTCTTACTTTTATTTCTTCTCTCAATAAACTAGATTATAATCTAGTATGAATTATTTTTTAATAATAGACTATTATTTTTAGGACAGTTTTAAATTTATGAAAAAAATTGAGGAGATACCAGAGAAAAATTCCATATACCCTCACAGCCAGTTTCTTCTATTCTTAACATTTTACATTAATATGGTACATTTTTTTTACAATTAATAAACCAATTCTGATAAATCTGGTAATTGAAGTTTGTATGGTATTCAGATTTCCCTAGTTTTACCTAATGTCTTTTTCTGTTCTATGATCCTGTCCAGGAAAACACTTTACATTCAATTGTCATGTCTCCATAGACTCCTCTTGGCTATGATAGTTTCTCAGACTTTCCTTGCTTTTGATAACCTTGACAGTTTTGAGGATTGGCTGAGGATTTTGCAGTATGTCCCACTATTGGAATTTGAGTATTTTTCTAATAATTTGAATGGAATTATGTGTTTTTAAGGGAAAGACCACAGAGATAAAGTGCCATTTTTTTAATCACATATCAAGAGTACTATATCTGTCAGGGTTCTCCAGAAAAATAGAATTAATATGATTAGTAGAAAGATAATTATTTTAAGGAACTGGCTCTCACATTTATCTAAAATCTGTGGGACAGGTCCACAGGGTGGAAACTTAGGCAGGAGCTGATGCTGTAGTCTAGAGGCAAAATTTCTTCTTCCTCTCGAAACTTTGGTTTTTGTTCTCAGGTCCTCAACTAATTGCATGAGGTCCACCCATATTATCAAGGGTAATCTTAACTAAAAGTCAATTGATTATAGGTGTTAACCATATATACAAAATACCTTCACAACAATGCCTAGATTAGTATTTGATTAAGTAACTGGGCACTATAATGTAATTAAGTTGACACATAAAACTAACCAACACAGGAACATTTTGTTAACATGACTTATCACTATTCATGATGATCTTGATCACCTGATTGAGGTAGTATTTGTCAGGTTTATAAAATGTTTGTAAAATTGCTCATTTCTTTCATTATGTGTAGTCCACATATTCATGTGGATTTAAAAATGGGATTCATGCTTCCCCTTTGTAAGGGCAGATTATCTACATAAATTATCTGTAGTTTTGTAGGGAAAGTTTGTCTAACCCTTTCCTCATTTGGTTATTTATTAAATCATTTATTTTTTAACAGCATGGACTCAGGAAACATATGCATATATTTATATCTGTTTATATATAGGTGTATGTATATATATATATATAGAGAGAGAGAGAGATGAGAGGTTAGTGTGGTGGACTGTCACTTAGGGTTATCGTTAAGACCTTATGTCACAGTTTAATTAACAATCTTTTGCTCCCTTCCTTAATAGAAGATAAAATAATGGTGTGTCTTACAATCCTTGTAACCATCTGTGTGTATATTCAAGTAAACAAGAATTCATAGTAATGTTTCCAATTCTAATCCATTTCCAAATGGATTATTCTAGCCTCTTCTTGCTTATTTGTAAGTTTCTAGTAAAACAGTCAGAAATCTGTCTTCCATTATCTATCAGACATTTACTGAATTGTTTAATTTCAGTGTACATGTATAGCACTGTCAGAATGGTTAACCAATACCACTGTGGAAACTACTTTATCAACTACAGTAGAGTACTTATACACAGTTTCTTTTAATTTTGGTTTTATAAATTCTGCTCATTTTTAGAGTTACTTAGGTCGGGACCTTTTACACTCACCTGTGTCAGTGATTTGTAATACAATTAGGTTCTCTTGTCAGTCTGCATTTCTTCTTGGGATTCCTTAATTTCCTAAATAATTTTATTTTCATTATTTGGTCTTTAACATTACATGGGTTTTGACAAATTCATAATGCCATGTATCTACCATTTCAGTACCATACAGAATAGTTTTACTACCTACCCTAGAAGGTTCTTTGTGCTTTACCTAATCAACCCTATGCACCCAACTCCCCCAGTAGTGACTCATCTTCTTAAATCTCTATTCTTTTGCCCTTTCCAGATCTTAGATACTTGGAATCTAAGATACAATATGCAGTATGCAGTATGCAGCTATTTCAAACTGGTTTCTTGCAGTTAGCAATATGCATTTTAAGTTCATCAAGTTTTTCCATGAGAATTAATATTTTATCTTATGTTACTGAGTAATATTTTCATTGTATGGCTGTATCACAGCATGTTTATCATTGATTACAATTTTCTAATAATCTATTTTATTAAAAAACAATATGTAGTAGGTACATGTCTTGAGTGCTTTCTCATTTGAACATATTTATTTTGATTCCCTTAAAAAATTAAAAACTTGAATGAATAGAAGATCTTTATGAATATAAACTTTTGCTCTCAATGATCTGTGGTAACACAAATTGACAATATTTACTAAGTATATTTCATCAATTCTAAAATGTACATTTTTTCATGTTTTGTGATGAAACATAATTAATAAGCTTATACAATCACTCTGGGGTGGCAATGACAGTTTTGTTAAGCATGCACAAATTTGGTCACAATTCTTGATTTGTCATCACTTCAATTAAGTGTATGCATTAGTGTTACTGCACATATTGAGTTTAAATGCCATGTCAAATGTCTTTAAAAGAATTATACACTATTTCACACTTAAATGTAAAGTTATTAAATATAAAGAAAGTCATAGATAGAGAAGAACAGCATAAATTTGATGCTAATGTAGAAATATTAATAGTTAGAAGAAAGATTATAATTTTTATTTTTTACAAAACAAGACAAAATGCTTTATGTTATTTAAAAAAAGGATAAAACCCTAAGGTAGAGGACTGAACTCTATTAATTATTTATTTATTACAGATTTTTGTGCACAAATATTTGTCTATCACACTCAGTGGAATGCAAATAAAAGCATGAGAAACTGCCAAGAAACTTGGTGTAGCTGAAAATCATTTCAAAGCAAACTAGGAGCTGGTGTGATGGATTGTCACTTAGGATTATCATTAAGGCATTATGTCACAGTTTAATTGACAGTCTTTTGCTCCCTTGCTTAATAGTAGATAAAATAATGGTGTGTCTTACAATCCTTGAAATCTTGTATTTAATAACATAGGGTATATATGATGTAATGTGTTACATGGTCTATGAACTCAGTATCATTTAAGCTTTCTATCACCCTATGAGGCAGGTGTTACTGTTCTAATTTATAGATGATGCCACTTAAACTCTATAGCTTGCCCAAGGTCATAAGTCTAATAAATGGTAGAACTTGAATTTGAATCTTTGTTGGCAGAGCCTGTGTTTTTCTGCTTCACTATAGTGCTTCGATTTTTTTCTTGCATTTGGAGTTATTGAGACGTTTTGTCATCTGATATTTTATTTGCTTTTTTAATTCAAATGTTTTTAACTGACTTTTGGATTATTTCTTAGTCCTGCCTATCTTCTTTTTCCACCCCTTTTCCCATTAGGGTATCTATTAAAATGATGTTGAAAGCTTTTAAAAGATGAGAGTGGAGAAGAATGTACAATGTCACAAGAAAGTTAGAGCAATAAGATAGAATTAGAGGGTTTTTAAAAAATAGCTATATGAGAGAGAATAGTATAGTAAAGATATCACCGAGCTCCAATTCAAAATTTGCTCCTGAGAAACAGGCAATAAAATATATTACCACTGACAATCAGTGACATTTTAGACAGACTGAAAAATTCTAGATTTGTGTGGCAAATTTTTCAAGCAGAGAAATGTGGGATAGGAGAAATGTTACTCCTATTGTCTATGTGATAGAACAATAGACAATTTAAGGATTTTGTAGAAAAGCACATCAATGATAGGTAAATTTGGAGAGTTACAGTATGAAGAGGAAAAAAATAATATTATAAAAACAATAAGAGAAACTAAGAAATATTTTGGAGAAAGAGAATATAATATCCAATACATTTTTCAAAAAATAAATCAACTCCTTTCCAGGGAAAGCAGACCATTGTTATGAAGAACATTCTTGGTTTATTTCACAATAATTACTCTCCTCTCCCCCTGTCAGTATCTATATTTATATCTATATCTATATTATCTATATCTATATCATCTATATCTATATCATCCATATCTATGTCTATATTTATATATGCACTCAGAGACAGATAATTTTGACATTTAAAATCAGGAAAGAAATAATTCAATTGAAATTAAAAAAAGAAATAATGGTGATGAGACATTTATTTGAACAATAACAGAATTAAAAGAGACTTGTACCTTCCACAATACGTCAAAATAAATTCAGATCAAAACATTTAATCTAAAAATTAAAATCTTAACAACAAATATTGGTGATATTTCTCTGATCTCTGAAGAAAGACATATCTTTTAGATGGAAATTAAATGAAAGGAAGAACACAATAAAAAACAATTCATAGTCCAGTAGATATTTAAAACTTAAATTAATTTGAAAATAAAGGTATGCAATAACTGAGAAATATATTTTCAACATAAATAATAGATGAATGGTTAAAACTGTGAAAAAGACAAGCCTCCTCTTATACTCACACAAACCCTAATGCTTCATAAAAAAATGAACAAAGAATATGAATAAATAATTTATATACCCCTAATAGGATATAGAAATATCTAATCAGTGTATTAATATTTTTCAATGTGTCCCAATTTTTACCCTTGGAATATATGCTAGGGAAGTATCAAAATTGTCTACAATGAGACATGTACAAAGATTTTTTTTATCATTGATACTAGTGGTTCTTTTTCTCAGTCACCACATATGGGGTTAATATTAACATGTGCAAAAACTCCATGTGATAATGTTTAATAAGGTCGCTGCATAAATAAAATGGGCTGCCAGTTTCACGTAATTTTTGGCACAAAAGAATGGCAACACTCTTTCACTCTCAGTAAGCATATCATGATACAGTGGTTGAAAATTACAATGTAAATACACAGATAGAAAGTTGGTTGAATAAGTCATCATGGAAACTTAGGTAGTCATTTAATTATTTTTAGTAATACTGTTGATAAATTAAGTGGGAAGAACAGGTAACAAAGAAGAACAGAAAGATCTTAGTTTTATAAGGAGAATTCACCTACAAATATATTTTCAGTAAAAGAACCAAAAATGTTAATGTTAATTCTCTCATGGTTATGCTGTGTGATTATATTTGGTCACCCCACACTAACTCTCCCTCCTTTCCTTCCTTTCTTCTTTCCTCTCTCATCTTCATTTTCTCATTTTCTTTTTCAATCTGACTCTAACACTTTCTCTCTCACTCCATCTTTATCTCTCACTTACTCTGTCTTACTTTTGAAAATTTTTCACTAAATATGTATTACTTGTATTAGCAGAAACATACTTAAACGTTACAAAAAGTCATCTACAGAAAACCTTCTCCTCCTCCTCCTCCTCTTCCTCCTCCTCCTCCTCCTCCTCCTCCTCCTCCGCTTCCTCCTCCTTTTTCTATCTCTTCCCTCTGCTTTTGGGAGAGTTTCACATTTGTCCTCTGCATCACTGATTTGATTTCAGTAATATCCATTTTTCTATTAATTATCTATCAAAGGATTTTAAGGAAATGCTATTTTATGCATATTCTTTTTTCTTGCAGTCTTTGAGTATTCTTTATAATATAAAAAGGAGAGTTAAAACTAATAAAAATAAAAATGAACCCTAGTTTGCTGGGTTTATTTTCTGAAGAATTTTTGTTTTTTCTAAATATCAGCATTTTTTTTTCCTTGGAGCAGTATTTTCTTACATTCTATTTTAGATATCAAGTTGTTGATTTTTTTTTCTTTAAATTTCCTGGTATTCTAGTAAGTTTTATAAATATTATTTCTAGGATAATGCTTCTGTTTTGAAATTTTATAATATTCTTAAATCCATTATTGGTATCTATCCATCATTATTTATTTCTTGATTCTAGTGTAAAACAGATCTTCTCAGATCTAATATTAACAAATATTTTATTGCTTTTGACTTCCTCTACCATCCACTTTAGTGCTGACTGACTGCCTCTTCATTTCTACAGTTGTAAGGGACTTTGGCAGGGACCATTCAGATGGCCAGCAAGTTCTCTTTTGCTGTGGCTCTTTTGGGGTGAATTGAGAATCTCCTACCTCTTCTTCGTTCTTACACGTTCCTAGTCAACCAAATATAATATAGACTAAAATTTCCACAGACATTTATTTCTGAGCTCTTAGTAAGTTTATGTCTTGTAGGGTGCCAAAATTCATTTTCAATGCCTGTGTTCTTCATGCCTTATTGTATTGTGTGAGTCTAGCCACTAAACAGAAGTACATGAAGGATACTTAGAGAGAGTACTCTAACATCCTCAGGAGAAACATCTTTTAGTATGGATGCTTAATTTTCAGGTTATAATTCTCTTAGATGTCAGAGTTAAGAACTGGAATACGTACCAGGGAGGGAGGGAAAGATTTTCTAACCTTATTTAAATTGGGAACTTTCCTTTGCTTTTAGCAGCTAAACATACATAACTCACTGATCTTATTTATAAACCCTCTCCATTCACCATGTTCTTCATGGAAACTCCTGCAGGAATCTGCTAATAGATTGACTATGAGCTTCATTTTTATGACTGTAGTTTTTTTTAAGTTTTGAGTTTTAAAATTTATTTTCATAGGCAATTTTATACTTTTCAGAGTTTGAAAAGCTGCATTATGAGGTGTTATACTCTTTTAAACAGAAACTCTACGGTCATGAATTTAAAATAATTTTTTGAACCTCAAAATGTCACCAAAATGAAAGAATTAGAGAAAAAAAAATTATTTGAAAAAATTTAACTTGTCATATTTCCTCTTTCCTTTGCCAAATATGATATCACTTCCAAGTTAGATTTATTTTCCTTTTCTTCTTTAATTTTTGAAGTTGGTTTATTTTTATTTATAATCCTATAACACCCATCCTCTTTTTAACTCATTTAATGGCCTTTCAGAAATCCAGTCACATTTTTCTTGTTAACTTGTAACACAAATACTGGTAATAGTAAGCTCAGATATCTTAAGGATAACATGTACCTCAACAATTTTAGACAAAGTTTAGATTTTTTTTCCTTCACTCTTTGACTTGCCTTGAATCTCCTCCCTTCCTCTTTGCTGTCCTCCTTCATTGCTCTTTTCTCAACTATGTGCCAGCCTCCATAGTTTACCTTGGTGCTTCTAAGCACCCCCATTTTAGAATCAAAGGGTATTTTTTAAATTAAGCTTAAACAGACCTTTTCTAGTCACTGCATGATAGATTTGAAAAGGGCTAGACATATTTCAATTGCAGGTTGGACAAAAACCAAGTGAAATTAGAACACTTCGAGTATCCAATCCCTCTGCCTTGCATATACATGCACAATATCACTCTATTCATAATGAGTTGAGAGAAAAGAAAGTGCTGGAGTGAGTGCTGGTGCTGTCAAATGGGAAACAGCAGCAGTCATTCTGCTTATTTTCTGTCCTCATGTCCTACAGTCCCTAACTGCCTCAAGGAATTCTATCAGCCACTGCTTACCCAACTGACAGAGTGTATACCAACAGAATCATATGTTACCTTCAGTAAAATCCTATGGGGGCCAAGATAAGTGCAGGTAAGAAGAACCACATTCATAAATGCATAGCAATTTTTTTTTATCATTTGATGCGTCAATAGACAGGCAAATCAGCATTTGCTTCTCTTAATATCTATTCTATCATCCTTCTCTTAGTATCTGGGGGAGAGTTTATACAGGATCAATAAAGAATTTACCTACTAGATAAGTCATAGCTCATAGAAAATGTCAACAATATTAAACTCCTTGTGAATTATAACTGTGCAGATTATCTATTTTTTCTAACAGTTCAGCAAATAATATAGTGAAAGAGGAGAAGTCTGTTTAATTTACTCTGAAATTTTGTTTTAAATTCTGAAAGCAACTGCAATTTTAAGTTTAGCCCTATGAAGATCTGACTTGATACCTGGAAGTTATCTTTGAATATGTTACAAGTCCTGCCAGCATTCATTCAGGTATATTTGCTGGATGGCAAAGATGTCTATTAATTCATTCTATCCAACTTATTAGATCCATCAAGCATACCAATTATAGAAATTTACTCTTTGGAAGAAAGAGTTTGAAATAATGCTGACATACTTTTTTTTAGTCTATTTTCTCTTAAATTTTCATATTTAAATGTGTTGATTTCAATCAGTTGGTCACACAGCAAAATGCCATGAATATGTATTATATACAATTGTGCTTCAGAAATTATACTATATACACACACAAACACAGACAGAAACACACATGCACATACACACACACTTAGACTTCCATACATAGAAGAAGACCTTGTAGACCTTTTAGACAGTCCATGTGTTCCAGCACTACAAAAAGACTATTTTATTACTGTTGAAATAATGATAATAGGGAAAAAAACTGATACATTACTTTAGTAGGAACTAACAATCATATTTAAATAATGCTTCTTATAGCTTACTTAAATCCTAGATATATTTCCTCTTGATAGATTTTGAAGAAGAAATAAAAACAGTTGGTTTCTTAGGTGGGGTTCTCTAGGAGCAGAGTCTAAGAAAAGGATTCAAGCTGTACTTGATTTTAGATGAAGTAACTATCACATGGTGAGGTCAGTTATCCAGAGAAGAAGGCAGCCATGAACCATTAGTAACCAACACTCACAGCAGCTGAGATGAGGTTTCTGCCACTGAATGGATCTCAGTGAGATACCAACAGTATCCACTACAATTGTATACACTATTAATTGAAGTAATCAGAGACATTTTAGTATGATTAATACTTCCTTTCCAATCCATTCTTATTTGGCTTAATATTCTAATTTTTATTAATATTTTTTATTTTTAGATTATTAGCCTTTCTTAAGCTTTATTTTTGTAGATTACTAGAGGGTAATACTGAAACTAGGGTAAAGGGACAATAACCAGAGAGTTCCACCTGTTTCATGACTGTTCTAGGCTTCTAGTGTAAAGCATAACATGGTTCACTGAAGAATTGTATTGGTAACTCATAATTTGGCCAGATGGTTATTATACTGACAATATATAATAATATTTACTATTATATCACCTGGAATTCATTTACTATTATGTAATTTGGAATTTAATATTAATATTTTTAGTGGAGGGTGTATATAGCAATAAATTTTAGTATGGGATTAATTTATTATTTTAAAAAATGTTCAAAAGAACTTTGAGTAATAATTTCATAAGTTTATCAACACTTTAATGATTCTAAAGATCATGAGCTTCTCCCTTTTCGAAGGTCTGTGGCATCAGCATTTGAGGAAAGGGACATTTCTTTCTTTGTCTGCATAGGTGAACATTTTAAGGCATAGAGAGTTTAAAAAACTTGACTATGAGGTAGCTATAAGTGCAGCATCTGTGGATTTCTTGCTGAATCTTAACAGGTAACTACAGAGGGGCAAGGCTGGGGCTAAACTTGGCTTGCAGCTGAACCCCTCTCAGGACTGTGCCACTAGATACCTACTACACAAAGCCAAGCTAATAAGATCGGGAAACTTAGGAGCTTTACTTAGTACACATAAACAGACACAGAAAGGCAGCCAAAAACGGGAAGACAAAGAAGTAGAAGCCATATGAGAGAACAGAGTAGAGATCCAGATATAATGGAGCCCAGTAATCTAACAGATGAAAAGTTCACAGCACTGGTTATAAAGATGCTCAATGAACTTTTGGGAAGTGTAGATAAATTCAATGAGAATTTTAACAAAGAGATAAAAAACATAAAAATGGAAATGAAAATTATAAAAGGGAACCAGTCTGAAATGAAGAACACGTTATCTGAGATGAGAAGTATAAACTTCTCAGCTGTTTTGGAATAACTTCTCATTTGTTTGCAATAAACAAAGTGAATAATGAAAAAGATCAAATGTCCCATCTAGAGGATTGAAAAGCCAAAGACATTCAATCAGAATGGCAAGAGATGAGATGCTAAGACTATAAAAATAATTTAAGGAGCATATGGGACACTATTAAGGGTCCAAATGTCTGTCTGATTGGTGTAACTGAAGAAAATCAAGATGTTAAACAGCTGTTTGAAGAAATAATGATGGAAAACTTTTCTAACTTGATGAAGAAAATAGACATAAAACTGCAGGAAGCTCAAAGAATCCCAAAAAACAGGGATTCAAAGAGGCCTATGTCAAGACACATTCTAATTAAAATATCAAAGATTAGATACAAAGAGAGAATATTAAAAGCAGCAAGAGGAAAGCAGTTAGTTACCTAGAAGGGAGGGGAAGAGGTGTTGGGGAGATGGGAGAATGAAGGGAAGGGTTAAAGGAGTACAAATTAGTAACTGATGGATGATCACCTGGTAATGGGGAGCATGGCATAGGGAATGCAGTTAGCATTAATTCGTTGGCTAGGTGGAGGGTCAAGGGAAGGAGGGAGCAATTGGGAGGATCATTTTGTGAACTATATAGATATCTAGCCAATGTACTGTATACTTGAAACTAATTAAAATAAATAAATTAAAAAATAAAAAATAAATTATAAAAACTTGACCCCCCCAAAAAATTTTCACTGAGTTTGTTGGATTCAATTATTTCAGTGGATTTTGGATCTGGATTTATACATGTATTTAAGGTACTATAATGGAATGAACCCTATTTCTTGGAATAATTCCTTTATAAATTGTATGTTGTGATGCAGCTTCATGGAACTATATAGGAATTTAACTATCACAGGTGAGATAAACGATATTTTAAAGTTAGGGAAATGGACACTCAAAATAAATAAAGATAAGGCTTTTAACACCAAATTCTTATTTTATTAAGCAATGATAACAATCACATACTATAATAATAGTAAAAAAGTTAATAATACCAAACATTTACATAGAACATGTGTCAAGCAATGTTGTGAACCCTTTTGATATATGAACGTATTTAATCCTATGAAATATGCATGATTAATATTCCTATTTTACATATGATAAAATGGATGCACAGAGTGATTGAGTGATTTGCCTAACGTCACATAGCAAGTATGAGATAGAGCTACAATTCAAACACACAAAATCTAACTTTAGAATTGAGTGCTTGAAGACTTCATTAACAAGATTCTCATAAGTAATCTCATTCTGCCTTTCCAAGAGACAATTTACATGTACACAAGAAATAGATAGTATTGCTCTTGGTCATCCTAGTATGCATTTGAAAGTACCAGCAAACCTTGTCCCTCTAACTAAATGATGACCATTAGCCTTAAAATTGCCATGATGCTGTGATGATGACAACAACTGGGTGCTCTTATTCTCTTCCTCTTTCTCTCCCTTTCCAGTCCTCCTCTCTTCTCTCATTTTCTCCCTATTTTTCTTTACCAAGTACATTGCTCTATTTAAAAAAAATTAACCAGCCAAGGGATTTAAAAAAAGCCCCACAATTCTGCAAATCAGAAAGTAGAATAAAAATTGATAAATTGCTTATGAAAACAGTGTAGCTTTAACTATTTTATAAATATCAATTTAAGTAGTATATACTTGAAGTATAAATGCCTTCTATATACCTTTTTACTTTGCTTTCTAGGACCTGAATGAAGCTGAAGGTAATTAAGAAATTATTTAGTAAAGTCCTTATCTTATTGATAGCAAGACTGGAATTTTGCAACTTTATTCATGTTATTGTTTTTAGATGTTGAAAGTATATATTCTAAAGTTGTACTAATAGTTGACATGTTGGAAAAAAAGCCACTCACTTTATCATTTTATTGACCTAAAATTTAAATAGTCCTTCCAAAATGAGAGATAAATGTGTATTTTTAATTTGCAAAATTAAAAATATGGTTGAAACTGTTTTCTCTCTCTCTCTCTCTCTCTCTCTCTCTCTCTCTCTCTCTATATATATATATATATATATATATATATATATATATATATATATATATATATATAATTCTGATTTGTTTTGCTTCTTTTACGAAGTAAAAAAGTTTTGGTGTTTAACTCTCTTTGAAAGGGAAATTAGCAGCTGTCGAGTAGTATTCAGACTGAATCTGTATATCTAGAAAAGAAGTTCTACCTTAACTGTTTAATTAAAGATTGGCAAAAAAATATTTAAGCAGGTGTTAATCAAGTCTTTAAAAAAATATCACATACCCTAGACTTTCCAGGTGCAGTTCAAGTTTTCTTTCTATATACAAAATAAAGCAGATTCTAGATAGAGAAGAAAAGTTTATTTTGAGACCTGGAAGTTTATTTCTTAAGGTTGAAATCTTTTGAGTATCACTAACATATAGTAGTGGTTCTTTTTTAAAAATAATATATCTTAAACTTTTTTTACAGCTTTATAATTGACATTGCATTATTTATAATTGATATACATTAAGCTGTACACTTGATATATATGTATATATATATCTGCATATATACCAAGTGTACAGTTTTATAAGTTTTGTCATATATACATATATTTTTTCTAGACAAATATACAAATACAAATAGCATGTAGTTGCATGCTAGTTGTATTTGTATGCTATTTGCTAATTGCATTCAATATTTATGAAACCATCACTGAGATTGAGATAATGAATATAACCTTTCTTTATTGTAAAATATACATATAGAAAGTACAAAAAAAGTTGTAAAATTCAATAATTTATCACAAAGTGAACACTCATAGCTAACCCTCTGGTGAAGAAATAAAGCATTGCCAGTCCAAAGGAGCCCCTGGTACTCCACGAATCACTTCTATCTCCCTTACAAAAGTAAGTCCTAACCTAACTTTTTGGTAATAGTTTGCTTCCTTTATAGTTTTAGCAAAAAAAATTTTTATCCATAAACACTATAGTTAATTTTTATTATTATTATTATTTATACCTACAGCACCTGGTCTTCCTAGGTGGTCTTCCATCCAAGTACTAACCAAGCCCAACCCTGCTTAGCTTCTGAGATCAGACATCAGGCTTATTCAGGGTGGCATGGATATAGACCATAGACTATGGCTCCTCTGGGGTGTGAACCCAGGACCTTCCGAGTGTTAAAGCAGATGTGCTAACAGCTACACTATGGAACCATGTCCCACCATACTTAAATTTGATCTATTTTTTAAACTTTATATAAATGGAATAATATAGTATGAATTCTTCAATGTCTGGCTTATTTTGCTCAACATTATATTATAAGAATTGAATTTAATCAAATGATTTTTGTGCATCTATACCAATGATAATATGTTTTTGTCTTATATTTTGTTAAATTGGTAAATTACATTGATCTATATTTAAATCTTGCATTCTTGGAATAAACCTAATTTAGTCAAAAGATGATAAATGATAGATAAATAGGTTTATATATGTATAATAAAAATATTTTTTATATATTGCTATATTCGACTTGTTAATATTTTGTTTAGAATTTTTATATAAATGAACATATATTGGCTTCAGAGAATTTAAAAAAATTAGAAAATACAGATTAATGACAAAGCATAGAAGGCCTATGGGCCCAAAGTATTTGGAAAAAAATCTGAACAATAATGGGCTGACTACTAAAATATGCTGATATAGGAATGACTCTAGAATGCCAGACTAAAATACAATAAGAACAATAATTTTAAAAAACCTTAAGGAGTCCTCAGTGTTGGCACAGCACTGGGAGCACACACTCCACACACGCTCCAGGAAAGGCTCTAAAAGCAAACAAGCAACACAAAGCATAAATAACAACTTCCTGGAGTGGAGATCAGAATCTAAGACTATGGATTTGCTTCTCCCAGTTTCATGCTTATTCCATATTAAATGCTCTGGGGGACATGACAGATAAATTACCTCAACTTGGCAAACCACTATTTTTTTTCCATCCCTCCTTTCCTTGCTTTCTTCTTTTTCTTCTTCCTTTTATTCCTTCTTTGTTTTCTTCACCTGTCATTCCTTTACTTATGCTTATTTCTGTAAATTAAGGTATTCCTGTAAATTAAGGCATTCTGATGCGACTCAATGCTATTTGTATTTGTATATTTGTCTAGAAAACACATATATGTCTAGAAGACATATTTGTTATAAACACCAAAACATTTACATAATTACAGGTTAACAATAGTTTCACTACCTAGATGTTGAGTATTTCTGTTGTCTTGTGTTTCTTGGACTCTCCTGTGCTTGAATTTTCTGTACCAAACATGTAGTTATCCTACAAACCCTTGGGATAGAACCAATAAATGTTATTTATTAGATGAATAATGTACTTACAGTAATAATTTAAAAAGTCAAAATAAAATAATTTGTTAATTGAAAAAAATGTAGCAATTTAAAGATGCAGTAGAAAAACTGAATGCAAAAAGTATAATGTTTGTAGAATTTAAATTTTGAATTATTCTTGAGAATTGGAAAAAATGTTCATTTGTTCAGGATCTGGGACACACCCAGTTATATTTTATAATACTAGATAATACAGAATCAGTATTTTTCAAACTTTTTTTGATGAGCTCAAACTGAATTGTATTATGCCAAGAATATTTTGCTCTAATTTTTAATATCATGTGTCATTCAATAAAAACTAATCCCTATATTTATGATTCATTTAAATTGTTATCAAAATATTGAATTAAGAGCCACTTGATATGTAAAGAGAAATTTTAGAGTTTTAAAAACAGGTAATTTTATTGTACTAATGGTAAGAAAATCAAAATGTTATAAAAGAGTCAGAATTATTTTTAACATTGAACAAGAACCTTTTAAGGTTTTTAGAAAATATTTATATCTTAAAAGTGAATAAATGTGTTTCTAGTTGAGTAAAGTTAGTCTTTAGTAATAAGGAAACATTAATAGAAATTTCATCATAATTACACTTTTAAACAATTATATGCCAATATGTACAACATTTTTGCAAAAAGGGCTCTTTTCAAAATATTTTACTGAATATTTTCCAATTTTATACATATCAAATGACAAAACTTAATAGCTCTTTAAGTAATTCCCCAACACATTTTGAAATTAAACCTTCAACTATTATCTAAATTCAAGTTTTATTTGTTTGATTTCAATATTCCTGGTGGTGTTAATCCTTCTCATCTCTCTTTTTTAACTAACTATGGAGATAAAGCTGTAGTAATAAGAATTCTTCTCCTTGCTATTAGATATCTTGATTCTGAATGTGAAAGTTGCTTTACATAAGTATGTATCTACAAACACATTTATGTGTTTATGAGTTTGAAAACATGCAATTCACATGGGAAAATGTTTGTCACAACATTTTCAATCAATATTGAAATATACCTATTCACATCTGGAAGAACTAACAGCTATATAGCCTTTTTCTATTTCTGCAGAAACAAAGAGATATAATGTTTTCAAAACCATACTGGCAAATCTTTACTAAATACAAATCTTTACTAAATATACTAAATATTAATATTATTTAAATATTATCTAAATTAAAATATATCTTAGTGTTTAAAATATGCCAGACATTGTGCTGTTTTATATATTTTTATTAGCATCACATAAATGAAGAAATGCTTAGTTCTCTTTGCCTAAGAGAATGATGATGTATGCTATACCTCTTGCACATACTTAATTTAGAGTCTTCTAAAGCAATGACTCTAAAGTTAGATAGTGCTCTTACTTTCTGAGAGGGGCATATTACAGTCATCCTAAAGGCCTGTGTAACAACCCCTTCTTTCTTTCTTACTTCCCCTTACCCAAGTCTATATTCATTTCCTGAAAGACAATTTTCCAAAGGTTAATTTGATAAAAATTTAATTATCCACCTTTACTTGTTTCTTGAACTATTTTGAATAAATTTACAGTAAGTGTTACTACCTGAGGTGGCTTTACTCACTATTGAAGTTTCCTGTAAAGTTTTATTTGACAATTTCATTTTGTTTTTCTCACAGTATTTTCAGTAATTTTTATTTGAAAAACCTGAAATGTTCTGAGCCAGGGTGTCTGATCACCTTACCTAGGGACAGATTGAAGGGGGATTTAAAGGTAAAGGACAGAGGAGGAAGATTGATGTGCATTGAAAAAAGAGACTGAGATAATGAGATATAATGAAAGAGGCAGAGTAGAGAAAAAGAAAATCTGAGGGACATAAGAACATATTCATGAGACTGTATTTATAACCTACTTTAAGCATATATTCAAATAATTATTAAAAGCTTTATTCATTATCAATATGTAAGCGTATTCTTCATAAAAATATTTTCCTAATGGATATATATTCATGGATATGTTTTGTTATTGGGGCAGAGGGAAATAGAGCATTCTTTAAGATGCTCTTTTGAAGACAAATTGAAAATGGTTAACTAAACTTCACAGAAATTTTTAAAGATGATGAAACTTTCCTAACGAATACAGACTATTGTAATTTATTTTTTAAAGTTTAACAGATAAAAGTACATTATAGCCTTCAAAAAATTAACTTTCAATGAATTTGTTTGTAGTCAGTAGACTTTCAGATATTGACCTGATAAATTTTAAATCCAGAGAAAAGTACTGACCCTAATTAATATTAAAGATAAAAAAAATTATAAGAATTAAAATTGAGGTTTTTTAAAATTTGGGGTCATTATGCATAATGGGATAGGGAATATACTTCTATATGAAATATATGGATTGCTTTCTCTCTTTTTTTATTGGCTTTTTTGTGGAAATTCTACTGGGGCTTAGCCAAAATGTAGGTAGGGGAGAGGGTAAGAAGAGAAAGTGGAAAAAAGAGGGTAGGAAGAAGCTAAAGTTGGATTGGAATTCTCTACAAAGGTAGAATAATCAGGTCCTTAGACAAAGTTAGAGTTGTCTTCTGTGTTTTGAATTTAAGCAGTTTAAATACTCCTGGGGACGGAAATATTTTCTTAGCATAAAACACAGGTGCAGATACTGTGCAGCCAAGGAAAAACATTGGTAAACATTTGAACGTCCTTCCAATGACATGGTCCAGAGCCAAACTTTCAATCTGCCTCAGTGGTTTAAGTTTCTCATCACACTCAAGTAGAGATGGCCTGTTCTCAGTGTAAAAAAATGATGATCACAAAGTAACATGAGAGATCTTTGTGAAAAGGTGATGAGGGATAAAATAATCTTCATGGGAATTAGTTATGTTTGTTCAGCAGCAAGACATTTAAAAATGGAAAGTGTTCTGTGGTGGCTTTTACTGGACCATAATATTTTACATTCTGGTCATCTCACTTAGTTTCATTGAACTGGATTTTCCTTTTTAAGTTAAGAGGTAGTTGGCAAAGTATCTCCCCTGGCACAGAGGAGAGAAGAAACTTTTTTTCTATGTTTTTCAGACTTTCCAAAGCTCCTATGTTTATGCCAGGTTATGACAATAAAAGCTAGAAACAACAAATTACTCTGGTGTTTTGATAGATAAAAGAAGTCCACTTTTGTTAAGAGGTTAGAATCCTGTTGGAATTATTGCCTTGATAATGCATTTTCTTGTTTTTCACCTTATGTTTTCTCCCTGGACAGAACTGTGTGTTCTCAGAACACGGGCAGCATTTCCTTCTTCCTCTCATTGTGTAGTGGCCATGGCAGCATCCATGTATGTCCTCTCCTTTTCAAAGAAGGGAAGCAGATTTTCTATTCTGACTCACTTTACTTTTACAAATTTCTAAATCTGTATCTTTCTTCGTTAGAATGTGTGTTTCCAAGGACTGTTAGGTAGCAAGAATCATCATCAACATTCCTACGTTCTGGCATCTAGAACATCTGTATGGGTACTGAATTACAAACTCTCTTTTTCCAATTCTGGCATTTTTGTTGTTGACAAATATTTTGAGAATTTTTCTTTAGTATTATTTGCCTTATTTTTCCCCTTGGGTAATGACTTATTTTGAACAGCTTTCTCCTTTGAAGATAGAGTATTGTTTATAATGACACTGTAGTTTCTCCAATATTTGCATGGACAGTTAAGAAAGGACAGAAGGCAAAGGATGCTATGAAAATCAAATAAAACAGAAACACCTCTACTTATGAATTATTTTAGTAAGCGTGCAATTCTGATTCTATGAAATATATATGATAGTGATATCATATGTCCAATCATGTGATCACTTGTTAATCTAAATTGAAGCTTTAAAAAAATGTGTAAAATTTAAAGAATTAATATAGTAAGTTGTTTTCAGGGGAAAAATCAGTTTCATAAAATATCATTTTGCCAATGACATGTTTGTAAAAGAGATATCTACAATCAGAAAATATTCAAGTAAGTTGTCCATTAGTGGTGTTATGTAAACAGAACAAGTGAAATATTTAGGGTGCACAGTAAATGAGGAAAAGATAGTAATACTAGTCTGGATTGGGCTGGATCTCTTCAACAAATTAAGAGCTGAAAGGTGTAAAGTGAAAAAATAACTATCTATTCTTGTCAGGATTTACATTCCAGCATGAGCTGTGGTGGAGGTCCACAGGGAACCCTTTCTTGGGAAATAAACAATTATTCTGGACATGTGGTAAGGCAAAGGAATTGGAATTTGGCAGCCTTAACTGCATTAATTTTGCTCTGGGTGTAAAATATGTTAATTTGCCACTGTCTGGAAGAAAGCATGATGAGTCATTCACAGAACTACTTAGAATCTACTTCTAACATTTCTAAATATTTGTTTCTTTGGTCATTGCTTTTCCTCTTTACAAATCTACCTTATAATAACATTAAAAAGTAAGAAAAATTATTTTATTTCACATGAAAAATTTTAACAGAAATTCTTGAATTACATAAACATCTGTTTACATTTAATTTCCATTATGATATTATTTTGTATTTTCTCTTTGATCTTAGAATGGTTTGAAAGAAGACAGAATCATTCATATTCCTTCTGATAATATATATTATTTCTTCCCAATTAATTGAGAAATTATAACCATACTGTATCCATAAAATGAACTCTTCCAAAACCAAAAGATTTTATCTGTAGTTTCTAAAGATTCAAAATAATCTTTGGTAGTCAACTATGTATTGAAGCAAAGAGGATTGTATGGAAAGCAAAATATATGAATCCAGAGGTTTACAAAGAGTTTTGTTTTATGATCTCTAAGTATCTCCATAATTTGTAATATAGTACCCCTATTACACAAATAGCCCAACTTGGAATGATGTCTCAAACCTTATAACAAGAAGTCCCTTTGCTCAGTCTTCAAATTGTACTTTTGAAGTGCATTTTCTTAACCACACTATATAATTAATACTAATCCTAAATTAAGCAATTTGAAAATAAAACATAAAAGTCTACCTGGATTTATAATCTATCATTAAATAATTGACACTAACCTATTGAATTAAACAGACACAACACTTTACTATTATGAAAGAAGTAAAAATATATATACAACAGAATAAAATCAGCAGTTAGAAAAATTGTTTTGCTTTCTCTATTTTGGAAAACACAGGTTCTTAAAGTGCTGCCTCCTTCCTACCTGTTTTCAACTAGCAAAAAACACGAAATTATAAAAATTTGCACACATACTGTTTGTCTTTTAAAATAACACCAAACGTATGTGAAATCTCCAAAATAAAGTTTCCTCTCCCCCAACACTCTCCCCATCCCAACTATAGGACATTGTAACCACAAATGCCTTGAGATATTGGCTGAATCATCTGCCTTTCAAAAATTGTCCATCTGTCTTTGAGAGAAGTTGTGATCTGGAGGTTCAAGTTGACTTACTCACTGAGCTGCCTGCCAGCTTAGATGCACTTTGTAGGTGGAAAATTGTTGGTCTTTGTCCCTCCCAGCTTGCAAGTAAAATGAAGCTGCCAAGAGATAAACACATTCTAAGTTTATCATGCTATTCTTGGCCTCAAACTACAAGCCATAAGGCAACTATTGCTCAAGGTACCGTGTTTACAAGTGTTCAATCTTCCACTGTTTCAGAGACCCAACAAGATGGAATTTCTTCCTGCCAGCCTATATTTTGTTTTTTTTTCTAAGCTTTCACATTTCTCAATTTCATTTTAAAAGTGAGGAAAGGGAGCAGCTTCTTTGACAACATCTTGAAGGTTTGAAGTCTCATTAAAATTTTTGATTACAATGTTTTGGGGTTTTCTTCCCCAGAGGTACCATAAGTTCCTAAAAAGACTAGAATCTTCTTTCTATTACAATCATCAACTATTATGTTCACCATCATCATCATCATCATCAATATTATTTAAAAGTGAACAAGTGGCAAGTTAATGTATCTTTATAGAGGCCTTTTTAATTTTTGCTGTGTACCCCTCTCATTTGTTTACTACATTGATCTTTAACACATTTGTTATTATAAAACCCTTGTTTCTCTTTTAATTAACATGATTTTTCCTCAGGGGTGGCTATATTAAAAGTAATTTAATCAGTTTGCTAATGTTCTCAAAACCCAAAGAAAGGGAAAAAAAATTAAAGAAAGAGTACAAGTTAACTTTCTTCACAAATTTTTTCCTGGCTGCATTGGATAACAGGATGTACTGAGTTCAAACATCTTAAATATAAAAGAGGAGTATAGCTATATCACATCCTATATTGGCACAGTATATTGACATGTATTATGTATGATGTTACACTGTTTAAATTATTAGAAATCACATTAAAAGAAATTATAATAAGTTAGGGCTTTTTACCAAATCTAGAATATTTGGCAAAGATATGATAATCAAGTTCAATGCTTGATTTACAAATAAGACTTTGAGCTCTCAGAATTTTATAACGATATTCTATATCATAATTCTTTGCATTTCATTAAAAGTAACATTCTCTTCACAGTTCAGAATAGTATGTGTATAATTTACCTGTAGAATCGGGCTTAATTATTTTCTTGGAAATGGTAGATATTAATGCACATTATAAAAAAAAAAACTTTTGGATATACTGTCACTAATGTCTGTACCTTCAGTGGTTTAATGTTGCAAATTAAATTCACTGACTATAGGACAATTTTACTTGTTCTAGTTTAAACCCTAAGTGTAGAGAAGAAAGCTTTGCAACAATCTACTCTTTGATTGTTGGGAAACAGATATAGTTAATTTGAAGCATTACTTAGGGTCATTCAAAAGATCAAAATCATTCACTAACATGTATAGACAGAGCTTTAAGGACTGTCATGCCTAAGGGTTAGAATGTGGGACTGAAACCTACCTGGTGGCCTCTGGAGATAAATGGATCAGATAATGGAGCACAGTGGATGAGCATTATATTTGGAAATCATTTATGTTGTTAGAATTTATCTGCCACAAATTCTCATCAATGCTTTTAAAAAGGTTTACTACTTTTCCCCTATACAACTTAACGCAGGTAACAAAGCTGATATATATTCTGAAGACTATCTGGTCAAAGGCATTTGGTAGCTTTGCTTTACAGATCCCTTTCTCTTGATGTATTACTCTAACACTGGTTTTAAATGTTCTTATCTAACACACGGTAGCTAAATAGGTTTTAACATTGGCTACAATACTTTAAAACTCATATCGTTAAAATGTAAAAAGGTTTCTACTTTAAAAGTCTAAGAAATGGCCTAGATTCTGAGGGAGTAAGGGACTGATTGGCCATTCGTGCCAAGCTGTGCTAGCAGCCATTATCCTTTGATTGGACTAACATTCACTTTCTACAACGGGTGGAGGAGACTCTGCCAGAGTTTTATTATTTGGACATTGTCAAAAGCACAAGATAAGTCACTATAAAAATATCTCATAAATAGCCCTCATTATGAAGAGACTTCCTGAATAGTATTTAATAATCTTTTGCACTGTGCATTTATTTTTTTGTGCACTTATTTTTATTTTTTTTGCATAGTGCATTTATCTAATGT
Source organism: Macroglossus sobrinus (assembly GCA_004027375.1). Taxonomy (NCBI): domain Eukaryota; kingdom Metazoa; phylum Chordata; class Mammalia; order Chiroptera; family Pteropodidae; genus Macroglossus; species Macroglossus sobrinus. The sequence goes on along the minus strand of PVKZ01001062.1, from coordinate 337,820 downwards.
ATTACTTATTTCTAAGTCTGATTCTTTGTTTAAGCTAAGTGTAAATAAACCTGAACAGAGTTATGAAGTAAGTAGATTCCAGCATTCAAAGTCACTAGTAAGAAAATAAAGTTTTAAGTACCAGAAGCTCACAAATAATGAAACAATTAAAAATACACAACAAAAATTAAGAATTGTTTTTAAAAGAAAGTAGTTTTCCTATTTGGGGAATACCTTTGCATTACTTGTTAAGCCAAGATGTTTTTTCAGTTTTCAATTTAACCTTCTGTTGGAATCTTTGTTTTTGACACAATTTATTTCCATTTTATTTGGTGGCTATCTTTGAGAGGGTGCATACGAGGCCAGGCTGTATATATTGGTAGTCCAGATAGTGCTGTGATAACAACCAGCTCCTAAATTTCAAAGTCTCAGTGGCTTAAACAAATCAAGAGTTTATTTCTCACTTATACTACATGTTCAACAGAGTAAAGCAATGGTCTTCAGGTTACTTGAAGAAATCTTTTTATCATAGTTACTCCTAGACCCAGCTAATGGCGGCTTTATTTCAACATATACTTTGACAACTATTAGACAGGTAAAAGCAACAAGATGAATCTCTTCATGGCCCTTAAAGCTTCTATCTGGAAGTGACATGCATCAACTCTTTCACATTTCTTTAGCCAAAGAATATTAACTAAACCCAAACATGGAATGTTAATATTCCTATCCTTTGTCCTGAAGGAAGAGAAATGAAAAATTCCTTATGATTTGACTGCCACAATGTTTGACTATTAATGGAAGTCACTTTTTCTTAAGCCACCAGGAGAAGCAGGATTTGATATAGAGTTCTGTTTTCTTGCCCAGCAGAAATTTAATACTCTGGTACCATTCTGCAATGTGGAATAGGTAATATTATAGTTTGGTTCTTTAATTTAAGCATTATGCTTAAGATTATTAATTTAATTTAAAAGAATTAAGAAATTTTACACATAAATATTAAATTTTAATCAGTGAAAACACCCCCTTAAAAACTTTAAGAAAATTTGGATACAGCCTACATATTTTGGTGCCTTATTTTATTCTATCACCTCACTAGCAACAGTGGCATGAAGATAATTCCAAATCTTACATTTAATATTTTTCCACAACTAATACAGATATCAGATACCCAAGAAATCACCTAAAAAATCTTCTGAGTACAATGCAGATTTACATGTGTTTTTATTGTTACTTATTTGTGCATACTAGCTTATAATAAAGATTTTCACTAACACTCTCACTAATTTAAAAGAATCAATTTATCCTTCCTCCTTAAACAACTAAAACAAAACAGATAAAATATATAAAACAATGAGCATTGGACAAAAATTAATATAGGACAGTGATCTAAGAGAAGGAAATTAACCAAGCTGTACTCTATGATTGTCCCAGTTTATTGCCTATGATTGTCCTAATGATTGCCAGGCCTTATGGAAGAAGCTTGGGAACCAATGAAAGCCCAGTGGTTTCCTGAGTTGAGGAGGCAAGGAGAGGAGAAACAACTAGAATTTGCACAGCAGAATTCCAGAAAGGAGAGTTATATGAAGAAGAGAGAGAGCTGCAAAGACAGAGAGGGCTCTGGAAATCTGCACACGGTTGGTTGTCTTCAAGTCATTAGTTGTGTACATAATAAGTGCATGTATCTAAAAAAGACTACTCAAGGTCAGAGAAAAAATCTCTGGAAGAGAATAGTCAGAACAATCCTCAGTGATCACAACAGATGAGAATAGTTTATGTTCCCACATGCAGAAAGAAAAATGTATATGGATATATGGTAGAATACTTAAAATAGTATTGCCTTAGCAGGGGGCAAAATTATCCCTAGACTAAAGATTAACCTGGAATTGCCTAATAAAGTTTAAAAGTCAGCTTTGAAGAAATAAAATGATTTCTCAGTAACTTGCATCTTAAGCCAAAGCTAAATAACATTTAAAATAGAAAATATATATCTGCACACCATAAAGTAAAAAAAAAAAAAAAAAAGATCAAATCTAAAACCGACATGCAAAGAATATAAACCATGAAAAGGAGAAAAATCTATCAATGCAAACACAATAAAACAGGGCTTAAAATTAGTAAAAGAAAGGACATTAAAACAGTTATCATGATAATATTTATTTGTTTAAGAAGATAATGACATGAACATGTTCTAATGTTCTAATTTGTGAGTTATATCAGAGATTTAATATAGAAACAATACCAAATTTCTTACATAAAGTTGGCAGGTGGGAGAACATTTCCCAGCTCATTCTAAAAATAATTAATGAAACTAGCATTATCCTGGTACTCAAAATAGAAAAACAACATTATAAGAAAAGAAAACTATAGGCAATATCACTAATAAACATAGATATAAAAATTCTTAAAGTTTTAGCAAATCAATCCAAAAATATAGAAAAAATAAGACAATTAAATGGAGTTATCACAAGAATGCAAGATTTGTTTATAATTCAAAACTTAATGCAATCTACTATACTAAGAGACTGAAAAAGAAGAAAAAAACATTGGGTTATCTCAATACATACAAAGAAAACATTTTTCAAAAACATAGTATTGATTTCTGTTTAAAAAAAGTTCTACAAATTAAGAATAGAAAATTTCAGATTTTATGCAAAATTTACAGTTAACATCATATGTAATTATGAACCATTAAATGTTTTCCCCTAGGATCAGGAACAAGATGAGAATGTCCACTCTCATTACTTTGTCTTGTACTAGGAATACTACTCAGTTTATAAAGACAAAAAGAAATAAAATCATACAGATTTGAAAGGAAGAATGAAAACTGTCTTTATTTGCAAATATAATAATCTATGTCAAAAATTTATATCTACCAAAAAGCAATTAGAACTTTGTCAAGATTTCTCGATACAAATTCAAATGCAAAAATTAAGTGTATTTCTATAGACCATCAATGAACAATTTTAAAAGACAAATATCATTTAAGTTTGCATAAAAATAATAAATACGTAGAGATCGATTTGAAAACAATTTGCAATATCTGTACACTAAAAACTACAAAATATTGTAGAGAGAAATTAAATAAGACCTAAATAATTCATGAATTAGAAGACTCCATATCAAGATATTTTATCCATGGAACTAGAATAGCCAAAATGACTAGTGTTTTCAACTTTGAGAAAAAATTGGAGTACTTACTTTATTTGATAAAAATGTTTAATATAAATATTCAGTAATCAAGACAATGTGATAATGGCAAAAGTATTAATGCAACACAGTAGAGAACCCAGAAAGAGACCTAAAAATATGTAGTCAATAGATTTTTGATAAAGATGCTAAGGCAATTAAATGAAAAAATTATTGTCTTTTCAACAGTTGGTTTTGGAATAATTAAAGAGTGAAAGAAAGAAAGAAAGAAAGAAAGAAAGAAAGAAAGAAAGAAAGAAAGAAAGAAAGAAAGAAAGAAAGAAAGAAAGAAAGAAAGAAAGAAAGAAAGGAAGGAAGGAAGGAAGGAAGGAAGGAAGGAAGGAAGGAAGGAAGGAAGGAAGGAAGGAAGGAAGGATAAAGAAAGAACTTTGACCTTTTCTTTATATCATAGGCAAAAATTTAATGGAAGTGAGTCATAAACCTAAGAGAAAGTTTAAAACTTTCAAAGTTTTAAAACAATAGGAGAAAACAATAGGAGAAAAACTTTCAGATTTTGGTTAAGCAAATATTTTTAGCATATGGTGATAAAAATAATCCATAAAATAAGAAATTTTGTTAGACTTTGTCAAAATTAAAATTATTAGCTCTTCAGAAGATACTCTTATGAAAATAAAATGATGATTCACAGACTTGGAAAAATATCTCTAAAACATATTTGATAAAAGACTTATGTTCATTTTATATAATGAACCCAGAAAATTTGATAATATGGAAACAAACAAACTAATTTAAAAATGGACAAAAATTTAAACAATTTACCAAAGAAGATACTCAGCAGCATTAGTCATTAGGAAATGCAAATTAAACTGCAATTAGATATATAAACACACCCACTAGGATTGTTGAAATTGGGAAGACATAACCACACCAACTGACAATGAAGCTGTGAAATGATATGAACTCTCTATATGGGTATTGGAAATAAAAAATATTATAACCATGTTGGAAAACAGTCTGGAATCTAAAAATTAAATTTATTTCTTTCAAATGATACACCCATTCTATTTCTAGATATATAGCTAAGAAAAATAACATCCACATAACTACTTGCACAGAAATGTTCATAGCAGGTTTGTAATAGGCAGTAACAGAAAATAATCTAAATAATCAACAGGTAAATATATAAACAAATTGTGGTATATTCATAAATAAAATACCACTCAGTAATATAAAGAAACATGACAAAATGTATGAGCCTCAAAATAGTTAGGCTGAGTGAAAGAAGCCAGACAAAAAGAGTAGTCTATGACTCCATTTATATAAAACTCTAGAAAATGCAGACTAATGTATAGTATCTGAAAATAGGTGAGTGGTTTGCTAGATTTGGCAGGTGGGAGAAAGAGAATAGAGAGCTGGATTACATTGGGGCTCCCAAAATTTGGGGGGAGTAATGTATATGTTCATTACTTCTATTGTGATTATGGTTTTATGGATGGATACATGTTAAAACTCATTAAATTCCACATCAATATGTGTAGTTTTTTATATATCAATCTTACCTCAATAACACTCAAAAATTAAGAATAATATATCTGTATTCAATCAAGGAAGACTACAGATGCCTTTATTTTCATATGATCAGTAATAGTAGCTTTTGCACAGATCAAAAGTGACTATTTACAAAAGTGACTATTTTTTTTCTTTTTTAAATGAAATGTACATGGGCTTTGACCATCAGGCCATTTAACACATCTACGGAGATATAAAACTAAAGCTCTACCTAAAATATACATTGATTTGAAATCGTGCTTAAATGTCTTACTAGTTACTCATGTAAACGAAATAATCATTTGGGTTTTGATAATCAATTTTCAGATTAAAGACTGCTGAAATATGAAAATCAATGATGTGCATGGGTTAGCCTTCCAAGACCCATTGTGATCTTAATAACATCATTAGAAGAAAATGTCATTATACAACATGATCTCATAAGCCACCACAATTTATTTTTTATTCTAAAGGACAACTTTGTGGCTTTGCTTAAAGAAAGTGAAGTCTTCTGTTTTTCCACGAGGTTGTCATACCAACAACAATTATTCAACTCTAATTGGTCTGTAGGAGGTCAGGATCAGCAGCCTAAAAGCACACTTTAAAGATTTCAGATTTCAGTTCAGTGGTTAAATTATAGCAATCTTTCTCTTGATAGTAATATTTTGAAAACACCTATTTTAGACCTCTTGTTTGCCCCCACTACACACTTTTTTTTCTAGAAATGTCAGTACATTAATAAGAAATTCAGAGTACTTGTGGCTTTAAAATGTGATTGTTTTGCCTCTTCTTAAATTTATCATGCTCCACTTTTTGGAACTGGGTGTGAAACAATATTCCTATATTTTTAAAAGTATATCATCCAATTTGCAGTATTTTGTGTTTGAAAAATGAAAACACTGACAAAATCAAAGCCAGCCTAAATATGATTATTTTATAGCTACCTAAACTTCCATCTTCCTCCTTGATTTCTTTCTCTTATTATCTACTCGGTATCTGCCTCTTATGTTCATGTGTAATATGTCTGTTATAGCTAAGGAACAAAGCCCTGTGTTTAGCAAAGATAGTGTTGCAGAAATGTTACGAAAATCAGACCAGCAAGAAACCAAATACCACTCAGAGAGTTGGAGAACTCAGGTTTATTACACTGGCGGTCCCAGAGGAGCTAGCGCTCTGAAGATCTGGGCCCCTAGCTCAGATGCAACCTTGCTTTTAGAGAGCTTAGTTGGCATGGGGTAATTGGTTAATTTGTTCTCAGGAGGATACAGAGTGCAGGAGATGCTGTGAGTTGCAGGCAGTTACATTTATTATTTAGATAGAACAAGAAGTAAAAGGGGAGGATGAGCCTTTAGTTACTCTCGAAGTCACCCTACTCTCTGGCCTATGCAGCAAGCATATCTACAGAAACAGAACAAAGAGCTGGTTATAAGGTTACCTATTTGAGTGAAAAATTCGTCTTCAATAGTAAATTAGAAATGAAATAAAATATGATTTGATAATACTCAGGTTTGAACTAAGTAGTCTTTAATGCCTGTTTGATTTTCACCATCTAACACAATTTACCAAATCTTGAATTTTATAGAAAAGACTAGGTCAACGTTTTTATATTTTGATACCTGTAACAATGGCATAGAGTCTTCCAAAAAATCTACCTAATATTTTGCAAGTAGTATTATCATATCATTAATTTATGAATATGGCAGTGGTTCTTCACTCCATCTGTCCATCTGTAAATCATACACACACACACACACACACACACACACACACACACACACACATACATACACACACACACACACTTTATATTTCTATATTTATATTATATATATCCATGTCCTCAAGCTTTGGCTTCATCTACTTTTTTAAAATTTATTGTGTCTCTCAGCAGTGATAATGTACTATTTGGATAACTTTTTGTCCCTAATTATAATTTAAGGGCATCATCTATTTCTTTTAGAATATGAAACTCTTACAAATAGCAATGTAGATAACCTATCCTTGAATTTAGCCCCTAATTATCTTAAAATATTGGCAGAAAATATTGAATGATAGCAAATTAAATAAAAAGGAGAAACTTTTACCCAGCTTTTGAAACACGTGATTCAACTAGTCCTCAAATATAGAAAAAGTTATTAATTTTACTCAGAGGGTCTGGGAAAGGTAGCTTATAGGGTCATAATGGACAAGTTGAAAGACTTGTTTCAGTTTTTTTTTTAACACAACACTGATGGGATTCAGTGTGATACAGGTTATCATTGCTAATAACTGTATAATGTAGTTAAGACTGTTATTTGATAGACATTATGTTCACTCCAGACTTTGTTGCTTCTTAGCTATGTAATTTAAACAAGTTAACATTTGCAAATCTTAGATTTCTCACCTGTAAAATAGCAATGATAATTTCTATTTCAAAGTGTTGATATGAATGGTTAAATGGAATTATGTGCAGTAGCTACTAAACACCAAGCAAGCATTCAATAAATAAATAATAGCAATAGAATGCTGGGAGAATAAAACAATTGGGCTAATTTGGCAAGAATAATTGAGCAATATAAACATGGGAATGATTGGACAAAATGAAAGATTAAAAAGTAAGTTTAAGCTGGTATCAACTTTTTTTTTAAAAAAGCAGACTTTATTTTTTAGAGCAGTGTTAAATTCACAACAAAACTTAGGGAAAGGCCCAGAGATTTCCCATAATCCTTCCCTAACACATGCATAGCCTCCTGCCATTATCAACATTCCCCACCACAGTCCTGCATTTGTTACAACTGATGAACCTACATTAACACATCATAATCACCCAAAGACCATAGTTTATATTAGGACTCACTCCTGGGATTGCATTTTTATGGGTTAGGACAAATATATAAAGGCATGTATCTAGTATTGTAGTATCATATAAAGTAGTTTCACTGCTCTAAAAATACAACTAGAGCCAACTTGAATTGGGTATTTCCTCTCATTCATGTCAGTTTCTGATAGACCCCCTAGCAGGGTGAATTCTGGTTAAACAGTTTTTCTTTAGGGCAGACTTCATTAAAAACAGAATGCTCTAGTATATTTCAAAATGGTTCCTTTTTTCCTCGTGCTGAAAGCATGAGGGGATTTTTCTCAGATATTCGTTGTGAGAATCAGGTTGAACTCCTGGAGGTAAAACTCAAAAAGATGTGAGGTCACACCTATGATTTGGTCCCCACCCCACTGGAGATTTAACTCTCAGAGTTGTGCACACAAAGCCTTCAGTAATTTGTCAATTGCAGTTCCCGTTTTCCTCATCTCCCTGCCTGCTCCATCACCCACTCCTGCAGATGTTTCTGCTTGTGGGCTGTTGCTTCAGTGAGTTGTGAGTCTCTGTTTTTGCCTATCTGTCTCCAATTTTCAGGACAGCAGTTTTTCCTGAGCAGTTTTTATTTCCTTTACTGATCTAGAAAAAGTTGATTTTTTCATTTTGTTGAATTTTACTTGTTGTTAGGATGGAGTGGTGACTGCCAAGTTTTGTACATGCTAGTTTGGAAACTGGAAGCCTTATGTCAACTTCTGACCATCACTTGAGGTATTTTGTTACAGATATTTAAAATTAATTTAAAAATATGACTTTCAGTCCTCAAAATATTTTATGTTTGAAGTTAATGTGATATTAAACACTGTTTCAGTGATTTGTTAAACTTTCATTAGACTAAAGAGTATTGAAGGTGTTGATGACAAAATATATTTTTAAAAATGTATATTTTATAATATACATTTTATTTTCCTTGCCCAAAACATTATAAAGGTAAATATTCCAATGTGATATTAGATATTATATGTGTGGTGATATGTGTACATGCGTATGTGTGAGTATTCTCTTTCCTAGTCTCCTCTATTTTGCGTTTATTTGTGCCTATTTTGAAATTGGTTCAATTTCATAAAAGCATGTAACTTGATTAAGCACTGAATAATATGAGAAAATGTAATCAGGACCTTGGTTAAAAAAAAAAGAGATGACTACTGGTACTGTATAGCTCAAGAGTGGAACAATTTTTCCTGAGGAATCTCATAAACACCTAGTAGGGTCTGTGTTGCCATCACTGAAATATATGTTTGAGGAAAAATATTAATATGAATTGTATAACCTTAAAATCATTTAAGATGTGAAATGTAGATAGATAGAGTATTGTGGTTGGAGCTCATACACTGGAAAATGGAAGGAAGCCAAAACATTGGCACTAACACTCTGCTTTTGTTAAGAAAATGCCAAGGGATCTTTTCACGAGAGTAACTCGCAGATTGCAATACAGTTACCTTAGCTGGCTCCTGATGTGCAGTATCACACCACATTTAAATTTCCATCTGTGGTGTCTGGAACTATTGTTCTATCTGTGAACTTTTTTTTCTCTTCTAAAGTAAGTACAGGATCTGAAAGTCCATATGACACACTTCCTTTAATGGAACAACCATCTAGACTTAAAGAAGTTACAAATGAAGTTTGTAGTCTTTCCTGCAACCGTGGAATCATTTCATGTTTCAAAACAAGTAAATTTGCATTACAATTACACATAGAAAATGCTATATTTTGATATATCTGAAATCATTCATTTTTCTTGGAGTGTCTTCAGTGCTCTATTGGTACATTGTACTTCTTTGAGTAGGAAAAAAGAGGATGTTATGTTCCTTGTTCTTTCCTGAGAAACTTAGTCAACATCTTTAGAATGAGCCCAATGTAATTGGTGGTTATAAATTAACTTCATGGTAAAGGCAACTACTTAGCAAATTGATTTTAATATAATTTTATTTGTCTATGCAATGTTTCTTTTGTACTAGATGAGTTGTGATGCTGAAATTTCACATACACACATCTGTCTCTAAGTGCAGTAAATTGAAAGGAACATTAAAGTTCATGAGCTAATTGTATGACTAATCTTCCTGCTTTAAGTAGAGGCAATGACTTTAAGCCTTCCCTTTTTACTTTTTTTTATACAAGGGAAAACTGTGTTCCACTCTTAAAACTTTGAAAGAGAAACTGGAGATAAGTGTTTTACTATCTTTGAGGAGAAACTTTATGTAGAGTGTTCATATGTCTTAAAACAAGGAGATATACATTTGGTGATGTCTTTCTTATTCTTTGTCTTATGGATTAACCCGACAATCATTTTCTATTCCTCAATGTATATTTTTTCATCTGGAATATATACACATATATATTCTATCTCTTCTTAAATGTATACACATATATCCAATATAGATATTTCATCTCTTCACCATTTTCTACATTGCAAGTTAACACATGCAAAGCACTTAAAATAGTATCTAGCAGTCATAAATTAATAAATATTAATTAAATAATATAATTGTTACGATGTTGATTTTGAAGTGGCTTTCTATTCAGTATTTCTGAGTTCAGAGGTTGCATAATCTGCAAGGATTTTGACATGATTAGCCCAAGAAGCAACATTAAAGCAAATTCTACCTCTTTGCTCAGCAATACTGTTACTAAGCAACTAAATTTGTTTATCCTTTCCTGTTTGGGAGTCAAGACTGAGAATAACTGGCTGATGTTACATATCAAAGAAACCAAGGAGTTGGTGGCTGACAACTTTAAATTTCTTGATGTGCTTTGTTTTCCACTTAATGACCTCCAGGGTAATTCTGAGCACATTATTCTACTTTTTAGGGTTGTTTCTTTTAGATCATTAAATTAACAATTATATATAAGGGACTTTAGCAAAGATATAAAGATATCTTTGATATAAATAATACAACAAAGCAATTGCACTTCAAGACAAATATTTTGAAACCTTTTAAATAAAAGTAATATAAAAATGTCTCGTTTGCCAAAGTGAACATTTTTTTTTGCTGATTTGTTTTTTAGTTCCTTCAAGAAATGAATGGCAGAAATGATTGACAAGGCACTATATACAACTCCAAAGCCAATTCTTATGACATAGTGCTACAAATAAAAATGTCTATAAAGATGCATAAGTTATTTCTGTAGGAATAGAGGGATGAGTTACATGCCATTCCATTTTGATGAACTTGAATCCAGTTTCTAATCAACAAGATTGCCCTATACAATAAACTACTGATTGTGACTGCTGGCGTTAACAGTAATAGGACAAGAAGATGTGTGGCACAATTTTCTCCATTCAGCTATTCATTTTCCTACTGCTTTGAAGGAGTCTTTATATCCTTATGATCTTTCTCAAAGTTAGCCTGATCAATTGTGCTAAATGTGCCCAGTGGAGCTGATGAATACAAGGACAACTTCGTTGATTGCTAAGTAGTGTAGTTTGGCCTCAGTTCCTCATTTCTGTCAGAGTTCTCAAAATATGAATTTAGTTTTAGGGTGTTTTTGCACCCTTTTAAGATAATGCTCTGTACTCAAAGCCCACTTAGTTTTTATGCACACTACTAAATATGAGAAATAGATGTACAGAAGCTGATATCCTCAGGCCATATTATCTCTATCTATTTTGTCTCTCTGAACTGTGCAAATTCATTTTTTCTCTGCCAGTGTTAACTACAGACCATATGATGTGTTGTATTCAGTTGGAACAAAAACCTTTATAAGAACAGTAATAGGATAGAAAACATCAACAAAACCTCTACTTTTTTCAGTCATCATAATCTCTAGCTCTGACATTTGGATTTGAAGTTTGGAGAGACTCTATGAAACTGCAGTGAGAATTATTTCTCAACTCCAAAAGGCTTTCTTTTGTAGGAATCCAAGTTTCCATTTTCATAGCAAATGTATAACTCAACATAAATGTCAAGGTTTAAAGAACATTGAAACACAGCATGGATATTTATTTGAAAAAAAATCACTTGATAAATTTCAGAATGCACTGTTTTGTTTATTTTTAAAGAACCTGTCAAACTATATTGTTGGATTAACTAAATAACATAATTTTCCTGTGGTAAATTGCTATGTTCACCACAGTTATAATGTGCCTTTCTTCCCACTTTCATTTGGTATATGTGGTAGCAGATACTTCTGTGGCTGCTATTTGTTTAAAATTATTCTTACTGATATACTGTTGAGACTACAATGAGAAAGATACCTTTTTAATGAATGCCCACATACCTAATTTATTATTCATCATTCATTCTTGACAGCTTATCTATGTCTCACTGAAGTTACCCCATGAGTTCAAATGTATCTTTCATAGTACAAACTAGAGAGCTGGCCAGATGCTACCTGTACTTCTAACTATTGATGATGCCAATTGTAGAGGCATAATTCAAGAGTGTTAATCATTTCATGTGGATCCAAAAAGAAATCAGATTTCCCTCAAAAATTCTGTTAAAAATAAGAATTGGAGTAGATTTTCCTCTCTTGTTGTTTTCTTTATTCTTTGTTAGAGCAGTATAATAATAAAAAATTGTTAGGTTCTTGATCTTTGTAAACTCTGTGCTGAAAGCTTATAAGCTCAATTTCATTTGATCCTTAAAACAATCCTAAAAGGAGAAGCATTATTTTACTTTCACATAACTGGTAAAAACAAAAACAAAAACAAAAACAAAAAAAACTAAGGCCCAGAGAAATAACTCAGGTCATGTAGCTAGTATTCCAATACAGGCAGCATCTTGTCCTACTAATCACTATGCTACACAGCTACTGAGCCCCCGAGTTTATTTAGCACAGCATATATATACCCTTGGAGAAGCAACACCCACACATAGCAAATGATCGCTGACCTTTAGGTAAGTTCTGGCAAAACATCCTTGTTCCTGTTTTTGTCTCTTATTCCCTGGGCCAAGGAATGTCTCTTATTCCCTGGGGCAAGAAACATTCAACATTAAGCCAAACTTTCTCCTTCACTAAGGAGCTATCATTAAGCCAAACTTCTAGCTTGCAGGCAACTCTAACCCTGTCTGCAGGGCATTCATCAAGAATGGCTCCCAACAATCCACACATTATATGAATCTGAAGTCTGTGCAGAAGTGATGTTATCTTTTCCAATTCATGTACCTGGTTAGAATCAGAGCCAGGGTAAAGTGTTGAGTCTCCTGGTTCCTGGTGGACTGAAGAATTGTGTCTCTTTCTTGGTATTAAAATAGGATTGATTAATTGTGTTTCTTTTTAGTATTAGGACAAATTTACTATCTTTTTCTTTTTAGGGAGAGGATGGTTTCTACCTGAGCACATTGTGTTCAGCTGATGCTCACCACATGTACACAGGAAAACCTGGGCAGAATGCACACATGCATGCATATATGTGTCTTTTATTAATTCCAGTTACTTCCAAAAATGTTTTGAGTCAGTTAGGTCACAGTTGTGGATGTATAAGAAAAGACTTGCTGGTAGCAAAAGTCTAAATAACTTGCTAATAGCTAAAGACGATATTGATGAGCAATGATGTTATTGTTAGATGGAAATACTATATGGTCCCTGATTCCATTGGAAAATACCAATGAGGAGATTTTAAGTCATTTTGAAGACACTATCTGGGAAAATGTGTGTAAATTTAATACATTCACCATGTCCTGTGGGCAGAATTTTTAACACTCAAATGTTTCATACTTTTTGCACCAGGCCAAATCTACTTTCAACAGCTTAGACTAGGTATGATTAAAAATAAAAAAAGTTTCTTAAACTATTCACCATTGTAGAAAGGGTCTACAGATATTTTCAATGAAGTTTCTTTGAACTCTATACAGAAGAGATGAGAGTAATATCATATATTTTCATAGGACTTTCCAAGTCTCCTATGCCAGAGAAATTTAGAATACTTTTACTTGCCCATCTACTCCTTTTATTCACATGGAATCAGGCTACATGACATTAAAAAGTCTAATCTAAACTTTTATAATTTTTTTCCCTTACATATTTGGATAATTTGCATTTTATTTGTCAATTATTTGGGGGATATCTGAGAAAGATTTTTATGTTTCTTTTAGTACATTTTTAGTTTTCTTTAGGTAACTAAGTGACAGCCTAATCCCAGAAATTTACGTTACTTTCTTAAAAAGCTGGTATCAAAGAGATTTCTCAGAGGATATTCACATTTTGGAATAATTTCTTCTATTTTGTAGCTGAAGTGTTTATCATCTTTGTTGTGTCATAAAATAATGTCTATTCCATAACAAATACTCACTAATACTTGTGAATTAATGTTCTATTAGATTCTATTAATCTAGCCAACTGTTTGCTTCATTCTGAGTGAAAATTAACAGTTACTTTAACCATAGCAATGAGATATATCACCCATTGTACAGTCAGTCCTTGCATATATCACCCTATAGATATAAATAAGAAGTGACCTTCATTATAATACTTACTTTAATATTCTCGACTATCATAATCATTATCATCAGAGGAGTCATGACAGCATTATTTAGGGATGTACACTAGAGGGTGGTGTTTTACCTGGACACTAGACCTATCAATGCATTGGCTTTGAAAAAAAAAATGAAAAATTTTTACAGGAAATGTTTCCCATGTTTAATGTTACATAATTCTCAGCACATATGCCCCATTAACAAAGTTGATAAACCCCAGGGAATGGAAGCAGAGACTGAGTCACTTGGTGGCCTTGCTATCTCATTTCTTCAACACATTCCTGTAGGTGTTTGGTTTTCCTGAGCTCCACATGCAGAGTGTCACTTGCAAACCAACACTGATCACAGGGTGAGAATATATTTGACTCTATCTAACTACAGGGAATTGAAAAGCAAATGAGGCAAATAGTGAACATGGGTAAAGCTCTTAAACTCACCACCTCAGTCTTTAAACCCTCTGAATAATGTATGTGTGCTTCCATGACTGACCCGAGAACAACAGAAACCAATAGCGGAGGGAAGAGTTATCTCTGGAAGAATTAATGTTTTTCTCTGTGCCTGCCTTCTCTGCTTTTCACTTAGTTCCAAAAACAACAAAAGTTTCTAATCTAGTACGGTTCAACTATCACACTAACTTGCATGGGATGATTAAAATGTTACTATTTTTTTCCTTCGGTAACACTTTAATGTTAATGATAGGTTATGGCTTTGGTTTAACTCATTTTGCTTCTAGCTTTCATCTTTGAGTTTTTCTCAATTGACTCTTCTGACATTGGGACAAACTTTGCTCAAATCATGAATTCTGTTGTGGTTTCTCATGACAAGTGTCCAAGAGAAAATTATTCTCCCTGCACTGGTTAGTGGAAATTTCCTTATAATACAAGCACGTGTTCATCTGATGTTGCAGATTTTCAGACATATATTCCTTATTACTCTTTACCACTACCTGATTCAGAAAGACTGCTGGAATCAAGATCTCCTGGAATAAATTTAAAAAGCACAATTTTATATGACTGAATTAAAATTGAGTTGACTGGTTTCTATTAAAGTTAAGCCCTGTTCAACACAGCCAAACTCTCTCTTGAAGCTAGGTGCTCACTTTCCTTCAAATGTTCTTTAGCATTTGGCTCTGCTGTTTCCATACTCCCCTTTCTTTAGTAATACGATAGCATTGCAATAATACTTAAATGCTGACACAACAGAAAACCTTGCCAATTTGGCTCTCAACCTTGGCAAGCTTTTTGTTATAGCTGCAACCCAGCTTACTCGGTGAGTTGCACAAAACTTCCAGCGCTCCTCCACAGCATGTCCTGTAAAGGGAACTAAAAGGAAAAGTAAGAGAGATGCTAATTTTAGACAGAGAATAGTAAATAGGACAATAAAAGCTCTGTTTTGGCACATTGGAAGTTTCTTTTTTTTCCCCCTTTTAAATGTGTGTGTGATTCTTTTTCCCAAAAGTTGCACTAGATTTATTTTTAAAGGTGTCATCTATTTCCATTCTAGTGCTATGTCATCTATAATTTAAATTTATGAGATGAATCTTGAAGTTCACCAGTAAAGCAGCTGTAGAATTCTAGCCACTTTGCCATTGAAAATGCAGATTTGCTGAAGGTTTTTGTGTCTGACAAGCCCCATTGAAAACCCCTCATCCCCCTTTCTGACAAACATCCATCACCATTTAATATTTATTCTTCTGTTTTAGTTTCACTACAAATAATTGGTGGTCCCTCAGCAAGAAGACTGCTTCCTGCTGAGGCACACCACCTATATAGTTTCACCTAGCAGAGAACAAATACCTCAAAAAAGAGGCTGTCCTAGAATTGATAGATAAAATGAATAGGGGTATTTACTAAAAGGAGAGAACCCCAAATGTGGTCCTCTAGTTGCATCATAACTGTTAGTTCTCTGATACTCTTATCACTTTCATAATAGTACTGGAATGTTTATACATACATTTTATTGCTAAAGAGGAAAATATTTTTGCTGATTATCTTTTATTCAACTTTTTTCTTTCTCCTGATAGATAATAGATTAGATAGATACATAGATAGATAGATAGATAGATAACATTAAAATTAATACTATAGGCTGCACATTGTGCTTCATTACCCAAATCAAGCATTAGTTTATTTCCAATTTCCATGAAAATAATCAAATCATCATGTATTCCCTCATTATTAATGTTAATCTCATGATCATATTTTCAAAATTTGGTGTTTTAAATTATTTATATTCCAGAGAGAAAAATAAAAGAACAAGTAAGGGAACCAGCTTTAGATAGACATGAGTGCTCTTCTTGTTTCCTTGCATTCTATGCACTTAATTTAAACTTAAAATTAATAAGCAAATTAAAATATCAAGCAGTATATGCAAAAATGTGTGCTCTATTACTGGGAATAAGATAGAACTGATATTTTGTGGACTTTCACAAACAACATCATGATTTCTGAGGATTGTGCTGTTGCAGGAAGTCTGTGAACCACTGTTCAGTGTGCTTCATTTATATTTTAAGTTTAATAACCTGATTAAATGAAGTAGATTTAGTGAAAACCCAAGAGGCTCTGTATTTTAGTTTAACATTTTATTGGCATTACTTTTTAAAATGTATTTAGATAATATGTTGTTGTTTTTTAATGCCTACAGCACCTGGTCTTTCTAGGTGGTCTCCCATGCAAGTACTAACCAGGCCTGACCCTGCTTAGCTCCCAAGTTCAGAAGAGATCAGACCCATTCAGGGTGTCATGGCAGTACTAGATAATGTGTTTTCACTAAATATTTGCTGATTATCTTAGTGGTCAAACTAAGATTAGAGTCCTAAGTGATATGAGTTGTTATAGTACTTATTCAACATTCAAAGGATGTTGTATTGTAACAAGGGATCAGGGCAACATAAAAATACTTGGTGTAAGATTGTCCTTCAAGGAAATTATAATTATAATCTGAATAAAAGATATATAACTAAATAATTCAGGTGTAATAAAGCGCATATGACTCCCAAAGGAAAATAATGGCAGCTTCAGGATTATATTAGAAAGGGCTACTTAATCAGTATTTGCCATTTAAAAAAAACTTTTTTATAAGAGTATATTTGACCCCAACTGACAACATGCTGGTGAGCATCTCAAATGCTCCAGAGACTAATAGTTTTGCAGCTTCTTTTATGCATTTGAACTGAAGGAGGGAACACAAAGATTATGTGAAGGTTGGAAATAGCAAAGTGGGAATACAAAGAATGCTGCAATAGATATTATAACAGAAAACAAGAACACTTTAAAATATGAAATCATAAGGTCATGAAGAGTCCTAGACCCTTTTGAGAAGAATAGAAGCAGCTTTATGACTGATGGAAATAGCCTTCATTATATAGATGAGCAAACTGAGTAAAGAAGGTTATGACTTATCCAAGGTCATACCATTAACTAGAGGTGGCTTTGAGACTGAAATATTACTTTTTTATCTATCATATGCCAGGTAATAAGAGACACTTTCCATATGCTTTCTCCTTAAATTCCTATAATAAATGTGTGTGTGTGTGACATTAATACTCCCACTTTTGCAAAGGTTTTTTTTTTTTCCCTACACATTATGAATTGAGGCTGGGACCTGTTGATATCACAGCACACTCAAATATTCCCAAATTTCAGACTCCAAGGATAGACACTTTTGTTCCTCAATGTCAGCAGCATCAAAACCTTGGAATCTCATCAATTCAATGTTGAAAGAAGTTCAATAATACTGGTTAAATGATTAAATAAATCCAACAACTCTCAGAAATAGAGATAGGAAATAGAGTTGTGAAGCTGGAAAACAGAAACAATAAAAGAATGAAACTTAAAGAATAGAGGGTTTTTTTTCTAGTGCTTTTCCTTCATTCTAATGTGGGTTATTAATGTCTTTAGTTAAAGCCATAGGGCACACTCAACCAACTTGAAGTACAGCAAATACTAAGGGAAAAAGACTTCTTTAGACTCAGTTTAAAGAATATCTTTGGAAGGTACATGTATTCAAATTGCCTGGTTCAAATAAAAAATGTAGGCGGGGACTCTAATTCTACAGCAGCTTCTGACCAACTATGGCCTCTTGGGCTTCAGAAAAATGACTCAACTTAGGCCTGTTTTGCATCCCTGCAGCAGAAACCTTCTGAATGAAGTGTATCTTGCAGTTGGTATCTTGCTTCAAATCCTCTTGCTGCCGCAAGCAGCAGAGGGTCTAGAAATATTAGTCTCTGCTGCTAGAGCAGAAATCTTAAAGAACCATGCAAATTGAATCCACCCAGTCTTTAACTTGGGCCAATTCTTCCGCAGTACAGGCAGACACATTCTTAGTTGACTTGACTGCATAATAGAGATAATTATGAGTACTTACTTATCTCACAGGGGTCTACTGAGATTAATTAGTTAATGTTGGCAGACCAAAGGTGCAATATATGTGCTAAGTATTATTATTATTACTGTGCCACTTATCTTTAAAGAATGTTTTTGAAGCCATAGTGCCTATGTGCCATCTGCTCACAGCAGCCTTTACCATCTCTCTACTCAGAGACTGAATCCGGTATCTGAATAAATAGATGTGCTCAAAAAAAAAAATCTATCACACCTCCATCTGTGCTTATGGAATATGAATTCAGACATAGGCAGAAATGCAAATCAATCACAAGTGGAGAGGCTTCTCCAGTGCCCAGAGTCACATTTTGAGATGTTGCTCTAATACTCTTGCTTTTCATTTTAGAATCCGCTAACTCATGATGCAAGGCTTCTGTGAAATCCTATCTCTTCTGCATTTGAAATAGGATGTCAAATTAGAGCCCTGAACTGCCTTCTCTTTTGTTCCCAGAAAGTCGAAAGAAAAAACTTCCTCAGAATACATTCATAGCTGATCTTTTGTAGAAATTAGCTCCATGATTTCAATGCTTTAGATATTAGTATAATTATCAGAAGCTAATGAGATTTTAAAGGTTCTTATGTGAAATCATGATTTTGAAACTTCCCTCCTGTCAGAATTATAACTAGGTTATAGAAAACATGACATGATCGATGACCCATTTTTACTAATGACTGAAGAATGAAGATACAGCTTCTTATGAATAAGCACTCCTTCCCGAACGTGACAGGACACTGCAACTGTGAAAGCTCTGAAAATCAGAAGATTAAAACCTTGAACTAAAATTATCTAAATGTTTCACGGATGCCACTGTAGTAATATAAATACCATTTCTTGCTTTTGATATAGTTATTGGTATCACAATTATCATAGATATTTAATATTCTTCCACGGTGGGTGACTCAATGAAATTATTTCTTCCCCCATCATCCTACTAGTTCTTCCTCAAGTCAGCTGCAGAAAGTAAATATATCTTCTACCTGAAACTCACCTCACTTGATCCATGTACCCATAATTCCAATCATGTTTTTGTTTTGTTGTGTCTAATTTGTTTACAAATTTTCTATCTACTCCAAGACTATACTAAGACATCTTTCATGATGGCTGTGGAATTAATCACGTAGGAAACAAACTCTGGTTCATAAAATCTTCTCACCTAATATATGCGTAATCTGATCTCATGGAGGATGCAAGTAATATTTGAATTCAATTCATCTAATCTAAATTATGCATCTACCTTATGAATTGGTTAGGTTTTAGGGATATAAAGAGGAATAAAATATCATGCCTAGACCCAACTCAAGAAGATAAATCTACAACTAACTATATTAAAATGATAAGTTCCAAAGTAGGCAATTTGAGCAAGTCTTGAGAGAGCTCAGAGGAGAGAATGAATCATTTGTTGAAAGTTAGGAAAGAGAATCATTGAAGGCTTCAGATGGATGATATTTGAATTAAGCTATGAAGGATGAAAATCTCATTGATAGCTGGGAAAAGAAGAGAAGGCACTGTTGGCTGTCCTGTGTCTATATTTGCAAGAAGACTGATGCCTCCTTACACTAACTATGCTGTCCTATTTTGTTAAAAATGAGCCTTGGACACACTTCACATTTTTAAAAATTTTCTTCTAAGACTCTTGGGTTTCACTCCCCTCACAAATCCCAGCTCCTTTGACTTTGTTTTCTGTTGTTTGCCCCTACACTTGAAAACACGTCTTTCCCAATTTTGAATTTCCACTTGGACATAGCTTTCACCTGTATACCAAAGCACAAAGCCCCAGATCTCACCCACCTGCTGTCCCTGTAAAGTTCACATTGACCACTGAGAGGACATTTGAATATTTTTAAGCAGAGGAAACTATAGAGAAAAGACAGACAGCAAAGAGTAAGACATGTGTGACAAAAGGAAACCCGCCTGGTGGGGCCAAAGCTCTCTTTCCTCATGTATCAGGACGTTTGACAGAATGATGTAAACAGGCCCACAATAGCAGTGATACTGTGAAATAGCAAAGGTAATACTATCCCAGCAATGCCTTAGCCCATCCCTAAGAAAATACTAATTATAGACAGAATATGCACACAAATAGGCTTAACTCCCTAAACAATCCTGACATCATTCTTTCTTAGAGAAGGTGTTCTAAGCTGTCATTTCTTGAACCTCGATTCTGAACACTTAGGGGTCCAAGTCTCTCAGGGGACGGCTCTTAAAAACCCCTGGAGAAAATTAAATATTTTATAAACTTCCTGATTACTAATTTGTAATTATAGAGTGAAGAAAAAAGCATTCAGTGGCTTGAATATTGGATATTTTAGAATTTGGTTTCCTTTGCCAGCCCATTCTGTTAGTGATATAATAATGTCCCATAAAATGAGGATTTGAGGTTTCAGCTGGCTTGGCTGATCTTTAATGGTACTTATGTTATTGGATAGACTAAGAGTCTGAAACCATTGTGTCCCCTCAGGAATAAGAATGTGATGGAGTGAGGCTACCTCAGAAGGCTTGCAGCATGACAACTTATGCAATGCCTTCTCTGTAGACTAAAAAAGGGAGTCTGGACTCAGGGCTATAAATTTGGCACTGTCCACGAGTTCTAAATTGACTTTGAAATGAATGAGGTAATGGAATACTCAGACAGAAGGCTCATCCATTATAGAAATACACCTCAAATTGGTTCTTCTTTTGGTAAAGGCTAAGGAGTAGTTCTAGTTAAAACCTGGCAAGTTATTTGCTTACCAGGTCTTCCTGAGATTTGAATTAACTGTCACAGTGATAAAATTTTCCTAGAAACTACATGGAAAAACCAATGTAAACAAATGTTACAGAAAGCCTTCAAAAATTTCAGAATTAATTGTTTGATCTAGTTAGCACCTCTAGTTCTGTTGGTATAGTCCATTTAAAACAGCTTTCTATAAGGAGAGAAAGAGTGAAGTTGAAGCAAATTACACATATGGCATGGGTTTATCTATTTATGTAATGAAAGAAGGCAGAAAACAGAGAAAGAAGAAAATTGGAAGAAAAGAGATGGTGCTAAGGAACAAATAAAATGCTCCGTTAGTAGACTCTAAAAATTCTTAATCGGGTTATTAAAAACAACAAATTAAAGACTATTTAAAAAGCATTTAAAACTTATCCAGCTGAATATAACCCACATGCCTCTGTGAGCTTTGTACATTGGTCAGGACTTGCTTAGTGAATTGAGACTCTGTTTAGTTGCATGTGTTTTCCATCCTGTTTTTATAGGTTTTTGGAATTTACTTTAGATTTGTTTGGACCGCTAACCATTTTCTGGCCTGAAGATACTGTTGTAGACAATACCACAAAGATAATCTCTTTTGTATAGCCATGTCATCACACTAAAAGTCTTGGAATCTTTATTCAATGTTAATATGTCATAATTTAATCCTCACAGCTATACTATAAAGTTGTTACCTATTTTGTTATTCAGTAAATCAAGGCCTTTAAAGATTGAATAATTTGCCCGAATAAGTGGTACAGGCAGCTTCGAACCCAGATTATCTAAATACAACTTCTGGACTCTTTCCTCTAAATCACATACGTGCTATAAAGTTCTAGTGTCGATAAAATGTCTGAATCTTTTTGCAGTTGCATTATTAGGGTTTGAATGATTACATTGATCATTGAACATCTCTTTGCTGTCCTATGACCTCAGGATTATTTTTGCATTGAGGGGACAAATATTAAGGTGAGAAATTGTGATATGAAATTTTGTAATCATTTTTAGAACTTTTGTATAATTTATTGGTCATTGTCAAATCATGAAAATCTGACATTTATAAAGAGGCTAAGTAATGCTTACTTCAACTTCAAGGTTTTTAATCTTATTTTTCCTTATTCTTTTTAAATTTAAAAAGTAACATGTATATGCAAAAAATTTTAAACAGTAAAAAAGTTGTAATATGAAAAGTCACTCTTCCTCCCATTTTTGCTTTCCAGTCCTAATTCAGGTTAAAGTCTTTTTTGTATATTTCCAGTTTTTAAAATAAATACATAGAGACATAAAATATATATTTTTTTCACATTACATTTTCGTGATATTTTCATTATTAGCTCTGTGGCTTTGTTTGCTTTTCACAGCTGCAGTGTATTTCATTTATGGGTGCACTGAAATTGACTTAACCCATTTATTACTGCTTGACATTAAAGATTTTGCAGGCTTTTGTTCTAAGTGTGCTGCAGTGAACATCCTTGTTCTTATTTCTTTGTTTAAAGATGCATGTATAAAATGCTCGATAAGTGCCTCAAAGTAGCATTACTGCTTCAAAGGCTAATTTATAATTAGATATGTATAACTAAAATTTTCTTTCTATTTATGTCAATGTTCCTGTTTAGTTATGATTTATAAAAAATGTTTATTATAAGTAAGGAATATAATTATATTTAATAAGCTTTATAAAATAATTTTTAGATTCTTTATATTGTGAGGTTTGGGTCATAGGATTTTTAATTTCTATGTTGACAAATTTATTAATCTTTTCTAATGTTACTTCTGGATGGTTTCTCTTATTTAAGCAGTATTTCCATATGAAAACAATTTTTTATAAATATACATTTTTTTTAGTGTTTTTAAAGTTTTATTTTTACATTTAAATCTTTGATACATCTGAAATTTATTGGGGTCTATTTTTAAGGCAATAACCAGATTTTGTTTTTAATGGCTAGCTCATTGTCCCAACATCATTTATTGAGGAAAACTATTTTTGTCACTAATCTGAAATGCCATATGTATTTGTCTAATTTTTAAAATTTTTTCTTCCAACCAAATAATCAATTTACCTCTTCAGATACAGTACCAAAGAATTACAGTAGTATTAAAATGTATCTTACTATTTTATCAAAGTATTCTCCTTTACTACTTTTTAGTTTTTTAAAAACTTACTGCCAATTTTTCCATGTTTATTTTTACATAAGAAATTTAGAATCAGCTAGCTCGAGTTCCAAAAATAAGGCTGTTGGTATTTTATTTGGATCATGTGAAATCTGTAGATTAATTTAGTTTGAACTTACATTTTTACAATACTGAGTCTTTCTGTGCAAGAATAAGTTTTGTCTTTTTTACTTTTGAAGGCTTTTAAACATACATATAGCCTTTTGTAGAATTTAAATTTTTTCTTCATAACAACCTTTCACATTTGTGATTAACTTCATACCTCACCTTCTTATTTCTCTGTATTTCATAGCCTGGTATGTTTGCAGGAAAGCAATTAATTTTCATATTTAAAAATTTATATTTGACTCCTTCAATAAATATTTCCATTGCCTTTCACTTTAATTATTTTAAGTTTTCCAGTTGTATTCTGTATAAAACTAAAACTATCTTTTTCAATATTTTATTTCTTTTAAAAATTACCTTATATTTCTAAAATATAATTTAAAATATATCATCATGAGTATATGCTAATATTTCACTGTTTATAGAATATGCTTTTAAGCATATATAGCAAGCATATTATAAAGTTACATAAATACCAATTATCATTTTTAATTATAAAAATTAATATTATATATTAATATTTACCAAACAAGTTTTTGTTATCTGAGAAAATAATCCTGTGCTTTTATTTTATTACTTTCTAATATTCTAAAATACATTGATAGATTTTTATAAAGATGTTTATATTAAGCTTTCTTAATTGTATTCTATTAATATTCTGAGGAGTTCTTTTGTTTTGTTTTAAATAAAAAAAGTAGTATAGGTTTATGGCTTTTCTCCCTTTTTTGGAACATTAATCTTATGTTGGCTTTATAAAAAATGACTTTGGAAGCTATATGATTTTATGCTTTCTAGTATTTCAAATAGCTTTGTAATTATCTATTCTGTAGAGGCTGGTTAGAATTCATCACTGAAACTGGTTTAGAAAGAGTTTAGCTTATTTAAGAGTATGGAATAAATAAATATTTTTCTTAATTTTATTTCCCCAAGACAATTGAAAAAATTTGCCTTTATCTGATGAAGACTTCTGGACCAATTTTGTCATTTATGTTATCATAGTAAAGCATTTATTTTATTCAGACTCAAATTTATCTTCAGTGTGTGAGTTATGTATTTTCTAATAGTTTCATTTCCCCACATCTGTATGTACTAACAAATTTAAGTTTTTCCTAGTTTATTTAGTATATGTGCTTCCTCATCTTATTTTTCTAAGATTAGTTTATATATACACACATATACATATAAACATACATACATACACAGAGGCACATATACATTTATTGAGTTTTATATATGTATATAGTATATATAATATACATTTAAAATACATAATATTTATATATAATATATAGGTACTAACACATTCAATTTTTTTATTATATGTGCTTTCTCAAAAATTATTTTTCAATGATTACATACATATGTATATATGTGTATATATTTACTATTATATGCTTATGTGCATAATATACATTCAGTGATATATAATACATATTTATGTGCACACACATTAACCAGTTAATAAATCTGCTTTTTTACTTTTCCTGTATTTTCCAATTTGTTAATTTTGCTTTTATCACTAACGATTCCTTCTTTTTGCTTTCCTTAGTTTCATGTTATTGTTAATTTCCTTATTTCCTTAGTAGAAAGTTTAATTTATTTCATTCTTGGTTGTTTAGAAACGTGATTATTAAAGCCTATAAAATTATTCTGAGTATACTCTTAGTCAATTTTCATAGATTCTAACATATAATTACTTGTTATTGTTATATTCTATATTCAACACTTTTGTTTTTGCTTTTTTTGTTTAACTCATGAGTTGCTGAATGTTGAACTTCTGAATTTTAAACAGTTGGTATTTTAATTTTTGTTTTTGTGTCATTGCAATTATAGTGCATTGTAAGCAAAGAATTTCTAAATTAATCTCTTTTAAAAGATTACTTTATTTTCTTTATAACCGACCTAATCTATACACTGTATTGCATATGGAGATGATATGTTTTATTGCTATATTTTATATACTTTACTGTTTATATACATTTATTTGGTCCATTTGACCAAATGAGCTAAAAAATGTAAGCTGAAAATGCTCTATTGCTCTTATTTATATTATATCTTCATTAAAACACCTATTTGAACTCTTTTAATGTTCTTTATCCTCCTTAATTTTCTCCTCTAATATTAATATTACAAATTTTGCTTTCTTTTTTCAAAAATATGTATTTGCCTATCCATTTCTTGTATTAAATGACTTTATTTTAAAAGTTCACTTTAATTCACTGAGATTGGGCTTTCTTGCTCATCGGATTAGATAATCTTTTATTTGTAATAGATTATTTTATTGTATTTACCATCATTGATGTAAGAAGTATGATTGATCTTTCATACTATAATGTTATTTCTGTTTCATGTTTCCTTGTTTTTAGTCTTTTGCTGAACAGTATATTTTGTGCATTCTTCTTTCCACATGCTTTTTTTCTTATGATTTCTTAGAATATTTATTGACTTTTAAGTTTTTCTTGTATGTTTAACTATACTTAAAACTGTTTTTTAATTAACTTTAGAAAATTTGACATGGTTCAGAGTGTAGCAGTTAGCATGTCTGCTTTACACAGAGGTCCTGGGTTTGAGCCCCAGTGGAGCTATGGTCCATGGTCTACGGCCAGGCCACCCTGAACAAGCCCAAGCCCCATGTCTGATCTTGGAAGCTAAGCAGGGTCAAGCCTGGTTAGTACTTGGATGAGAGACTACCGAGGAAGACCAGGTGCTATAGGCATAAATAATAATAAATAATAATTTTTAAAAAATCCATTGATTCTCTAAACAAATGATAAAGAGTTTAGCTCACTTAAACTTCTGTTACTCTTCACCCCCAATATATATTATATTAATTTTGGTTAGTTTTATGATTATTTTTAACTTTTATCTGTAAAATTTACTTCACAGAATTAACCTATATTTATTGAATTCTCGCCTGGGATATGATTATATAGTCATCTCATCAAACTTCTCTCACTTCCTTCTCCCAGTTTTGTTTGTTATATCATTATATAACTGACAAGTACTACTAATAATACCCACATTTCTTTATCATTGTTGTATGTAAATGGAATCAATGTTCAACACCATTATATTCTATCTCAAGTTTTCATTCTTGGTCTTTATTATGATTCATCTCTGTTATGTTGGATTTTGCAATTAAATATTTCTTGAATGTGCTCATGGACATTGTATAGCGTGAACTTTATGAAATATCTGTTTGTTGCCTTAATTATTAAAAGACATTTTCTTTTCTTCAGCAATCTAATTGATTATCTATTTGATTTTATTCATTTAGAATTAGTTTTTTGTACTCTAATTGATTATCTATTTGATTTTATTCATTTAGAATTAGTTTTTTGTACTCTAATTAATTATCTATTTAATTTTATTCATTTAGAATTAGATTTTTTAACTTAAAATTCAGTAACTACTATGGGATATGCTGTTGTATTGGTTGATTCATTTCATTTTTTATTATTCATTTCATATTATATCTTAAGATATAATTTACAGGTATAATATACAAACTTAAATCTTTATTATTTCAGTATTAAGAAACAATGTTCTTTTCTTCAGAAGTATGAAATATATGTATATATTCACATGTATATAATCTCATATATATAGGACTTCTCTCTTACTTTACATCAAAACATTTCTATTTAATTATTTTCTATTTATTCAAGTTGGTTTTTCATGTCTCTAGTTGAATTTTCCATTTCCTTTCTACTACTTTTTGTTTCTTTTAATGTGCCTTTATTTACAAAATAGCTTTACCTTCAACTTCCATTTCTATTCTTAGTTGTTGACTTGTTTTTAATCTTTTTCTGGTTTCTTTTTTTGTTCTCCTTGTTTACATGTATCTCTTTCTTGAACTCTTTTAAAAAAAGGCTAATCCCATAATCTTATTCTGTTCTCCTTATGATTATTAGCCCCTGTTGAATGGGAGCAGCACTCTATGGTTCAGCTTTTGAGTTATAAAGTGCTATGACCTCTGCATTACTGAAGTAAGTCTACTGAAAGAGCCAGTTTTTCTGTTTTGTGTTGAACAAAATATCTACATGGATCTTGATGGTGCACATTGCAGAGTATTTGGACGGAAATGTTCCTTGTTCATACAAGAATGAATGATCACAGGTGGAGGCAGTATAGTGTGGTGGTTACTGGCACTAGCTTTAGAACCAGATAACCATCCTGGGTTAAAACTTAATGTTATCACTAACTACGCCCTATTAATGAAGTGCCCTTTCTTCTCTGAGTTGCTTGCCTGTATCTACTGCACAGATTTGTAGTGAATGTCAATGACATAATGTGTTTAGCACACTTGGTCAGATTTCACTAACACTGTTATTAAGACACAATGTACTTAAGAGTGAAGACAGTAGACTTTGGAGGCAGACTGCCTGGGTTCAAACACCAGCTCTGCCACTTACTAGCTGTGTGACATTGAACAATTAATTTAACTTTTCTGGACCTCTGTTTCCTCATATGCAAGAAGGAAATAAAATAAAATAAAATAAAATAAAATACAATAAAATAAAATAATTTAATATAATGTAATATAATATATATTTTATTCTCAGCATCACTTCACAGAGTGTTGGGAAGTCTTTAGAACAATATATGGCATACAGTTTGGTTCAATATCTTTATTGTTAATCATAAGACTTTGATCCACAGGAAAACGTAATTGGTATAGTATCAAAGTACATTTAATCTCAATCTATTTATGAGCATTAAATAATGCCTGAACATGTATACCTCAAGGTGTTTATGACTTGTAAGCATTTGCCCCAATATTCAATATAGTAATAACTTATTAAATGGTAATAGAATGAATAAATACACCGATAGAAGAAATAATGTGACATTTGTAAAAAACCGCTTCTATTTTCGTAGAAAGGATATTAAGTTTAATTTTTCAAGGTTTCCTATTTAATGATCTTAACTTATTTATTCTATCTTTATCTTCTTTGTTTTCAATAACTTTTTTTCCCTTTCTATTTATATTTTAACAGTACTAGTTATCTGTAGGAATATAGCATAGATTGTTAGGAATGTGAAGTTGTTTGAAATCCAAAATAAAAGTTATTATCTCATAGTATCAAGCCTCTAATACAGCTTTAATATTGTTGAGGATTGCCTTAATTACAGCCCATCTAGGTGGGCTAGATGGTTCACAATGTTTTTTTAAAACATTAGCTTGATATAGAGACCTTTGTTTCATAATTTCCACTTAATTTATATGACTCATCTTCACTTGTTTGCAGCCACTGGTGTATTCTTGTTTTAATAGAAAAGTGACTTTCTATCTCCAAACAATAGTCATGCTTCATTTCTCCAGCCAGGATAGAATGGCGAGTCTCTGTATGTAATTCTTGTCTAACCG
Source organism: Macroglossus sobrinus (assembly GCA_004027375.1). NCBI lineage: Eukaryota > Metazoa > Chordata > Mammalia > Chiroptera > Pteropodidae > Macroglossus > Macroglossus sobrinus. The sequence continues at coordinate 309,120 of PVKZ01001062.1, read as the reverse complement.
GTTTACTGCAGTTATTATCTATTCACCTAGTACTGAAAACCTATTATTTAACACTTTTAAATATATAAATCAACTGTAGTGTCCACCTTGGCAGCTCCAATCCTAGATGCTATAACTGATACCACAGAAAAAATTTAAAAAGTAGTATGAAAACACAATAAATTTAAGTCATCCTGGGTTAACACCATTTTATATTTAATTATTTTTGAGTTTCTGACTTGTATTTGATTAAGTTCTTTGAAGGATATAAAAAAGCAAGGGGCATATCACTTTCATGGAAAAATTTATCATTTACTTTGGAAGATCAAACATATGCATATAATATAACTAGACAAAATTACCAGGTACTCTGTGTTAGTCAATAAATATGCCATGTATAAACAGAAATTGTAATTCTCATGTTAAAATAAGAAAACTAAGGCACAGAATGTTTAAGTGACTTGCTCCAGATTCTGTAGCTAACGAGACAAACAGCATATATAGGCCTAATGAAATCAGAGTGAAGGTAAGATATAGTGGCATAAGAATTAGGAAAATGTTTTTGAAAGAACTAAAATTTTAGCATAATCTCAAAGCAATAAGATAAAACTTTCAGGTGTGAGGAAGATCAGTAGTCAACACATAATGAAGAAGCACAGGCATGGAGAGGAGTGAAAAAGTTGAGGAATAATGAGAGATAAGACTCAGTTCTGATCAAGATTTTAGAGGAATCATGAATGTAATGCCTCTGAAAAGTCAGAGATAAGCTGAGTAAAATAAACAGTAAGATAAACTCTTCTCCCCAATAAAATTTTCCCTGCTTGCTTTGGAGAAACTTGGACTGAATTCTCAGGTCACATTTGAGAAATGACATGACAGAACTAAAAACTCTGTCGTTTTCCTAGTGCCTGATAGTGCTACAGATTCACTATTTAGACTAGGACATTCTTTTGAGACCATCGCTCTTGATATTTCAGATAACACAGGAAAGAAAACAAACAAAAAAAACCTGTTATCTCCATTAACACTTAGTGTCCATTAAATAATTTGTGAATTTATTGGCTCACTTAAGTTATTAGATCAGTGACAGAATGCTAAGCAGGGCAAGTGATTTTAATGGAGGTGAGAGCATACTGTAGGATTGCTAAAACACAGGACAGTAGCTAGGCATTGAGAACAGCAAAGTGATGAAAAGTCAGGGAAATTGGAAAGGACAGCAAAAGGCTCTGAGGATAAGTCCCACTAATTTTGCAAGTTTGCCTGGAGCTGACTCCGAGAAAGCTATATGGGAAGATCTTTCAATAATGTAATTAGTAGGTTAGAAAGTGAAAAAGGTGTATTACTCCTCAGAAAGTTTTATATAAAATCCCTTTGCAGTATATTGCAGAAGCTGGCTGCTAACAGTTTATAAGAGCTAATTTTTAAATTTTCAAAAAATGTGGGAGTTCATAAACTTTTGCTAAGTTAAAATTTGCCATGATGGGAGTAATTTACATTAAAGTAGTTGTTAAATGTTACAAATCAAGCTTCTCAGTTTCCCCTCTTTCCCATCCCTTTATCCCATCCCTCTCCCCCAACACATGCAGTGTGATTGAAAAACAGAAAAGAAAGTTTCTTTCACTCTGTGGTGGACTGAAAACTAAGGAAGGAAAGTTTCAAGACATGAGATGTAGCCATTATCTCATGGACTTTGAGTGACAACTTCTTTTTACTGTGGAAAGAGGAATGCACCCCTACCCCTCCACTCTTTGGAATTATGTGAGGGGATAGAAATAGTCTAGTTTGATATTTTGTTTCCTGCTTTTCTAAGAACACAAGATACCATGGAGACTGTAATTCACAAGAGTGAAGAATGTGCAGTGTGGAGGAAGGAGCAAGGATGATTGCTGGTACTGTGGAAGAACAGTCAGTAGGGATTTAGAAAATTAAAACTTTCAGGTTTTATAAAACAACATTGACTGAGGTGATCTAGACTATATGTCCTTGCAAAGTGGTTGCTTCTCCGCTGTCTATTCTTCCAATACTTCTTCCTTGTGACTTCATTTAGTTTTTGGAAACGTTTTACACTGGAGAACATGATGGAGAAAGAAAAGGGGGAAAAAGGTTTGTAAAAAGCCTCTGAGAAGAACAAAAGCAGACTGTTGGAAGAAAAGGTGGCAGGAAAAAAAAAGTACACCAATATTTTTAACATACTTTTAGTAAAAAAGCCTTGAAATTTTCAGCTTGAGAAGAATAAAACCACTTAAGCAGATGGAGAAAAATAAAAGTTAGATGAAACTGTAAAATATTCCAGTAACTAAACTGAAGAAATCATTAGTGGAACTCCTCCTTTCATTTAAGCAGCATGAATAAGACTCATTTAATAATAAATTCTTATCCTAAAAGCTGCTTATAGAGTCAAGGAACTTATCTTATGCAGGTGTTCCATGTATGAAATGCCAAAACAGATAATAGAAGCCCCAAAAACACCATATTGTGGTTAGAGGAAAATCTAAACCCAAAGACACAGTAAGAAGAATAGGAGGTTTTCAAAACAAAACTATGTTTGTGCTTCAATGCTGCCTTAAAGTGATTCAGTTTGTTTTAATCAGTTATACTTTTTGTGTCATAAATTCCATATGTATACTAATTATACTAGTAAAATTTGAGTTTAACATCGCAAGGAGAAAGCTTGTGAGTTCTTTGAGAAGATATGGTTTTTTCTAAAGGATACAAACTCAACTTCAGGTCATTACAAATGAAATTTACTGTAGAGATTATTTGCAGAATAGCTTAAGGGCTTTCTTTGGCATGTTTCTGCATGCAAAGTTCCTGGAAAAGTTATGGAAACTTATAGCGCTATAAATGCCAGCTGTTGGAGGCAGGCTGCTCATAATCTCAACGGAAGAGGAAAGAAAATGTAGATATAAAAGAGGAAAATAAAGGGAAGCAAAGAGAAACATCAGGCTACACACGTGGATCACACAAAAGACTGGCAAAAACAGGTTGAATATTGCTTAGGAGATATGGGGAAAAAAGAATAAAAATGATTAAAAGTGTCACTGCTGCGAAAGTGGGTTTGGAGGCCCAAGGACTTCATTTGTATAGACATTAAGTCAATTTTAGTCATTGATACTTTTGTAGCCACTGTTACATTTGTAGGATAAACAAACATCTACCCATATCTCGTACATTCATACATAAATATATGAACACAATGAATGCATATCTATGCACATGTAAGCATATACGTATATACATATGTAAAATGGGATATAAGTAGAATAGAAAAATGTAAAAACTGCCTTCTAAATACTTTTAATTTAGTTGAACTTACAAGATACAATACACAGAATAACTGCACTCTAATACTTTGATCTCTAATTTGTTATTCAACAGACTTTAATTTGGACCTTGCCCCCATGTTATTGAAACCTCTCTATCTGTTGCCAAAATTATACATTTTAAAAAGCTTTCTTTAAAACTTTTAGCATTACAATATTAAACTGATCTGCAACATTTAACTTCTCCCCACATTTTTAAACTTTCCTTTCCTAACATTCCATTCAGCATTTTCTCCTGATTTCCTTCATCTCTCAAGACATTCTCAGTGTCCTCAATGGCCTTTTTGTCCTTTGCTGGTCTGTTAAAAGGTGATTCTCCCCAGTAGTCTATTTCTGTAATTCGTCCTCTTCTGGGTGCAATTCCATACATGGAAGGAATTAGAGAATTTTGAAAGGAATGACATGATGAAAATATATTTAAAGGACTAATTTTATGGCAAAGGTGCTGGAGAGTCCATGGAGAAAGTTTTAGAAATTCAATTTGAAGATGTGAAAAGTTTAAGTAAAAGGGAAGCCAGAGATAAATAAAAACAAGAAATAGTTAAAGATATTCTTGATAGTAATCGCAACTGTTGTCCCTTGATATTACCTTTTCCCTTTCCCTGTTTATTTTTTCTATATCAGTTATCATTTTCTTATATACTATATAATTTACTTAACTTTTACAATAGTATGTTTTAGAGAAAATAGAAAATATTGTGATTTGGCTTGTTGGAATTAAAATGATGACTGAAGATCTGAGTTGGAAAAAGAGACGTGGGATTGAGACATAAATTCAGAGCTGGACATACAGATTTAAGAATTATTATAATAGAGTTCATTAAAGCTGTGAAGTAGGAGCAGCCCTACAGGGAAGATAATGTACAGTTATAGAAACAGAAGGCAAAAGAATAGGTAATACAGACAAAATTTTACATGAAATGATCAAAGAGGTTTGCAACTATAAAACCCTCTTCCAGAAGATATACATTTTGAGGCAAAATGTAATATATAGATTTTTTTTTCTCTTGTTTCTCTTTTAGCCAGGAAAAGCAGGGTTGGTTAAACCAGGATAGACCTTTGTCAGGAGTGGAAACGCAATGAGACTTTTATTTTTATTTTCATGGTTTGAATCCAAGTCGCTTTTTATATTATGTATATGTGTTATTTTTATTAAAATTAGTTAAATTTAAAAATAAAATTGAAGATGATGTTGATTATGTAGCCATAAGAAATTCTTTAGATGTTCACAGCTGTGAGTTTTTAGCTATTACCTTGCGTTAACCAGACTTCTGAGAATAATCAAGTCTAAGTGAAAGATTATGACTGTAGAATCGGTTTTTCTTAACTTTCTTATTACTCCATTTGCTTCTGAAAAATTTTTTTCCTAACTCTTCCCATCAATTATATCCTTGGTGAGGTGGGTGGTAGTGAAGAGGGCTTTCCTGGGCTGTTCTCACCCTTGCATGTAGCAATTTCACTTTGGTTTAGCTTTCTCTCACATCCCATGGACTGCAATATAACACAAGGGCTCCATGTGCTTAGTTTTTCAGCTGATAAAACTACATATGGCACATAACACATATATTTATGTATGTATCTATCTAACATCTATCATATTTTCATTGATAAAACTTTCTAATTTTCCAATTCAGTTGAATTTTTAACATGATAGAGGAGTTACTAGTTCCTAGAAAGTCTGTTAAACATTAACTTATAAAAATTAAATTTTTCATGTGATTCTGGTTTGCATGAAGAAAATGCACAAGTTAATGTGAATAAGACAGATTCAAAAGAAATTAGATATCAGATGACCACTGACCTAGTGACTACATAAGTGATACTTCTATGACAAGAAGGTGTTATATTTTTTAAAAAACTTATAAAGGCAATTGAGAAAAGGTATCTTTTAGAAATGTCTGATTAAGGGCCAGATTTGTTAACTACTTATAAAGCTGGAATCAGGGACAAATACAACACTAGTAAAGAAAAGGCCCAAAGGATATGAATATATAGCAAACTCAAGTCAAGAAATATTTATTGAGAATTTATTTTGTTCCAGTTTTGGTGAACAAGATTGACCTGTCTTTAAGAGAAACTTGCATGATATAGCTTTGATGCAACATCTTAAAGACTATTTTGTTAAGGGTGTCTGGACTCTTCAGATATAATTTGTTCTTGAAAGAGAAACCAAGGTACAGAGTTGGTGGTACCATCATCTTGTGGGTTTTTTCTTTTTCTTTTTTTCTTTTTTTCCTCCATAAGTGATGTTCTATTAGTCTCATTGAATTTAGGCACGAATTTTGGTATAGTAACACTTACTCTTAGGGAATAATAAGCTCTTTAAGTTATGGTCTAAGGAAGGAAGAATTCCATGTTGTCATTTGGTTCCTGATAAGGATAAAATTTAAGCTAAAAATTAAGCTAATGTCCTCATGGCAGTTTACCATAAACTTTATTGATTTTGCATAGTAAATCAGGTAACTTGCCATCTGTAAATTATTCATACCTAATTAGAGTAAATTTGTGAATCTTTTTGGAATTCGAACCAAGTCATGTCAAAAATTACACTAAGAAGAATCCCTTAAGTTGTGCTCAGGAAACTTAATTCTACTATAAGTTTTTGCAATGAAGACATCTGCAATCTTGCCATTCTAATTCCAATTTGTAATATTTTGTAAAGTAGGCTTCTGAACCCAACTATAGAGATTATAATAATTACCTCTGGATATCCTTCTGTATTTTCCTTCTAGACTTAGTGCATTTAATAAAAGTCATTCTATCATTATCTGGTAAAGTAGCCTGGCACAGAGATTCCAAAGCTCTTGCTTTTTACCTTTGATTACCTTCTGACCCTAGTTTTATTTACAGAAATTGTTTATGAAGCTCTTTTTTTCGCCTTCTTGCTTGTGAAGCAGCTCTTGGGTCTGTAAGCCATAGAGTGGTGTTCTCATCATGCATATATTTAGCACCCTAATCTCTGCAACCAGTTTTAGCTGCTTGTTATACTTTTCTTGACATTTTCTTGTATGCTTTTTGACATCTGCTTGCAAACTCCTGCAGCCTTTTCAATCCTGATATTCGCTTGTTTCATCTGATGTTATCATTCTCCTTAGATATGCAGATGTTTTGCTTTCCTTCAAGTCTTGTACCTTCAGTCTTGCTAGATTGTTCTGGAAACCCATCCCCATTGCTTGCTGATTTTTTTGTTTCTTTGCTTGTTTATTGTTATAGTACTTTCTGCCTCAGACATCAAGCATCATACTCTTCTTTTGAGACCTGAATATCTTCAGTAGACTTTTTAATTCAATCCATTTAGAAACACATAGACATAAGCTATGCAATGGATAATATTTCAAAGAAAGTATTATTTAATATCAACTTTTTCAACAGGCTCTGACAATATTCATTGCACAGCTATTTCACAAGAGCTTGAAAAACCTCATAAAATAAACACTTGTCAAAAATGATTCTATAAAGTAAGTAATTAGCAGCCTAAGCTGAATTAATCATTTATTTGCCTCTAATATCTTGTAGATCTATGACATTATCGGAGTATTTGTTAATAAACTCGAGTATACTGCAGTGCTTTCTTCAGATTTCTGAATATTTCAGAAGGCAGAATCTTTTCTCTCTCTGGATATGTGCCACACTTGTAATGCAATAGGTATCTGTAGAAAAGATATCTGCTGGGATGTAAGCACACAGCACCCATGATTTTAGGTAAGCAAAACTGGTCCTGAGGCCCTGAAATTATCCAACATAGTGACTCAAACAGTCATGAAAGCATGAAAGTTTAGATGTAATACTATATTCTAATTTCTGAAACAAAATTTCCCTTTCTTCTATGTTCCAATTATCAGAAGACATTTGGGTAATAGTTAATTGGTAAAAATCTGTCAGTGCTGAAGGTGAAGTGGTAAGGAGCTCAAGTTTTCATCACTGCTGAATGGTGTGATGTCTCACACATAATATTTAAGTCAGTAGCTTAACCTCCCTGTATATTTAATGCAAGATAAACTACTAACACAGCATTTTGAAGTATTTAGGTAACTATATTTGAATTAAGTTTGAATAGGCAGCAACATATTTCTTCTGGTAACATTCATTTAAAAAAAATCTATTCAAGTCACTAATAAAAATTTGCACACAATATTTTAATTTTATTTTTGATATCAAACATTAGGTTACAAGGGTGGTCTGAATTATTGAAAGATTCAAAAAATTGTAAACAATTCAGCCTTAAGAATATCCTGTTCTAACCATATAAAATGTTCATCAAGGTAAGCTGAATAATATTTCTCTTATTTATCAGACTGGATTTTTTTTTTACTATTCTGGAGGAAAACAAAAAGCAACAGTAACAACAACAAAAGGCACTGTTTTATGGAAAAATTGATGCCTCCCTGGCTCTTTAAACACTGAGCTAAATACATGAGTTATTGAGGTGAAATAAGTTTCTTTCAACAGTTGTTAATTTATCATTAATAATCATATATGCAATAAATAAAAACATATGAATTATTTCCTAAGAGATATATGACTGCAAATTGCAGTAACAAATTACAGCGTGTAAAAAGAATACTCATTACTCTAGTGTGTATAGAAGCTGTTTTTACAACTGTATTCTTTATGGTGAGGCTCACCCTAATTAGCCTTGCAGATTCCTTAGGGAATGTGTGTGGAATGTTTGACATTGCCATGCTCTAGTTAAAGTGGGGGAGGAGAATATCATTTCTGCACCAAGAAAGCACCAGGCCACAGACCCGTCTTTCTATTCAGTCACTTGTTTTAATGTATGCATTATTACAAATGGTGAAAGTAAATAGACTTTCCAAACAAGTAGATAATAAAGGTGTTTGGAATTAAATGACTAATTAAATCAATATTCAGCGTATAAGCTAGACGGCAATGTGGACTAACATTTTTTTTCCTCAGGGGTCCTTTCCAGTATAAAAGGTGCATAAACCAACCTCATGCCTGTATGTGCTTGAACATCAACATTTGTAGATGCAAATGTAAGAGGAACATACTTCCTAGTCTCTATTATATTGGAAAGCTAAGTGGACCATACATTTTTTTAAAATAAAAAAGGAGAAAAAACAACATTGAAGTGAACAAATAAGCAGCATGTTTTTTTCCCTTTGAGTGAAACATTATATGTGGATTCTGCTGTTCTGTTAGCTTATAGCTTGTTGCTAAATCAGACCTTTCCTGCAGTGAAAAAAATTGCATCTTTTCGTTGTAATCCTTGACAGCTTAAAGTTTAATGGAGGCAGTTTTTTTTTTTTTAAGGTATATAATGGGTTGACACCATGGAAGGCTGCTGAGAGCTCACAAACTCAGAAATAGCTTGAAATGCAATAAGAACAAGCTCTTGCTGATTTTTTTTAATCATAATTTCCTATTTTTGATAGAGAAAGCAAGTGAAAGAAACAGCTTTTTTGTTTTCTTGAAGTAAATTGTTTATCTCATCCCAATCAAATGATTCTCTTCTATCCTGGAAGAGTTTCAAAGTGGGAGTTTATTCAAAAGATAAGAGTAAGGTTATATAGCTGTTAATAGAGAGAAAATAGATTTTTACCTCAAAGTAAGTATAAGTAGAATATGAATTGCCAAGATGAGAACTCAATGGAAAGGACAGATTTTGACGATTTTGGAGAGCAGAGGTAGGCAAAAATGAACCATCACTGCTGACAATATCTCCCTGTTTGACACCCAAAGGTCATGCTTGGTTACATTTCAATTTACAGATTCCAGAATACCATCTCCAGATAACACGTGGTCCGGAGTGTGGCTGAGGAGAGTTCAGAGATTATACTTGGAGCAGGCTTTAAAATAATCTTGCCAGTTGGAACCAAAATCCCTCTTAGGGAGATATACTACTTTGTTTTATCTTGGTTTGGTTCCTTTTAGGTTAGGATAATTCTTTGATAAATGCTCAGAATGATTGGGTTGGCTCCATGATAAGTCAAACTTTAAGGGAATATGATGGCTAGAGATAAAACAATAATACCAGTAACTATATAGTAATGAATAGGAATATGAAGGGTTGAAAAAAGAGGGGTGTAAGGAAGGAGAGCAGAGAGGATAGTTCAAAAATATAAAATGGCATAAAGTTTTTCTTTTTTTACTAACAAAGTTGTGTACTATTCAATTTTAACTTTTTTGAATGGTTATGATATAAAGCCTGTTTTGCTACAACATTCAAGGAAATCTGCCACATACACACTAAAAATCTTTCATGGAAGTAATTTATGAGAAGTAAAGAATGGAGAAATGGAAATGTTCCTTTAATGAATTGATATGAAACATAGAGAAGGAAACATCCATAGAGGTGATGGATAATAACACAGAATATTCAGCAAGTGAGAACTAGAGTGAGAAGTAGCTCTGGAAAGATAAAGGTAAAAAAATATCTGGAGGTGAACCAGAAAAAAATTTTTTCAACATGCTTACTTACCCTACACTTTCTTTGGAGAAAAATATTTACTGAGAGTCCAATCTATGTTGTACCATTATACTTTCTGAGACTTTTCTCATTAATTTCAGTGCAAGTACTCTATCGGTGGCAAAAGTTATGATCACAGAAGTGCTAATAATATTAATTTTTTATGCTAGTCGTGGAATAAATTACAATGACAGTACTCAGGCTAAGTGATTGCTTTCTACAGAACAGTTCATATTGGCTCAAGTAAGCAGATTTAAAACACTATTCATAATAAAAAATTTAAAAAATAAATTGGAAAAGCAAATGGGAAAACTAAAATTTAAAATAAAAGGTAATCTGAATATATGATCATTTTCTAAGAATATATTCCCAATATTTTTAAAGATTTTGAATTAATTTATTTAATCCTTTATTGAGAACTTACTATAAACTGAACAGTATTCTAAATACAGAATAGGCAGTACTTGTTATTCTAGATTTTAATTACCCAAAATTTGAATTTTCAAATTTAAACTATGTTTTTATTATCTCTTTTTAGAGTACCTATAACAAAGTTTTGATGTGCAGCTTTCCACATATTTTTAAAAAACATATTAGTAGATGTGAATTAAGTCTTAATCTAGGTTTTGATTTAGTATTTATGCTGTTCAGTGTTTATCTGTATCTCTGTTGAAATCCAAAGTTTGCATTTAAAAATATAGTTCAATGTCTTTTAAAATGATCACAATACTAAAATAAATTCTGAGAGGACCCCTAAATCTCTAATTTACAAGACGCAAATTTAAATTGATAAAACACAAACATGTACTGAGCACCTGTAGTGTTCCATATACTTTACTAGCTCTTGGTATGATAGAATATTGAAATAAGAAATGGACTTCAAACTTAAATAATCTATAGTCCAGTAGAAGAAAATACTCATTTACATGAGTTATACTGTAAGGCAGGAAGTAAGAAGTACTTCAAGAGAGCTATGAGAGTAGACATAGGACATAGAAGATTTTTTCCAATTCCTGTGAAGGTTTTCTGGAATTGTGCACAACTCTGACAGATACTGTGAGAAATGTAATAAAGAGACTTTAAAGGTGTCCAGAGCACATGAAGAAAGGCAAGCAGGTGGGAATCAAGGTGTATCTATAGGGAAGAGCATGTACTTTATGAGGATGTTGAACTCTTAATGGGAAGTGATAGGCAAAATCATTAGAAAAATGGGTCAAAAGATGAATGCTCAAGTGATAAATTTGGACTATATTTGGTAGAAAATGAAGAATACTTGCAAGTTAAAGGGCAGAGTAATCAATGTTAAAGCCATACTTTAGAAAGATTAATTTGGCAGTAGTGTATAGAAAATTGAGATGAGGTGGTTTGTTGGTTTGTTTGTTTGTTTGTTTGTTTGTTTATGAAGGATTTTTAATGCCACAACTAGTGGCACAAGTTCTTCTCATTTTTGGTGTAACCCATTTTGATGTGATTCTATACAGGTTATTCATATTTAATAAATTCTTTTTTACCACATTTAAAAAACACCTCATCTTGTGGGGATAAGAGACCAGCATGAAGAACAATTGATCAGAAAGCAAACCCTTTAAAAAACTTATTGTTACTTACAACATATTTAATATGAGATAAGTAGTCATGCTTAAAATAGGACAATATAACCACCATTTCTTAGGGGTGTCTAGGTGTCAGTGATTGTGCTAAGCTCATGTAGATATTATCATATTTAATCTTAAGCACCACCTAGGAGGCAAGCATGTTGTTATTTCTATTTTATAAATTTGAAATTCTAAGACTTTGTTAGGAAGATGAAAGAACCAACTTACAACTACAACATCTACCTCAAAATAGCATATTGGTAGACATCAATAAGTGTACATTGAATAGGAACCACTAGTAAAATTATTAGTGCAGAAAAATTATACAAATGCAAGATATAGATAACTATAATGCCTGTGACTTATTGAGCACCAGCTCTGCCAGTGTACCAAGTGGGTTACAGATATCAACTCTTGACTGCTAAGTTAGACCACTGTCACATCTGCAGTGACCATGAATGACCATGAATAACTAATGTAGGTATATGTTTTAAGGGGAAATAGACAAATGGGAGACATAATATTATTATGTGTGAGCTCCAAGTAGGAAACCTTCCACTTGATGTTATTTATTTTAGTCAGACACTTAGGGCAAACAAGTGATTAAGATAGCAGAAAATGTTTTCTATGAGAAGCAGTAGGACTGTGAGTATCAACATGTTTCAGGCTGCTTTTATTACCTGTTGGCTGTTCGATCTTTGGACACATTATTTATCTTTTTGGATCTCAATTTCACATTTAAAAAACAAGGGCACTGTCAGAGGGTTCTTAGAATATATGTAAAAATTACTGAAGAATGGGTTGTCCTAGGTATATAATTAAGGTGGAAAAGATTTTTTTTTCTCTTAAGGGAACAATGTGTACAAAGATATCAAAGGAAAGGGTGAACATGGAACATTCAGGGAACATCAAGTATAGCATTTGTTATGGCAGGAGTGAGCAGTGAATGTTTCAGAGTTTTTAGAAGCATGAAGAGTTAGCACTTAAGGAAGATACTAAGAGGGCCTATATAACCACTATATAATAGTAGTTAAGAGCAGGGGCTCAGAAACCAGATCATCTGATCCAAATTCTCCTTTACTGTCTATTTGTTGAATCATGTTGGGCAAGTTACTGATATTTCTTAAATTCTATTTCTTTATTTGTAAAATGGGCACAATAATGGTCCTATCTCTAGCACTACTGTGAGAATTAAATAAGTTAGTCCTGTTGAAAGAAGAGGCCATCACTTAGTATCTAAAACAAAAAGTTGAATTTACTGCTTTGTAAGCAAAAAAGAATGGTTTTTATAAAACATTGTCTCTCTGAGCAAACTATTGGGAGTTTGAGGAAATGTGGCAGTCTGGGGTTGGCAAACTTTCAGAAGCTGGAGTATATGTCCATGGAAGGGTGGCTCCTACAGTGTAGTTCTTATGCATGGCTTAATCTCAGAAGCATGGTCATTGGAGTGAGGCTGCTAGTGATTGGATTGACAGTGATCAGCTTTCAAAAGTGTGGTTATTGATAGATTAGTATCTAATCAAAGTGTCAGACAGATTATTATGGGCTCAAAATTGGTTCCAGTGGTTACTTGCTATATGACCAAAGAACAATTACCCTTTCCCTTTCTTGAATTCAGAATATGGAGTCATCATTTTTATTCTTAATTCGAACTCTAAATTTCATAAACTACTCATTTTAAGTGGAGTAGTATCTCTGTATGTGTCATATTGTTAGTAAATTTTATTTATTTATTGTTTGACTAGTTGAGAACTTTTGTTTTACATAATCATATAATTGTTATTTTTTTTCTCTGAAAACCATGGAGAGTATCTACTAAATAATCTTTAGCAATGGAATGACATGATTAAAAATGTCTTTAAAAAACAAAAAAAGTCTCTAACACTGTGGGGGGTCAATGAGAAAAAAATTTTTACATCTCTGGGTTTATGTGTGTCAGGAGTGTTGATCTCAGATGTATTTTCTATTCAGTCATAGTGGTAAAAAAAACTTAGGAAAAGGAAAGGAAATATTAGTTACTTTATATAGTCCTGTGGCAAAAACACTTTTCTCACCGATTTTTACCAATAAAAATAACTCACTGTGAAAGTTCCAAGGGATTTTCACATTCAGGGGATAAAAGGAAAATCAACTAATGCTCTAGTCTAAATTAAATGAAAATTCATTATACAAATTATTGTTAAATTTGAAACAGGTGTTCTCTTCCTACTTAGGAAGATAAGAAATGAGAAAACTACCACAGATTTGTTATTGATTTAAAGTGTTCTTAAAGTTAAATTCTCAAGTGCTATATTTCTAAGTTTTTCTCTGAAGAAGTCCTCTTTAGTAAAGAGAATTTATGGAACATCAGAAAAAAAGAAATAACCAAGAAAGATATGTGTTGTTTATAATATTTGGGTCCTGCCAATTTAGGAATTGTGATAGTACAGATTCCAAAAGAAAAGTTTGATTTATTCAATAATGGTGTTGCTAGGCACCATAAGTTTTTGGAAATGGCTAGTTTCACTTCCATTCATGGAATATAGAGATAAAAAAATCCATGACAGTGGCAGGGAGCCTTTTCAGAGGGCTCTCATTCCACTGTGTAAAAAAAATAAAAAGTGCAGAAAGAAAAATATTACACATAAATGTTGGTAGAAATCTGCCTTCACAAAACTCAACTGTTTTCGTGTAAGTGTAAGAACGCCCATAAAGTTTGAATAAAAGCAGATATTCCTTTTTTATACTGACCTTACTTAGAAGAGATTCAAAGGATCAACATAATTTTAAAAATCTCAAACTGACTACTATAATAACAGTTTGAAGTAGAATTTTCTACAAAAGGATCACTGGTATATAACTTTATTTTCTTGTAGCATTACAGTCTGGAAGCATAATGTCACATGATATCTTGATACTCTCATGATAGGATTGAGAAAAGCTAATCTGAGAAGAAACATTGCATGGAGGTGAAACATACTTAATGCCTAAGTCTGACTGGAATAAATAATTTCAGATCAAGTAAATCAAGTTTTCAAAATCAAATAAATTCTGTAGTTGCTTTACCATTTGCACTTCCACAAATCACATTTACTTAAATTCATGTGCTCATTCTAATCCCATCCTATATATTTCCCAACAAAAATCAACTATCTTAGCTGCCTGCCAGGGACAATAAAATTTAATTGGAATTAGTGGAGTAATGGTGATTTAGTATAATTTTATATTGAAATTTGACTAAGTTTGGGCAAACACTGTGATTTTTTGAACACTAGCATTTACTCCAATAAACTCCTATGGATGATCATGGGAACAAAAAAGCATTGAAACTAAGGAAGGATGGGTGTCGTGTTTTGAATTAGCCATAACCAACACCTTTAGATGGGGTTAGATATATTCATCATATGCAAAATTCTAGTTGAGAAGGTAGGTAATTTTAGCATCAGATAGTTGTTAAATGCACTGTTCAGCATATGGTAAACATTCCACAAATAGCACAGAAGAGTGGCATCAGTGTAGGCAGTAGATGTTAAGACAAAGGAAAAGTTCAAAGTCCTTAGTATGCCTCCAAGACTGACTCCTTATGTATCTCTTCAGCATCATGCATCACTAATCTCCCACATTCGAATTTGAAATTCCAGGCATAGCAAGTACTATTCATTCCCAAATAGCATTTCTTTAGAACATTTCCCCACCTCT
This sequence comes from Macroglossus sobrinus, assembly GCA_004027375.1. Lineage (NCBI taxonomy): Eukaryota > Metazoa > Chordata > Mammalia > Chiroptera > Pteropodidae > Macroglossus > Macroglossus sobrinus. The sequence continues at coordinate 294,115 of PVKZ01001062.1, read as the reverse complement.
TCCTTTTGTTGCCTTCTATTTATTCTTAATTTAGTTACCTTGAATAGTAGGCCCTGATGCATTCCCATACTCCCATCCTCAAGCGTGGTGGCTCCCTTGTACATTATAACTATTCTGTAATTTCTTTATTCTAATATTTATCCTGCAGTTAATAATTTCTATATTATATGTCTATTTCCCTCATGATACTATATCGCTCTGAAGAACAGTAACGAACGTTAACTTTCTTGTCCACCATTGCATCAAAGGCTTTAGTCCTTTGATTGTCACATGGTAAGCACCCTAAATAATTATCGATTGAATAAAGGCTTGTATTTGAAGCATACATGAGTTATCAAATGCTCTACAAATAGCATACCCCTAGGCAAATGTTACCTCATCCCCCATGTCTTAGGTCACTTGAGTTTTGACCTGGTTCTTAGAATAACAGTTCAAAAAGACCAGGAGTGGAGAGACTCCACTTTTCTTCTGAGCGTCCCAATTAGATTATTTCAGAGAATCCTGAGGTGGCCAACTCAGTCTATGTTATATTCACTTTGATGTTAGATTCCCATTAGCAGACAAACTTCATTACAATATGGTTCATTGTTACTACTATAAGGTACAACTATATCTCTGGTCAAATAGTGTCCTCTGAAAACCATAATCACAAACACAGACAGTTTTACAAGCCATGTTAAAATATAAGCCTTATTTTATAATCAAAGTAATATGAGTATTAGAGCTATTTCCATCACGAGCCTTTTATAGAGATCTCATTTAAAAAAATGTCTTTTATAAGAGCTAGTAAAGCAAGTTTGGTTTTCTAATGATGTACAGTCAATTAAATCTGTAGACTCACTTCATGAATTCGATATCATTCAGTAATCTCTCTGTATCTGGATAAAGTTTGGATGCCATAGATTTAGACAAAAGCTTCCACTTTTTAAATTTGATTTGAAGAAATATGACCTTGTCTGGAAATATATAGCTAAAAAAAAAACATACAAATATGGAAATACTTCATTCTGATTTTCTGGTAAGAATAGTGTTTTTTTTTAGGGCATACATTTTTTTTTTAAGTAGATGATAATGAATGTAAATCATTCTACAAAACAATGTGAGCTTATTTTCACATTTGTTTGGGATTAAACTGCATCTATAAACTGCTTCCACATGTATGCTAATTAACTCTGCTACAGAACCAACTACATTGCTTTGAGGATTATAGACCAAAAAAAATTATAAAATCCCTACCTTTTCAGTTCAACCTTTATTCCATATTTCTGGTCACCAGGTCTCAGTTATGAGTAAGTCTATTTTGAGGACTTTTTTTGCTCAGGGCATTGGTATGGGATCTTTCTCTTGTAGATAAAAAGATTAAATAAAACCAGCCTGATGTAGACCCATAGTTATTATTTGTTAGCTGTCAGTGATGAATATAAAATAGTTTAGTAGTTTTCCCACAAATAAATCTTAAGATTAAAAAAAAAGTCACCTTTGCATCAGTATTAAATAGCATCTTTGCTAGTAGCTCCAGGAGGCCAAAGATTGAGTGGGCACTTAAAAATAGGCATACCTTTGGGATTGGAAGTTTTAGGTCACATATTAATGACACTATTTTAATGGCTTCAGGAGGTTGTAATGTGCCCAAGCCTTATTTGCAAGGTTTTGTTTGTATTTGATGTTTATGCGTAACTGCAGAAGAGTAAAATTAAAATGAATAACAGAGCTTTTTGTGAGTTTGTTGTGTGCAGTGAGAGAGAGACTGTGTTCTAAATATAGACCCTATTTAACTATCACAAATTGTCAGTGAAATGGATTCTAATATTTATTTTAAGAATCTTCTTCATTTGCTTATTGTGGTAGTGCTTTGTTTCATTTTGTTTTTGAGTAAGTATGTAAATAAAAATTTCAAGGATATCTAGTTCTACTTTGAAATATAAGTTGGATCCTTCAAAATAGCAGTTTCTTTCATAGTTTCCATCATCTTTATATAATTTTTGTAATGATTCTGATAATAATTATGAACAAATAATGCCAGTGATAATACTAACCTAAGTTTTCAAATTTCTCAGACTAAAACGATATCCCAGAATTTCAATTGTTGCTTCATTATTTTAGCCATACATTCATTCAACAAGAGTTTACTGAACATCAATTCCATTCCAGATACCATACTAGGTACTGGTTATGCAAACTCATTCATAAATATGGGTAGTATATATGTGTGTGCATGTGAGTGTGTGTATGTAATTAGAAATTGTGAAAAGAATCAGTGAGAGAATTAAGAGAAATTTACCTAATTTAGATTGAGGGCCAAGCAAGACCTCTAAGCATGTGTATTATTTAACTTGATTGTCTCACTCTTAGACATTTACTTGGCTTAAAGGATAATTAAATAATAACAAGAAAGAATATTTTGTCTTCAAATGTGTATACTCAGAGTGGCTTTGGGGTATTTCTTTCTGTAGTATATTGGCCACTGGCTCCCAAATTAATTGAGTTAGAGAACACTGGAAGAGTTAAAAAACGAGAGACAAGTAAAGAGTAACTAGTTCCTCATGTGCCTTTCCTCTCAAACATCCCCTTGTATACACACACTTTGATTAGCTTCTTCATATTCATAAGAGACATGGAGATATTGCTACATAATTGTAAAGTCAACCTAGTAAGAAAAGGGAATGCTTTAAAAATGAAATTTAAGATCCAACTGCATATTTCAGGCTTTCTTTTGTTGTGGTTTGTTTGGCTAATTGATATTAATGGGATTATTGGTTTAATATTGGCCCAGTTAATATTCTGTTTCAATATATAATTTTTCCAACAATATTTTTTCTTTGTCTATAAAAATACTACTTGTACATGAAAATACTGTGTCAAATACATGTTTTGGTAGTAAATATTATTTGGAGGATTAAATATTTCTAGATTGTAATTATCTAAAAGAGAATTAATCTTTCTTATTATCTTAAATATTTTTACATTTTTCTTCTGGTGTGAAAAAAATATTCTAAATTACTGCCCCATTTCTATGTTTTACAAGACTGTGAAGTGGATAAATAGCTATCATGTTGTTGTTGTTGTTTTTTAATGAATATTTTGAATTGAGATAAAAGGAGGACTATTGAGCCAAATTTCAGTTCCTGTGAATTTCTCCACCTTATAAAATTATATAACCTTTAAAACTAATGTGATGAGGGGGAAAAGGTCTGGGTCATAATTGTTATCATCCATACCAGAAAGAAAAGACGTTTATCTTATCAGACCATAAGGATCCACTAAAATAGGTCTGAAATGGGTCTGAAGCTGCTGACAAAACCACAACACTGGGCCCAATTAACAATACTCGTTTTTAATTAACAGTTGCTGACTCTTTGCCATTGAAATATTCACGCTCTAGGTGTGAAATGGCAACCCCCATTTGTCATATCTGTCAAAATTAATTTTGAAATCCCATGGTCTTCCTTCCACAGGATAAAAATGAATAACTAGAGCATCCTTTCTTCTCACCAAAGTTCAGTTCCTGAACAAAGACTAGGAAAATAGAACCTAGAAAACTAGTTGGGTCAGCTCTAATAGTAAAACTTATATTAATTATTTTCACAGCATTTCTAGTGCTGCAAACTATGCCATATGTATTCTATACCTTGCGAGAGGGCACATGTGGTATTTTAAAGTTCTTATTCTTGATTCTTTTTAAATTTTTTACTCAGAAAAGACATTAAGCACCTAATAACTATTAGACGCTAACCTAGGCATGCCTTTTAATCATGAGACCACAAATATGAATAAGATAATATGTTTGAGAAAATAACTAATAAAGAAAGAAAAACTGCCAAATTTCTATATATGTGAATATTAGGAATAAGAGTATGATCTCTTTACAGAGTTGTGAAATGCATCACCGTCAGTGATAGCATGGTTGGGAAGGAAGTTAAAATAAGGATAAAGGGAATGCAAACTGCCTAAACTGGGGTAAGACTTTTTACAAATGAAGCCTTTTACACATAAAAAGTTTGCTTGACTTCAGTAATAATGTTAGAATTAGAATCATTTGTGTGTGTTTATTGATCATTTAATATAGTTTTTTTGTGGGGGGGATAAATAACACAGCATATTATATCTATCTCATTTGATTGTCCCAATAATCTAATAAAGTAGATGGTACTATTTTTATTATATAAATAAAAAGATAATTTCAGAGACCTAATTGAGCAATCTTAAGTTGCAAAGCTCATAAGTGACAGAGTCAATACTAGGATAATCAATCCATTTACACATTCATTCATAAATTCATTTATTGAGTGACAACTACATGCTCTGAGGTACTGGGCACTAAAAGTGCAGAGGTGAGTAAAGCAAATGTTTCACAAAGCATTTACTTCTGGCAGAGGAAAGAGGCATGTATATAAGAAATTATGATAAAGAGAAAAAAAATACACATATCTTACCCATAACAGGGGAGCACAGATAAAAGACTTCATGCTAAAATTATCCTGTGGCAGTAGGAAAGTATCCCAAAGAAAATGACATTTTCTGATCCATTTTATGATTTTTCCCCCAAGTGTCTGCCTTCTTTGTCCATTCTGTGTAAAGCACAGTTATCATTAGAAAAGAAAAGGATCTAGAAACATTGTATTGTTCCAATACTCAAAAAGCTTATTTCTAATTAAAGAACACAAATACCACCCTTGAAGCAACAGAAGAACAGTGGAGTTTTCAAGGTTGTAATCAATGCCTAGGTCTCCAGCTAAACAAAAGGGAGAATAAACAGTGGAATATGGGGAAGCTTTCTCAGTCCTCTGCCACTGAGGAATTCACTGCAACTAAAGAGAGAATTAAGCTGAGTGTATCAGGGTAAAAGCACATCGAAGGAAGTTAAATTCAACAAAAGGTATTGGAAATATGCTCATTTGTTTAAAGCACTGTACTTGTTTCATGTAGGCAGGAAGATGAACAAGATAAAATCTCTGCAAGATTAACTGACATTAGGTCTATTGTTATTCAAAATTTGACACAGAAGCACAGATACATAGAAACACTCAGAAATTTGAGGCTTTCATGAAGAAGGCACATTTTAATAATTAATTTAGCAATAACTTCTTATTTTATATGTTAATTGTTAAAATGTTAGTAAATACAAGTGGGCAAAAGGATAAAAAACTACATACATACACTTTCCCACTGTTAATTGGACACACACACTTTAATGATTTATCACAAATATTTTCATGTTATAGGCTATTAATATCATCTAGGGTTTTATTTTTAATGGTACTTATTATTTATCATATTCCTGTACCATACATTGGTTAGTCAGTCCTTTTAAAGTACTTCCAGTTTTTCACTATTGTAAATGATAAGTAGTCTCATAGCTAAATCTTTCACACTTTCATGGTTGTTTCCTTATGACAGATTTCTGAAAATATAACTATTAGATCAATGAGTAACAAGTATTTTAATACTTTTATTATATGTGGTCATTTCTCTTTTTAAAAATGCACAAATTTTCATACCTTTTGCTATTGTAAGAACTTATTTTCTCCAAAGTTTAAGCCTCATTAAAGGTCAGTTCTAGCTAGAAAGGCAAAAAAATTTATATTGTATTGTTTTAATTTCATTTCATAATTATTGTTAGTATGTAATTTTTTTTTGTATTTACTCTTCTGTTAATTTTTAGTGTTTCTTCTTTGATTAGATACTTACTGGACACTTTCTCGATGTGTGAGAAATATTTATTTTTTAATTCTATTGATTCTTTACCTTCACATATGCTACAATTATGATGGAGCCTTTTACTTTGTATTTTTATATGGTAGAATCCAACAATCTTTTACTTTATACTTTCTGCATATATGGTATCATATATAAAAATTTTCCATTTCAAATTACGTAATTAACATCTGTATTTATTTTTTTTAAATTTAGATCTTTAATTCATCTAGAGTTTTGATGTACAGTGTGACATGAAAATCCAATTTTATTTTTTTCCTAATGGTTAACAGTTTTCTCAATGCTACTGAATTATTTCTCCACAATCTGGCATTCAATATTTATTATGTTCAATTATTAAATATATTTTTGTCTTTCTTATCTCTTCCATTGATCTACTTCTGCTTTATTCTTTTATTTGTTAAGTATTTAAAGTAATTTTTACATATATCATAATGTTACTTCTCAAATATTTTATAGCTAGTCTCATGCATATATTCTCTAAAAAAAATCCTTTGAAAAATTTTGTCAGATATATAAAAACAAACTTTCTTATATTTTCTTTATGATTGTATTAAATTCATATGTTAATTTGGAGAAAATGGACATCACCACAGTATTTACCCCTTTATCTAGGTACATAGTTTCTCTTGCCGCTCATTTAATTTTTTTTCTGTATTTTGGGGGGAAATTAATAACTATTTCTCCAACCTGTATTGGAGAAATCCTAGAATGCAATTATGCAAGACTGCAAAAACTGCTATCATACATATGAATAAATTATACAAAGGCTAATTCAATCTTGGAGATGTTTACATCTTTTTCTTAGAAGAGGAAAATTTGGCCATTAAGATGTTGCTAAATTAAGTACTATCTAGACACACAACATATATGGTAACCAAATAATTTTTACCACTTATAGATTTGCCAATCATCTTTTTTCTCTAAATAAATACAATTTCATAAAAATTATGCTATAAAATTTTTATGTTAAACTATTAAACCAATAAGAAAAAAATGCTGAAAATGAAAGCAACATTTGGACACAGAAAGACAAAATACTTCAAAATATCAAATTGATGAAGTTAAATATCTGAATTAGATGAGTGCATGGGTTAACCATGAATTTCTGGTCACCATCAGAGGCCAGCACTAACGCCAAGGAAGGTAATCAAATTTGGTATTCATCATTTGGCATTAAAACAGCAGGTCGAAAATGAATATTTGGAATAGTACACAGGTATAAGGAAAGAGTCCAGAAACACTGAAATGAAGAACAGGCTAAGAATGTGATTACTATTTATAAACTTAAATGTATAAACTCATAGAGGTTAAAAGTATAGAAGGTTATAATTTTTTTTCTGTTTAAGTTTTTGGCAGCGATAATTATTTTATGGGTTTTTAAAAGAGTAATATATGATAGTAAGCAGTAAATAGTAAAGTAATAGGAATATATAATTTAATAGTACTATATAAAGACTAAAGACTTTTGAGTTTTTTTTTCTTTAATAGAGATGGATTTTTCTGAGCCATATCAAAGTCATACTGTATGACACATGACCAAAGGCATTGCATTAGCAATGTGAGAGGAGGAGTAAAACAGTTATATTTAAGACATATAAAGAAACAAGAAAATGTGACCCATACAAAGATAAAGAAAAACAGGTAATAGGAATTGCCTTCAGGAGGGCCCAGATGTTAGACTTAACAGACTTCAAAGCAAATATTATAATTATGTTGAAAAGTAAAGAAAATTATGCTTAAAGAATTTTAAAAAGATAGGATGACAATGTCTTATGAAATAAAACATAAAAACATAAAATTTATTTTTTAAAAATGATAATTCTGGAGTTGAAACATACAGTAACTAAGATGAAAAATTCACTAAAGAAATTCAACGGTTGACCTGAGTTGGCAGAAATAAGAATCAATGAACTTAAAATAGATCTAAATAGATTATGTAATATAAAGACAGAGGAAAAAAGGAATGAAGTAAACTGAATCATCTCAGAGAAATTTGGGACATCATTAAGTGAGCTATCATAAATGAGAGTACCAGAGGAGAAAAAAAGAGAAAGAAGCAGAAAAAGTATTTGAAGAAATAACAACTAAAAAGTTGACAAATTGAGAAACATTAATTTAAACATCCAAGAAGCTCCATGAACTCCAAGCAATATAAATATAAAAAGATCAACATAGAGAAACATCATAGTCAAAAATATTGATAGACAAAGGCAGAGAGAAACTTTTGGAAGTAATAAGAGTAACAGCTGATTTATCAGCAGAACTAATGGAAGTAAAAAAGAAGTGAGACGACATAGTCTAAGTGCTGAAGAGAAAAACTGTGAACCAAGAATTTTGTATTCAGAAAAAGTATATTTCAAAAGTAAAGGCAAAATTAAGATATATTCAGATGAACTAAAACTTAGATAATTTATCTTTAGCAAATGCACCTTATAAGAAACACTAAGTTCTTCAGGACAAATAATTTAAATCCACATGAAAAAATAAGAAGTACTAGTTAATGAAATTATGTAGGCGATTATAACAGACATTATAATTACATATTTCTTCTTTTATTGACTAATTTAAAAGTCAATTGCAAATATGATGTGTATATAAATTTATTGTTGAGCCTATAGACATAGAAATACATTGAACAATAACAGCACAAATGAAGTGGATGGAAACAAGTCATTGAGGTAAGGAAATGATACTACGTAGTAACTTGAATTCATAGAAAAGAATGAAGAGAATGAAGAGAATGAAGAGAAAGGAAGAGAAACAAAAATGGATAATTGGTGTGTGATAATCTTCCTTTAGCTTGAAAAACTTTCATATTTTCCTTTAGTATATTTTGTAGTGTGTTTTACTAACAACAAATTCTCTTAACATTTGTTTGAAACTGTCTTCCTTTTGTCTTTATTTTTGAATGAGACTTTTGCAAGGCATAGAAATCTATTTTGACAGTCATTTCTTTCTTTTTCCTCATTGCTTTAAAGATGGCATTCTAAAACTTCTGGCTTGCATTGTTTCTAATGAGATGTCAGTCATCTTTTTTGTTGTTCTGTATTTAAAGTGTCATTATTTTTAGCCTATTTTCTGGGATTAAAAAAATTGGTCTGGTAATTTAACTATGATGAAATATAGTTTTAACTGTACTTATTTTACATGAGTTCACTAAGTATTTTAAATAACATAGATTTTTTAATTTTTAAAATAATTTCTCCTTTTCTTTTAGGACTCCAGTTTCATAAATGCTATATTGTCCTACATATTTTTTATAAGCCATTCTTAGATTTTTAAAGTATTTTTCTCTATGGGCTTCAATTTGGGTAATTTCCATTGACCTATTTTCATGTGCATTGATCTTTCTTCTACTGTATTGATTTGCTATTAAGCACCATATTCAAAGAATTCTTAATTTCAGATTAAAAAAATTATTCTAGAATGTCAATTCGATCTTTAGATATTTTTCTTTATTAAGAAATAGATTATTCCCCTATTTTGTCTATCTTCTTTGAATTTCTTCAACATATTTATATTGTAATTTCAAAGTCTATAATCTGCTAACTACTATATATGATTAATTTGTGGGTCTGCTTCTATATTTTTATTTTTCTCTTTTTTTTATGTCTCATCATGTTGGATAGTATGCAGGACAGCATATTTAAATGAGCCAGTGAATTTGGAGTAAAAATTATTTTCCTCAGAGAGAGCACATCACTTTTTGTCAGGCAGTTGGGATGAAGAGTTGATTATTTTTTTTCAAATAGAAATTAAGGTAAGTTGTGTCTGGGTTACAATCTGAGCTTCAGTTTACCTCTGCCTTCAAATGTCTTTAGAATAAGAATGATTATAGGCAACCTCTAGAAGGAAATTTGGGATTCATGCACTACAGTGTAAAAAGATTTCCCTCTGCTTTCCAGGCCAGGTCATAGCATCCTATTCTGCCATACTCAGGAAAATTCTCTTGGGGAGACACTTTCTGGTTGGAAGAATCAGCTCCAAGTTTGGGGATCTATAGGTTCCAATCTATCATGTCAGCTCATGAAACTATAAAAAAGCTTTGCTGTATTTCTTACTACCCCAGCAAAGTTCTTCTGCTAGTGGTTGGCCCATTTTTTGCCCTCTTATTCCCACACATGGCTAATGGTTGCAGAGATGGAAGTGACACTGGTATTTATCAAAAAAGGCCTCTTTTCTCTCTGGGAAAGAATCTAGTTATTTTAGACTTTTTTTTTCTATAATACTCCCTGAAGTCATACACACACACACACACACACACACATATATGTATATATATAATTATATTATTTAGTATTTATTTTATTAATTTTTTATTTATTACTAAAGAGTATGTTTTACAGGTTACAGTAGTCTCCATAATAGTCAACAGGTGTCTGTGTCATAACAACAGCTATTGTTTGTGGAGTATTTACCATTATTAAATTAGGCAATATATGTAAAGCACTTAGAATATAATGTTCAAAAACATAATGTTCTAAGTGCTTTACATACATTCCCTAATTTAATTCCCACAGCAATCATATGAGTTAGGTACTATTATTAACCCTGTTATACACATGGGAATACTGAACCATGGAGAATTTAGGTGACCTCTCAAGATCATATACCTTGTAAATAATGAGGTCAGGATTCAAATCCAAGCAGTTTTCCTCAGAGCCTAATCTCCTAGTAATTATATTATGTTGTGGTCTTGAGTAAACATTTAACATTGTTTTTTTTTTTTTTAAAATAGGGTTTTCCTTTACTCCTCTCTACAGTTCATACTCTAAAAAATATTTGTTTTATATAATTCTCCAATTATATCATTCTGTTCCATACCTAACTCTCTTTCTGTATACTCTTTAGTGTGGTAGAACTTCCATTCTTTTGTTTTATAGAGTAAACATCTATCTTTCCTTTAGAATTCAATTTAGCTATCACTTCCTTCAGAAACTTTTACCAGTCAGGTAGAATTTGAACCCTGTATATATATTAACTTTAGCATTTAACCCACTGTATATAATGTATTTATATATGCATGTCTCATCCATTAGTCCATAAGATCCTTGAGGCTAGGAATTGGGGCTTATCAATATTTTTCTCTACACACCTAATGATTCTTGACATGTAATAGTCACCAAATATATATCTGCCAAATTGATTTTAATCTCTATCTGTTACTAAAATTGATTCTCAATTGGAATTTCAAAGGTTAAAACTCTCTGTGCTATTTTGAACTTATCTTGCTCCAAAAGTAAAAACACAATAGATTTTGAAATAAATGTCATACATTTTGGAAGATAATCTTGGCTAAAGTTAAAATAGAATAAATAAGGTTATTTAAACTATAAAATTATTCACTTTAATTTTTATCTGTTTTTAATAGTTTAAACCAAAATTCAGTCTTCTATTTCAAATTAAACTACTATTCACTCTTAACTAATAATACCTTTATGTGTCTGACACTTCAAGTGGAATGATTAAAATATGCACCTATAGAAAGATCTCAACAAACAATGACATTTCTTACAAACCTACTATGTTCTTGAGTACTTATAAAAGTACTGTTTTTAAAATTTAAGACACTAATTTTAATTCATTATTTCTCTTATAAATGACATTCTTTTCCTTTGATTCATATAGGTAGTGAAAATTTTTATTTCCTTAACTTTGCTTTGCTTTTCATTGAACTTATACCATAGAACATTGCACTTTTCAGCTTTGTTAGATAATTTTTTTAACCCAGGAAGTAGAAGTAGAACCATTTCTCTTGCTCAAATGAAAGAGACTTTGAAAGGATATTTTAAAAAAATGGAGACAACGGTGGATGCATGCCGAGATATTAAGTCAGAGCATAAAGCTTCTTATTCTTTGCATATAGAATATATCTTACTAAATTGAATGGAATAAATATATTTTACTCCACTAATTTTTAAAACTGAAGTCCTTGAACAAAAATTTGGGGTAAGCAACCTCAAGTAACTTCTCATTTAGCTTTTGCAATGTTGCTCATGCTTACAACCCTCTTGGAGTGTTTTTTTGCCCTACTATACTATGGAATGTATATATCCTTCAACTGTAAAAACTGCTGAGTATGCTAGTCCTAAGAAGGAAGAAGTGTTAATTTGATCTTTTGGGGTCTATAATTTGTAGTTCAGTGAATGAGTTCCATGTCATCCTCTGAAATTACTCTCTATTCTCTGTTTCTTTCTAATCTAATGGTTTTTTTTTTTTTAGATTGTCTAACAAGGAAGAACATAGGCAAAAAACAGATGATGAGTATTGTCTTTCTAAGATTGCCAGAAGTGCTTTTTTCCCTATGGAATAGAAAAGAGATGTAGAATAATTTCCTTGGATGAAGATGTCCAGAATGGGAGGAAATATTTTTCAGGTGTCTTGGGCAATATGGTCATTTCTTTTTACAAGACAGATCATAGTATTTTACATTAAGACAATTTCTTTAAACTCTAAAAAGAATTGTTGACTCAGTGAGACTAAGTCTTGTGACTTAGATTTTAATGTAACAGAAAAAGATTTGTCCGATGATGCATTTCCCATGACAATCAATGTCCTCTCCAATTCAGGGGCAGCAGGGATACCCAAACTAAAACTCATTCCCCCTCCCAGATAATGTCTAAAATCAATATAATTGATTTTCACTGAGTGCCTCTATAGATAGAATTTGCACCAAAGATATTTTATCTTCTCTTATACAAGCAGTCATAACTACCTGTTACTATATTTAAAAAAAAGGTGAAGTCTAAGTTCTTCCCTTACCCCCAAATTAAACTTCTTTATATGTGCCTAAAAATTATATATAAAGAAGAAACAATAAAATTATATGTGAATGTATGCCAATGTTTATATATATGCATGCATTTATTGTTTCACTTAATAAAAATTAATTATCAGCACTCATTATTATTTAGAGGTGACATTTGAGCTTTGGAAACAAATCTGGTTTGAAATATTATTTCATAAGCTATGTAAACTATGGCAGACCAATTAACTTCTGTTAGACCTAATATTTACAAATGAAAAATGGGGGTACTAATAGTTGTCTTCTGGGTTACAATAAGAAGCAACTGACATAATATATAAAATAATATATAAAATTTTAGCCTAATTCCTGCACAATGTAAGACTCCCCAAGTAGTAGTTATTATTATATTTACCCTACTACTCCTACTACTTCCTAGTCACTAGACTAGGTGCTCAGAGATACAGAATCAAAGAAAATATAACCTCTCTTGTCAAAAGCCTCAAAGTCCTTACTGAGGAAGACTGAAATAACATCAAAAACCAAAATATCATGTATAAGTGCTATTAAAAATATTAAACAGTTAAGTGCATTTTTAAGTAAAGTAGAGCAAAGCAAGAACCTGGTGGGCAGTGATTGTCAAGAATTTGTATTTTTACCAACTTAATTGAAACTAGTTACTAGCTTTGTCTGTTAATTATTTTTAATTTGATGACTTTTATTAATTTACTTGTTTTTGTTTCTATTTAGACTTCATATATTTTTTTGTAAAGTTAAATAGGCAGTTGTTCTGCCTTTGGACTTGAATATCAGAAAAGTAGAGGACACCAATGGACATGGAAATCTTATCTTGTTCTGGGATTAGAGGAAATCTTGTACCAACAAAGGCTCTCTTAGGATATAGAAACATGTGGGATGCAGGCATTGGTGTGAACTTTTCAATCAGCTTTCTCAAAATAATTTCAGATGTTTAGAGATCATCAATATTTTCCTATTAGTCTTATAATATTGAGGCAATTTCTCCAGTTCTGAAGCTTTAACATATAACAGTTTAATATTAAAGAAGATGCTGTAAGATACAGTGGAGCAATTTGCAGAAAACTCTAAACTTCTAAGGTATAGGAATGAATATGATCTGGACCAATAAAATATAATAACCCTAAAAGTTGTTGGGAGTCAGGATCAGCAGTCAGAATTTGAAAAAGGATGCAGCAAATATAATTACTTTCTCAATTACTCTGAGGATCTGACAAAGCTTAAACTTATATTTCTCAGGATATGACTTTTTTATGCTTTATGAGAGAGAATTAAAAGAAATTAGGAAAGTATGAGCCTTAAACTGATACGAAGAGAAATCTGATATTGTTATTTTTCATCATTAAATATAAGTGAGAATAACTGGGCATGAATAGGAAATTAAGTATTAGAGATAAACATAAAATAAATAGGAATCAAAGAAAAATGCAAAGAACTAAAGCATACTTAGGAATCAAACATTGAGAAAAAAAGAAACAAAAATTGATTATATAAAACAGAAAAATTGACATCAGTACAATCTTTTTAAAGAAACAAAACAAAGTCTTCGCTAAAATTGTCTTATTATAGTTCCCGTCATTGTTTTTCTGTTGGTTTCTAAATGGGAAAAATCTCTGCTGTTTTGCTCCTTATTTGCTTGCTGTTTTTCATGGCTAAGAAAATTGAGAAAGAAAGATAAAAATCGCCCAAGGTGAGATATCTATGAGGGGCTGAGCCAGGACTTTGACCCAGATATACTTGAGTTCATCACACCTCCTATTCTCTCTGTTGTAATTGTGTCTTTTTACAAATTTGGGGGAAATTTAGTGAATTAAATGTACAGATGTTAAATGTTTCTTATCTCAAGTCTTTGTACTCTAACCTGCTCTGTCACCTGTCTTGCACTAAATATTTTTTCACTTTGCTGGTTTCCTCTGATGCTGGAGTTCACTTAAGGTTCAATTTTAGGAAGTTGGATTTTTAATGAGATTTCTTTACATGGTTTCCATATTTAGCCAATCTTGCAGTTCTCAACATTACATGAAAGAGCAAATAGAGAGCTTTAAAAAATTAGCTTCTTTAACTACTAAATGAAACCAAAATTTGGACTCTGACTTCTAAGTCTTGGAAACAGTGTTGGCAATCTAAATTTATCAATAGGCTAACATAATATTCTTCATAAAGGACTTCTTTATCCTCCTTAGCATAGTAACATTTTTAAAGTTTTTTAAAGTAGTTTTTTCCCTCTAAATGTTTTCAGCTTGACAAATAGCTCTTTTCTGAAGTGCATTAATTTGGTCCTATGCCACTACTACATATTAATTTATATATATGAAGAAAGATGTCAAATATGAAAGAATTTATTTCTGACCTTGTTTTAAAAAGACAAGCCAATATGGGCTTAGTTTTTAAAACTATTTAAAACTTGGCCACTTTTATTGTACATGTGCAATATTGTCCCTTATTTTTCTCTAATGAACACTCAAAATATATATATATATATATATATATATATATATATATTATTTATTTATTTATTTATTTATTTATTTATTTATTGGTAGGTTGTTACTTGGATTCTGCAAGGTAGTCAGTACTAAGACCCATGACTCCTGATAGTGTGGAGAGGAAGGTGGGTAGGAGACAGAAGGATGGCAGGAAACATTTTTATGATTTATGCAATTTTTATGAAACACGTCTCTTTACTTACTGCACAGTGTTACTATTATTATTTGCTGGGCCTGAGGCATGGGCCACACACATAATTTGCCTAAAAATAATTCTACAGCCTGTCTGGGTGTCATTATGTTATTTGTTTCATAACAACTGCCCATGAATTTTTATTAAAATTCAAGTGGGCTGAGACTTTGAGCCAACAATGGGGCGGGTATACGCTAATAGAGCACAGTCTGTCCTTGGGAAGTCTCTGGCAGGATTAGGGTAGGTAGGGTGTGTCAGTAACTAGGCACACTGCAAAGAATCTCAGACTGAGAGACTCTAAAGAGACTGCATGAGAATAGCAAAAGATATTTCTCCCCAACAAGAAATGTGGTTTTTGGTTCACTCCCAGGAAGAGAGGGAATAGATCTACTAAGCTAAACAACCAAATTGAGCTCATGCTACCACTCTCATTGCTGAGTGGACCTTGAAATGTCAGGGACTTTTCTTAAAATTTCTAAAAGCACAGAGGCAACAGCACAGGATTTTTAGTAGATATATTATAAAAGCATAAAGTTTAGATGGTAGCACAGCAATTTTTATAATTGTGTATATTCTTTCATATATTGAGATACAACATATGTTTATGAAGCATAATCTCCATAGAAATCCAAGAAACATAGTGTGAAATCTCAGATTTTATCTCCAAATTAAATATCAATTATTTCTGCAAGTATTTTTTTCTGAATTAAAATATTTATAAAAAAATGACTATGAAGACATAGACATAGGACTAGTTGTGAGCAAAAAATACATAGTTATAGAATTAAGATTAAATAAAGGTTAAAATGGATATATTTGATAATTAATGACTATATACTCCATTAATTACAGTATAAAAAATGTGAGAGAATGTAGATACCATATGCAAAAAAGTTTTCTGTGATCATATTGGAGTGATAGCATTAGTATTATCTCACTAGGGCTTTGTAATGTTAGATAAAATAAATGAGGAATTATGAAAAATTTATGTCTATCATAGTTTGTTTAAGGAAGCAGATATAATGGTAATTTAGAGGAAGTTAAATTAAATTCCCATTGTTCTGTATTTGAATTAAAAAGATCAATTTGAACTTATGAAGTATATTTTTAAATAATATATTATTTACATTTGTTTATATATTATATCTCTTGCTACTCACTGAAAAGGACTAGAAATAATAACAAATTTAGTAGCATCTATCTATAGATTGTGATCTAGTGATATCATTTTTACCAAGAGAAATAAAGATGTTTTAAAGAAATGGTTAATTCTATGTCTCTGATGGAAAATGTGCATGATGAGTTTGGATCATCTTTCATTCTAAAAAGAATAAAAGCTACCAAAGACTACTAGTCATATCAAAGGATGAAATTGCTGAAATGGGTTGCTACCATATTTTAGAAAATTATGAGTGTTCTTTCAGTTATGTTGATTCAAACTGAGAAGCTATAAAATGAAATTAAAGGAAGAACTAGTATGAGAGCTAAACCTAAGAACCAGAAGTTTGGTTAAGGCTGTTCTTGACAGATCAAAGTTTCTGATCTCTTTCTTAAAAGCAAAAATAAGACTGAAATATTCACTGTCAAGTAGCTGATGTCTTATAACTACCCATGTTTAGAATATTATGCAATAATATTTTATACATCAGTTAAATAATTGTTATTTTTGTCTAGCAAATGTTTAGCTGAGTAGTATGTGAATAATAAAATAATTTTGAAACTTCTACTCATGTAGTAAAGGAAAAGGGTACTTTTAAGCTTTGGACTAATTTGTAGAATTCACATAAATTTTGATCATTAATAAATATTACATTTGGTTTTGAAATTAAATCCTTTTGTATATTTTTTGAAGGAAATAAAAACAAACAACTTGCTTTATAAGTAATATGACTGAGCCACAACTAAGAAGAAATCTACACAGAATTCTGAAAGCATTCCTGAGAGGTATCTCTTTGTGAGAAAATCATTTTTTTTTTAAAAAAAGGGAAGATGGTTTGGAATTCTCAACAAGGAGTCACCATCTCAATTAAAAATGGCCCTTAATTGGGCCTTAAAAGCTGCTAGTTCATTTCTTTTATGCTTTGGCCATTAGGAGTGTATAATAACAAATAGAAATAAAACAATGGAAAATTAATTTGAATTAGTTTAGTAATATTAAAGAATAAAAGAAAAGTTGTTTCTCAAATACAGCATTTAAAAAAAAATTTTATATGTCATATTCAAATTTCTCATTATTACTTATGTAATCAAAGAATTAAAAACCCAAACTCGCATTTGAACCAGTAAACCTGATTGGCCAGATGGTGGTTTACACATGCAGTGTGAGAAGAAGATTGCATTAATGAAACTTCTGGTAGTGAAAATGGCTATCAATATTTTCTGTAAGGGCTGGTTTTTACCTGTATGAGGAGAATAAATATATCTGATTTTATTTTTCTGATGTGAATCAGTGTTCAAAGTAGATGGAGACACTCAAGATTGGAGCAAACAGAACTTTTCAGGAGTTGGTCTTTATGATTATTCACTATTTCAGTAAGACATCCATGTGTTCATTTTTATAGTTCTCATTAATATTAAACATAATCATAAGTACTCTAAAACTATCAGTTATTACTTTCACAGATCCTAATAACTATGTTATTAAAAATAGTTAGGATCCTACATTTTGGAGGCTTTCAAATTCAAGCCCTCTTGCTTCTTGTCCTTCCTGTCACCGAGGACCACAATGCACAATAGTGCCATTTGTACCCTGTAAGAACCTAGGGGGTGACTTTCATATTTTTATCCATCTGAATAATGTTCCCTAGGATTGGGGAGGGAGGGGACAACCAAATATGACATCCTAAAGAGAATTAGCATTAAAATGCCATATCTTCAGTAAAATTGCTGAACTCCACGAAGCTATTTAAAAATTTATTTTTATATTTTGAAAATAAAGTATTTTAAGTTTTAAGACCTAAGTAGAAAATGAAACCAACCTAAATCATAAGATTCTGGGTATTTTGTAGTATTAGGCATCTAATATTGGCCCATCTCATTATTAAGATTTGCAAAGATCAATAACTGAATCTTTTTATAGTAAAGACAATTAAATGCACTATAATGGAAATATACATTTCTGAAAAAAGATAAGGACAGAAGGTGGCACATAGTGGAACATAAAGGACTAGTGTAACCATTACTATAATAGCTTCTTTTCTGTTTAGGGAGGATCAGGGGCAAACTGGTAACCTAAGGAAGAAAATATAGGTAAGTAGTTTTAAGAGAAGCAAAGGAAATGAGAGTCTCTACATTCATTTTCAACACCAAAGTTTATTATTAGGGGTCTCATAAGATGATATTATCACTGGTCATCTCTCTTACAAACACAGTATAAATTTTAGTCTCTGTAGGATGTGCTTTGGGACCTAAGTCATGAACAGTGAAGTAAACTCAGTTCCTCATATTATTTTCTGTTTTCCTTATTTAAAAAATCAATGATAGTGTCTAGTACATTTTATTGTTTTCACTTTTGAGTTTGATTTCTTTTTTCAAACACGGTGCCACAAATTTTTCTTTTGCTTGTTGTCTCAAAACTGATTTACAGAGAAAATAAAATAGTAGCGACTCAAATGTTCTTTACTTGGTGATATATTGTGACTAGCATCACAGGTAGAATAAAAAGTGTTCAAAGAGAAATCTTTCCTATGTATCCCTACTTAAATAATAGTTCCTTCATAAAATCTAATAAAGTAAACTTTTTCAAAGAAAGAGCTTATATATTTTGTACTAAGTAAAAATAAAATGTGGTTAGATTTTTACACTTTTATGTTTATTTGATACCTGGGAAAATGTGACTTTAACTTCAACTTGAAATGTGTTTTAAATTTATTCTTGTTTCCTTTTTAAATGCCTAAATAATAGAGTAAAAAAAGAATATTTCTATATTTAATTAAATTCCAAAATGTGTTTATATGATCACAACTTCTCTTTTAGGAGCAGATTAGTAATAATTATCCGGTTCCTTATAGTTTACAATAAGCTTTGTAGAGTAATAGTATAAAGTTAGTGATAATAAAATGTCCTCAGTTCTTAGTTCTGTTGAAAGGAGGTCAAAATGATCCTAAAAAACAATAAATAGAAGGCTCTTTTGAATTCCATGAGAATGTCAGAATTCCATTACTTTTTTGTCCAGGAGTGAGTAATGGAAAGTTTTCTTCATCTCCCAGATTCTTATCATGTATAATTAAATTTTGCAAATTGCCATGAAGAAATGGTGGCAGTAACACAAAATCTAAAACTGAAGATATCTGTTGTATCTTGTACAGTACCAAGTATTATTTCAACATATATGATCTTTTACATCCGATCATTTTTATCTCTTTCTGTTATTACTTCTGAAAGCTTATATGTGTGTATACTTGCATACAAATGAACAATATACAAAAAAGATGTGTTCTCACTGCATTTGAGGATGTAGTTAACTAGATTAAGTGAACTTCTTAAAAGAATGGGCATAACTTATTGATCCTCTTGTGAAGGGGAAGTTTCATGGTGTTGATACTAAACATTTTATTTCCAAATGAGGCACAGCATGTTGAATGACACCATAAGATCTACAAACACTTTTGAAACATATTGTGAAGGACTAGGGGATATTTGTGTTCTAGGGGCTGAGCTATGAACTGCATGCTACTTTCTGAGGATTTCTGTGAGACTTTTCAACTTGCCCTCAGCTGTCTCAATTCTGTAGCTGGGGAGAGGTGGAGGAGAGTGTATTTGGAAAGTTCCTACCATTAGAAGAGTTTCTACTGGCTTAACCTGTGAGTAAACTCATGCATTCCAAAAGCAAAGAGGCAAAAAGAAAGTGTAAACATTTTTCCCTACACTGTCTTATAATGGGGCATATTGTTAGTAAGGGGAATTTATGAAGATTTTTTTTTTCTGTTGAAATGGAATAAATAGAACTTTGTTGCACCTGGGAATGCATGTTTTTTTAATGCATTTCAAATGTGTTTTGCATACATTCAAGCTTAATATGTTAGCTTTCCTTTGGCAAAAGAGTATTCTGCTACGCCCTTTCTTGCCCAGTCGACCTATTAAATCATTAATTGATATCTCAATGTTCTGATCAATCATAATTTATTGAAAACCTCCTATGTACCAGATTTTCAATAGAGTGATGCCATCTAAGGGTAAGAATTCTCTTGTATGATGCTCAGTTTCCTACCACCTAGAGGTGCAATGAGAAACAGTGATTTCAAACATTGCATCCTTCTCTTAGTGTGACAATGACAGAAAGGTAAACAGTCTACTTTGGTCCACTTGTGTGATTCACATTCAAAATATTTGCTTTGTCCCACATTCATGGATAGTTATGTTTCATGCGAGTAGAATGATCAAAAGTGTCTCTTTAACCTTGCATTTTATTTGTCTGATCTATATTCTTTTCTATGTAATAAGCTGATAAATATTCTAGCCAGGTTTTTTATTAATTCTTTTTGCTTTTCTTTTGTAGCTTTTGACTGACATCTATTCACTTCAAGGGTGATTTTCCTGTTGGCAAGAGGCAGAAGAGACACACCAAGCATCACCTTCAGGAACAAGCAATTTAAGTACTATAATGAGATGGGTCTTTTCAGAGTCTATAATTGGT
Source organism: Macroglossus sobrinus (assembly GCA_004027375.1). Lineage (NCBI taxonomy): Eukaryota > Metazoa > Chordata > Mammalia > Chiroptera > Pteropodidae > Macroglossus > Macroglossus sobrinus. The sequence goes on along the minus strand of PVKZ01001062.1, from coordinate 273,302 downwards.
GACAAGGTATGGCAGCTTCATATCAGACAAAGATGTACAACACAGAGCTTATTAATGAGGATAGAGCGTCATACTCAAGAAAGCTTACTGTGACTATGAGACAGGAGAATATAACAGAAGTGTAGGTTGTTACTAAGTCCAATATCTCCAATTTGCATCATAAAACCTTTATGTAAACTGATTCAAGCTAATCCAGAATGGGATATTTTTCCCCTTTAGAATTCACTAGGGTAGCTTGCAATCCATCACTTTGGATCCCAGCCCTCACAGACAACAGCAATAATCATCTAAATTTGCAGATATGTTCAATTTAATTGGGTTAGTTTAGTAACCTTTCTTGTATTAGAGCCAACTTGCAAAGAGATGTAATATTTTCACAGTTATGAAGACATAGCAGCTGGCCATAGTAAGATTTGATTGTGGATCAAAAAATCAGATTTTCATCAAGTTAAGAACTCTTCATGGAAATATATATGGAATAAATGATAAAGTAAAATGATTAACAAGAAAACCTACAAAGATATTGGCAAGGCATACAAAAACTGCCTTATAGACAATGCTGAAATCTGTTACTCAGCTTACTCTGATGGTTTTTATTAATATTTTGGGGAGAAATATTGAATTTAAATAAAACCAAATATTAACAAATAGACATTGCAATAATTTATTAATATTTAGAAACTCTATTAAACTTTAAGATGTTCAAATTATTTTGTAAATATTAATTTATTAAGCTGTATACAATTTTCTAAGAGAGTTAGCAGTGTCTTCTTTTTAGCATTCTTAAACATTTAAAAAGTAAATAAGTTTTAAGCAGTCAAATACAATTTTAAGGGAAGTCAAAAAGAAAACCTAGATGTTAGGTTTCTGGTGCTTTGTTCTAACAGAATAATACTCTTTTGTGTGTGTGTAAATAGAAAAATAGAAAATAAACACCTTTTTTTAAATGTAACACTGGAACCTATTTTAATGAGGTAAGTGACCAAGATGCTGAAGAATAGAACACAATTTCCTCACCAACTGCAGCATATTAACAAATTTTCTTGATGAACTGTTTATAGTGTAATAACAAAGAAAAATAAGATTAAAATAAAATAGAATAAAAGGTGAAGGTTTGTCTAATTTAAGATGTCTCTTTACTATTTATCAAGCATTCATTTGCAGAGAAAGCTGCCTTCATTTCAGCACACACTGTTTAGAGAGGAGTCTTTCTGTTTATAATTATGAATGCTTTATTCTACTAAGTTGTAGGATTCCCCCTCAATTGTCACTCTGTGGTAGTGTTTCTAGGGAGTTCATGAATTTTCCAAGTGATGGAAATATTTCTTGAAGTCCAGATGTGTCCTTCTTTGATTATAAGCTGGAAATCATAGCTCAATAAAACTTTTAGAAGTATTTACAATTATAATTGTACATTGATGAAAATGTCCAGGACCACATTTTAATCTAGAGTGATTGCATGGGTATTATTACTAATTCATCACATATGACAACTTATGAGAAGATGGAAGTATTTCTTTCTGGAATAGGGAGAAAGAGTCCCATGGGTCAGAGAGTGGCTTCTTCTATTTGATCAGGAGCAGGTCAGGGCTAATAAATTAGAATCACAGATTCTAGGGAGGACAGAAAGACCTATATTGTTTTATTCCCTCCAACCAACCTTTTTTCTTACCCTTAGCAATGTGCTACACACACTAGTTCATTCCCTGCCTGATTCAGCATTTACAAAGTAAGGAAGTAAAAGGGAGGGAAGTGATTCATTTGATTTATTAAGACCATTCAATATCTTACATGAATAATTTCAAATAAGTGTTATAGAATGTAATCTGACATAGACATTTTTAATTTAGTGAGTCCACTTGTTTGTTAAACATATTTCACGTGTCCATTGTACTTTTTCCCACTTTTTCTGGGTGGATGAATATAGTACTGAGTTTTAAAGATTCAAGTTTAAATCCTTGGGTTCCATTTTGTTACTCCATCCTTCCCAGAAACAACCTTGTATGCAACCAAAGATGCAACAGCAAAGTACATTGAATAGGCTGCAGGCTTCGATATTAGACAGTCCTGAAGTCAAGCACAGGAAAACTGCACAGCTCAGCTCCTTGGTATTAGAACCATAGAAAACTCTGCCTATCTGAGCTCAACTTAACTTGTTTATAAGCAAAAGTAATAATGTCCATTTTGTAGAACTGGTTTAATGTTTACAAATAATATATGTAAAATGTCTATCTTGGGGACTAACATTTAGTAGATTCACAGTAGATAGTATTGCTGTTATTATTTCTACTCTTATATGGAGGAGCAGGTCTCTGGGGAGAGGAAACTTGTCTGGATGAGGACTTGTGTGGGATCATATGATGGATGTCTCTCTCTCTCTCTTTTTTTTTCCAAATATCTTGCTGTTGTGACAAACTGTGTTTGTATCTTTTCTCCAAGTGATTCATTTGCATCTTTCCTGGCCACCTGTTTGTAACCTTGCCACTCTTTCACTTCCACTAAGTGTTCAGTAACAAAAATAAGATGACAATTTGCCACTTCCAAGTGTGGTGACTGAGCTCTCAGTGTTGTTTTTGAAGTCACTTGCTTTTTTCTCATTTTATGCAGTAGAACATTGAGAGTAAAGATGTTAGGTGATAGAAATTATTTATTTTCTTACCCTAATACTTAAAAAAAAATTATGTATCTTACCTTTTCTTTGAAATTATATTTTGTTTAAAACAAAATAAATTGAATTAAAAAATTATCTGTAAACTATTAATATAAAATTTAGATATATTTTTTGCCTAATAAATAATAAAATATCTACTAATCCAGGACTACTGTGGATATAGGTTTTATAACAGGTGTAATATTATTACACCTGTTAATATTATTTCAGTAATGAAATATAATAGAAATATGAGGAATTCGAATATAAGAAGATATTTTTAAGAGTCTAGTATTAAGGGAGAGAAAGGGCTAAGAAACTAACCAAGAATGCCAAAAATGATTGTTTTCAGTTAGATGAAAATCTCTTATAAAATATGTCCTTTAAAATGAATGAAGACATATTTTATCCTGTTATTTTTTCTGGCAGGTGTCATTCTTCCAGAGCAAATGTATGACTATCTTAGTTTCTTTTAGAAAGTAACAGCTGCTAATATTTTCTGAAGTTTGGAACTAGTGACCACAGTCCATCAGGTATTGAGTTGAGCTGAAACGTCTTTTATAATTGTTGGTGATTTTTATTCTTTATGCCCTTGTAAGCAACCATTTCTGCGGAGAGCCAAATGTCACAGTATCACTGGCTGAGAATAATTTGAAACGAGAGTTGTTAAAACCTACCTGTCTATAAAGATATCCTACTTACTCAACTTTCAAGAGAAAAAGAAAACTTTTAAGTCTTTATCAAACATTTAATCTTAGCTCTTGACATTTTTTTCTTCTTTCAGAGAAATTATTTTCTCTGAGTTGTTTTCCATTTTACCTCTGTAGTCCTGAAGAAATGTTTTAGCTCCTTGATCCTCTTATGTCGTATAGCTTATTTTAAAAACCCTTGGTTTTTTTGTATCCAGAAATTTGAAGAATGCTGTTTTTTATCTATGAGAAAAAAATATTATAAATTGCTCACTTTGCTTCCCAGTTTATTCCTTTTTCAAGTTACCATTGTCTTCTTTCCGGGCATTTTTTCTTATAATATAAGAAATGATGTCTTGTTCTGCTTCTCATTGCTGACCACAAAGAAGGTAGCAGGTAAAGTCCCAGAGAAAGAGAAGAGAGTAGCTGACAGCTCTTTGGTGGCAATAGCAAGCAAATGTGTTGTCTTGATTTATAAAGGGTTTTAATGTCATCAATAGTAATTCAGCAAAGAGAGAGTTGTAAAATGCAGCTCAAAATGTAGCAAATTGCATCATTGTTAGTGCTTTAGAATTTTAAAATATCTACAGCAGATGGTAGAGTGCTAAGAGCAGTGTCTTGCTTTAGTGTCTAGGAAAAGTTTATGTCATCATAAACCCTAGCATGATTGTGGCTTCTTTGGCCTACTGAAAAAAGTTATTTTCTCTCAAATAATAATTTGCTTTTAAAAATATTTAACAGAGTACCAAGAAATCAAGACATAAAAAATAATCAAGACATAAAAAATAATATATAGCATCCTTAGAAAGGAGAAGTATTTTGAAATAACTTAATAGATGTTCTTTTCCTTTGACAGAAAAGTTCTCTGTTATATATTGTCCAGAATGATTAAATTTTAGTTCTGGACACTTCCTTAAATATTAGCTCCTATTATCCTATTATTTTTAAACAGTAGAACTGAACCCCTCAGGATGCACCTAAGAATGTACATCTGGGATTAGGTCACCAGGGATTTCTTCTTCTCCTCAACTTAAATTTTTGTGTGATATATGTTTAATACACCAAACTGTAAAACAAACAAATAAAGAAAACAACAACAACTAAAAAAACCTAATTGGTATTTGTGGCCAGTATAAAAACTTTCTAAATTGAAATTGATAATTGCCTGTGTAATAATTCTAAGTATCTATCCCCTGAAACCCTGAAGAAAGTGAGCAATGGGTTGCCTTACTTTTGAGAATCATGCAAAAATCAAAATGAAAAATAGGATAAAATGACATTCTATTTGTTTAAAAGGAGAAAATATGACCAAAAGCACTTCAAAATAAGAAATATTTTACCAGCAAATATTATACACAATGTATATATTTTAGTGGCTTTGATAGGCTTTGAATCCAGTCTGCCTAGGTTGGAATCTCAGCTCTGCCACTTAACACTGTATGAGTAAAACATGTTACTTAACCCCTCTGTGTCATCGTTTTCTCAGCTGTAAAATGAAACTACCCATTCCAGATTCTCATTATGAGGATTAAATGGGTTGATAATGTAAAACATTCATTCTCTGAAATAGCAAGCTTATAACAAATTCAACCAATGCTGCTGCTGCTTCTCATTATTATTATTATTTTAGATTTCATGCCCTATTGAGTAATTTATTTCAAGAAGACAGTGTGGCAGTGGCTGAGATGAGCAGAAATGCAGATTATTATAAGGAAAGCTAAACTTTGCCAAAGAATTGGGAGAAAAAGAGATTCCAAATCAATTTACTAGAGAGATGCTCTAAAACTTATTTTCTGTTTTATCTGTTACATGGAAGTATCCTTAAAGCAGACAGGATTGACTGTCTATAGTTTCCCTTTTAACCTGTGTTTCAGTTCTCTTCAACATTTTGTACCTTAGTTTTATTCTCTTTATGTGAATATATACACATATATTTTCCTTAAAATTAAGTACGCTGAAGACATCCACCCTACTGGATTTTCTATCTGTGCTCAGCACCCTTGATACAACTCAAGACAAAAGATAGTCTTGTGGGAGAGGAGCATTTTTATTCAACCCTGTATCATCAAAAAAGTTTAAGATAGCGTCGACTTTAGTTATTCAGTTCAGATAGACTCCTGTTACCAAAGAATCAGATGAGCATCTTCACTAACTAGTTGTTACACCCCACCACCATCCTACACCACTCTCTTTCTTCTTGAAGGCCATTTGCCCTGTGTGGTTCTCTTGCTCATAAAAGACAGGGAAGAAAGTAAATAGTCAAAACAAAAGCAGAACATCTTGCTAGGCATGCTAGAGGAATATTTCCAGAGATCTTTTATTCTGAGCCTCAATACTTAACTTGTTGCCTTAGTCACCAGTATATAGAGATTCTTTTCTTTTGATATAACATTTTGACCTTATCTTACACTCTCTTTAGTTACATGTAAAGTTAGTCGTCAGGATCTAGCATTCTTTAGTCCTTACCCACTGCTTGTTACTTTATGATCAAGGACAAAGACTTGATGCTGCTGGCTGATGTCCCTGCTGTGTACTTGTCACCACTGACATTCATTTACCTTTCTGATTGTTATCCTTGAAAAACAATATATCACTTTGAGGGTCATCTCCTTTCACAGATTTAGCCCTCAATGTATATGGAAAAAGAAGCCAATATTTATTCACTATCTTCATCTATCATTTCAGCACAGCTCTCTAACCATAAGATACAAAAGAAATCTGTTAGAACATGACTCATTCTTATATGAGTTCACAAATGCTGCATATCAAATTAGAACTAAAAAAAAATTGGGAAAGTCACCCCAATAAGAGACAGGTATAATATGATTCCTCTGTAAACTGTATAATTTCATCACTCAATATCATTATATATGTCATTTCCTGTGCCAGAGAAAAATGCCAAGGACAGAGCTTTTTCCAGTGACCTCCCATACTTCTTTGTTGATGCTCAGATACTCTGCTATCCCGGGAAGTGCCTCTAGTTCATTCTGTTACTGTATTTGAAAAAAAAAGGGGGGGAGGTGGGGGATCTTTTTGTCATCTCTATAATGTAAATATAGATGAGTACACAAGATTATCAATTTCTTTGTTGATGCACTGTAAATACTACTTATATGTTTTCCTTTGGAACTAATAAAACACAAACATGCAGTATATGTAAAATGGAACAAGTTAATGATATATAAGTATTCTTTTCCTGTGTTGTAAGATTTGTAAGATAACAAAACTTTTATAACACAAAAATATGTGTTAATGGAATGGTCATTTGCAAAATTAATACCTGCCCTCTATTCTTAGCACTTATTCTCTATTCATTATGTCTTTATTGACCACTTTCAACTGACTGTCAGAAGACAGTGCAAATCAAAAGAAGGACAAATGTACTGCTACATGAACCTGAATCTTGTAAAAGATGCTAGATTTTGTTAAATCAGTATACCTTAGAATATTCCCACATTGCCTTCCTTCTTCCAAACTGAACTCTATTTTTTTCAGGCACTTCTGCAAATCTTCATCTCCAGAGGAAGATTCTAACTAATTATCTATATATCCAAGTGTCTGGTATCACTCTCTTAACTATCATTACTCCAGGATTAGCCTTTGCCTATTTAACAGAAGAGAATGACATCTGTTTTAGGCTTTGGGCGAAATGGCATTTTCTCTTTCATGTATTCTCACTCTCTTCTTATGGAATTCAATAACTAATCCTCGAACACCTCTAGAAACCATTGTTCAACTACAAGGGAACCAGATTTTTGATGACGCCTAAGATGTGGAAGGCAGACGGGAGAGACAAAAAAAATGAGTTCTTGATAATATTATTAAGCACCTATTATATGGTATCTGGAGCACATTTTAGCTCCATTTATGTGTGTTAATAAATTTCCTTGCAATTAATACATTTTTGAATTTAGAAAATCAGGTATTTCAAACATACACTGAAAATTATGGAGAAGAATTGTTGGAATCATAAGTAAAAACATTGACAAATTGGCACATGGAAGAATTAGGCCATTTGCCAATGGCAAAAGAAAACATTTCCAAGAATTAGAATATTTTATATACTCCAAAAGAGAATATTTAGATATCAGAAATCCACGAGAAGCTTTGAGAAAACTCAATCACTAAAATATTTTTTTTTAAATGTATCTCTTTTTATGATTAGGCTGTATCAGAGAAATATAAAGGTGTTCTATCTGCCCTCAGAAAGTTTTGTTGGGGTACTATGCCTTTTTCTAAAAAAGGACTTCTTGTTTATTCTAAAATTAGTGCATATTATTAATGAATATTATTGTATTAGCATTTGAATAGATTATATAATTTAAAATATTATTTTTATTTTTCAATATGAATTTCCAAAATATGAATTATTTTAAGCAAATACACTTTTTTAGTTGATTTTTCTGTAACAATTAATATCACATACATAGGATTTTTGCACATAATTAATCATGAGTAACTATGTCCAGTTTCAGAGAGAAATGAAATTGTAAATGAAATAGCTAAATATTTCTATTTCAAAAAAATACTATTATGCCATAGATTAATATGATGAGCCAAATCACGTATTTTACAATAAGACATGATTCTAATATCACAGCAGATAAATAAGGTTAGCTTACAAAATTATTCCAATTTTGGACAAGAACCAATGTATAAAAAGGACCACCTTGAGTACAGGTTTTCTTTTAAATATTCTTTTCCCTTAACATTATAATTAACCATATGTATTTTTAAGTAACCCACATTTGCTAAGCACTAGAGAGTAAAGGAAATAGAAGTTATGATCCCTTCCTTCAAAAAGATTTTTCTAGTCGACTGAAAGAAACTGGATATAATAAAGTAGAATAGATCTAAGGTCCAAAACAATGCTGGAGATTTCAAGCACTGTGGTCACTGAGAAGAGAGTGTGGTGCCTGTGGATCAGACTGAGCACTCCCTAGACACCAGAGAGATTGTAATCCACCTGCATTCTTGAGCTCGTCATTCGAAATGTTGACAGAGCACAGGCACCAACATCACCTTGGAGCTAGTTAGAAATGCAGACTCACAGGCTGGCCCTGGGTCTACTGGATAACAATTTCCATTAACAGAATCTACAGGTGTTTTACAAACACAGTGAAGTTTGAGAAACATTTCATATAGGGTGTGAAGAAAAGAAAGGTTTTATTTCTTCTTTTCCCCCAAATTTTCCCTTGAATTGACCATCTCTAAAACTATGATGCCAGCCTTAATATATGCCCAGATTTCTAATTTACTCTGCAAGCAATATTTGAAGAAATATTAATGTTACATGTACAGGATAACTCTGTTTGCAAAATGGGCACACTACAAAATCATTCCCAGAGATCACCCATAGATACTCTATTATCTTCAATTTGCCTGAAAGGATGTATGGGAAAGAAGAAGAAGCACTTGTCAGGAATCCTGGTTTTGAATCTCAGTTTGGGCACTAAGTAACAGTATGATCTCAATCACATAATTATTTCAGGTAATAGTTTCTTACCTATAAAAGGATATTGAGTGATCACTAAGCCTTTTTTCAGCTATGAAACTTAATTCAATTTCAGATTATTTTACATTAGAAGATAAAAGAAATGAGACTAACACTACTTAGCCTTCTGTGCAATTTTTCAGAAAAAAGAATGTTGAAGAATTGGTAGTGTGTGTGGAGTATGCATGAAAGCAGATTGTTGTTGGGTAAAAAACAAGAAAATGCTGAGATTACTCAGTGCCATGTTGTTATTTAAAGGAACTTCTTGCTTACTTTAAAACACAAAACAGATTTTTTACCTTCAAGAGCCAACTTTAAAATACTGTACATATTTCTTTTATAAGCTAAACAATGTTGGTATGGCTCATAAATAAAGGAGAATACTAGTTAACTCAACCTTGCCCTCTATACTCTTATTTACCTCTTTGACCTAATTTCTTCAAACTTTCCTTTATTATTTAGAGTTGTGTTATTTAGATAACTAGTAGCTTTATATAAAATGTCTTACCTTCAGAAATCTATAAAGTAAATGATTATTTAGTTTCTCTTAGGGACAAGGTAATGATGATCTCCAGGTGACATTCAAAGAAATAAAACAAGTCCATGGTGCTAACATTTTTGAGTAACAGAATGTTGTAATTAAGGTTATAAATCTAGACACATTTTTTTATTGAGGGAACCCTTGACCACCTATCAGGCATTATGTATAATAGGTATGATATCTTACATGACCTTGTTTAATCCTCATGACAGTGTTTTGTAGGTATTATTATTTTTATTTAACAGAGAAAATACCTAAGGTTTAGTGAATTAAGTTATATTTTAAAGCTGCTCAGCTTCTAATTCAAAGCCCAATACATTGTACTCATGCCACATTAGAAAAACTTTTTCTGACCTTAAAAGATATATTGAAATAAAAGAATACTGGAATACTAAAAAAAAAAAAAAGAAAAGAAAAGAAAAGAAGATGAGTAGTGGATCAGCAAATAGGCTATAAAAACTGCAACCATGCAGTCATGGTTGAATTCTGTCCCCCCAAAAAGGGATATTAAAATTCTAACTTTCATTATGTCAAAATGTGACAATATTTAGAAATAGGGTTATTGCAAATGGAATAATTAAAATGAGGCTTTACTGGAGTAAGGTGGGCTCCTAAGCCAATAGAAGTGATGTCCTTATAAGAAGATGGTTATGTGATCAGAGACACAAGGGGAGAAAGGTAAACATCATGCACAACAAAGGCAGGGATTAGATTAATGCATCTATAAACCTAGGACACTACAGATTGTCAGCAAACCACCAGAAGCTAGGAGAGTCAAGGAAAGATTCCCCCTACCGGTTGCAGAGGGAGCCCTGCCAACACCTTGACTTTGGACTTCTAGCCTCCAAAACTATGAGACAATAAATTTCTGTTATTTTAAGCCACCAAGTTTGCAGTACTTTGTTACAGCCACTGTAAGGCACCAATATACATAACAATAAAATATAGGCACAAGAATAGAGAGAAAGGAACATAAACTATACTGAAAAAGAAAAAAAAAATGGTGGAAATGGTGGAAGTTTATGCAGGCAGTCAATAACTGTACAAAGATGAACCAAAAAAGATTCAGAAGTTTCAAAATTGGGAGACCACAGAACACAGTGCTATATTTAAAAACTAGAGGTTAAAATTTTTTTTTTTAATTGAGTGAAGAATAGAAATAGAGAAAGGGCCTGTGAATAAACACAGAATACATCTTGAGGAAAGTGATAAAAAATTACAGTATACTAAATGGTTTTATGTTTACGGCATTTTATAGACAGTTACCAATCCTCACAGCAGCACCATAAGATGTGTTAAAGAGGAGTAACTCTCCTCCAGATCCATCTCCCCCTCCAAAGTAAGAGCTAAAGTTTGGAAGTGGATGCTTAGTTACTGGTGGCATTTCCTAGTCCTTTGTACAGGTAGATGTGACCTTTTATGGTATTGGTATTTCCTTATTCTCACTGAAAGGATATGAACAAGATAATGTGTACAACTTACAGACTGAGCACTGAAGAAGCAGGTGTGCTTCCTCCACACCTTTTTTCCTGATTTACTAGCTGGATGCAGATAGACAAGACGCTAGAGCTGGCATAAGCTAAGGCCCATGGACCAACCCTGCCTTGCTGCCTGGTTTGTAAAAGGTTTTATTGGAACACAGTCACACCCTTTTATCTACATATTGCCTGAGGCCACTTTGTGCTACTACAGCAGAGTTGAGTTGCAACAGAGTCTATATGGCTCGCAAAGCGTAAAATATTTACTATCTGATCCTTTACAGAAAAAGTTTACCAACCTCTGCTTTAGAATTTAGCTAAGCCAAAATCTGGAAAGAGCCTGGGTCCCCAGAGCACTAAAAAGAGAGCTGCCACCAACCAGAACCCAAATTTCCAAGAATGTTATATGAGCTCAGAAAAAAACAAACAACAAAAGACTCTGTTATATTTGATATATTAAATTTCAGAGTTCATTTATAACACAGTTTATCTTATCTTTAGTAATGTATCTATTTACAAGTGAAAAAAATAAGTCAATGAAGGTAAATCACTTAACGAAGAATACATTAATTAGTAAGTGAAAAGAACAGGATTTTAATGCAGGTCTGAGTGACTCTAGAATCTGTCTTATAACTCTTCCTAAGTTTAGAGTTATCATCTTTGAATGTTAAGTTCAGAGATGATTTTTATTTTTTTTCATTCTCATGTACTTATTTCTAATAGTTTTATTGAGATATAATTTATATACCAAAAAAATCACTTTTTAAAAGTGTATAGTTCAATGGGTTTTTGTGTATTCACAAAGTTGCACAACCATCACCATCGTCTAATTTTAGAATATTGTCAGCACTCCATAACAAATTCCACTAGTAGTGATTCCCTATTCCCTACTCCTCTTATCACCTGGGAACTACTATTCCTCAATTTTATTCATAGTGGAGCAATGCTGAATTACCTCTTCTGGATATTTTATATAAGTAGAATCATACTATATATGGATTTTTGTGACTGGCTTCTTTCATTTAGCATAACATTTTCAAGGTTCATTCATGGTGTAGCATATATCAGTACTCATTCTTTTTTATTGATGAATAATAATATTCCATTATACAGATATATCACGTTTTGTTTATCAATTTATCAGTTGGGTTGTTTTCATTTTTTACCTTAAGAATAGTGTTTCTATGAACATTTGTATACAAGTTTTTGAATAAACATATATTTTCATTTCTCTTGGGTATATACTCAAGAGCTGAATTGCTTGATCATATGGTAATCCTATGGTTTAACATTTTAAACAACTGCCAGACTATTTTCTAGAGTGGCTAAACCATTTTGTATCCCACCAGCAATGTATGAAGATTACAATTTCTCCACATCCTTGTCAACACTTATTTTTGTCTACCACTTTTATTGTAGTCATCCTTGCCAATATATGATGGGTATCTCACTTCATTTTCCTAATGACTAATGATGTTAATTACCTTTTTATGTGCTTGTTGTTCATTTGTGTATCTCCTTTAGAGAAATGTTTATTTAAATTCATTGCCCATTTTGAATTTGGATTATTCCTGTTTTATTGTTGAATTCTAAGAGTTCTTTATACATTCTGTATATAAATTTCTTATCTGGGTTTTTTACTTTTTGATGATGCCCTTAGAATCACATTTAAAAGAAAAAAATTGTTGATGCTCAATTTATATTTTTTCTTTTGTCACTGTGCTTTTGGTGCTGCATTCAAGAAAGTATTGTCTAACCCAAGGCCACAAAGATATACATCTATGCTTTCTTCTAAGATTTTTATAGTTGTAGCTCTTACTTTTAAGTCCATTATCAAGTTTGACTTAATTTTTTTATATGGTGTGAATTAGGGCTTCAACTTCACTTTTGCATGTGGACATCCAGTTGTCTCAGCACCATTTATTGAAACAATTTCATGCATTTTTTAACTTTTAATTAACATGTGTTAGTTTTGTAATTGAAATGTTAAATGTCATAAAATTATACCAAATATTTTTCAAAATTAAATTTAAATGTATGTAGGAGAATAACAAAATGTCACAGAAATTGAAGGCAGGAACCTGATTCAGGGAAAATAGGAAAGGCTAAGCTATCGTATGCAAAATGGACGTCAAACAACTTAAAGAGAGAAAAGAGAAACAAATCTTTGGATTTGTTTCATTTAAGGACTTGTTTCATTTAAGGACTCCATGTTATATGAATAACATGGAGATAAAAGCAGTGAACATGAATTATACTTTCAGGAAATTTGGTGATGAGAACCACAGATCAAAGGAAAAGGAGAGATGGAAGAAAAATTCTTGCAGTGTAGAAGCACATGTTATTTGGAAGAATAGGCTTACAGTGTAAAAGAACATAATTTTTAGAAAAAATAGGAGCTTTTAGTTGTAAAAGATTGAGGATGCAGGAAAAAGGGGATATTAATGAAAAAACTGAGAAAAGGGTGTCTAATATGGTACAGGCTTGGAGGTATAGTTCATATTTGTTGAATATAAGAAAGCAAAAGGAGAAAGACAATGATAGATTGAGAAACTGAAAAGAGCAGAATGGAAGGTATGGGAAGAGACAGGAAGGGACGAAGGTATACAAGGAGAATGGATGGGTCAAGGGCTAAAGAGAATGAGTTCTTTAATAAAGAGAATCTGCTTTTTCTGACAAAGCATTCTAATATGATCACTGAATTCAAGTTTATAAACTTCACCAGCTGTTTGCTGATTCACTTGTATACAAGAGATAACAAAATGTAATTTGCTTGTACATTCCAAGAGTTAATCAAAACAACAGCAACAAAAATACGACTTCTCTGAAACTCAAGACATCTAGTAATCTTGAGCCTGTATTGAGAAATAATGACAGTCACTGAGGGGTTCAGGTTAGTTGGCCCCTTTAGAGAGAGAATCTGCTTCATAGTTTGCCTTGGTCCTGACCACTCCCATATGTACGTGAGATAATAATAATAAATGAATAAGCATAGAATTAAAAGTAGAGATTATATAAGCAGATATAATTCTCTGCTTACTCATTTATTAGCTGTTTAGTTTCACAACATTGAAAAGGTAGACTGACACATGCATATTTAGTGAAATCTCTAATATGGAGGGCAAGGTAAGGAAGGGCATTGCTAATAAATAACAAGATTGGGTTTACTGTGCTCAAAAATTCAAAAGCATTTTACCTAAGAACTGTAAACCACAAATGGAAGTTGAGGGGAGACCAAAATAAATACAAAGATATTTTAAAATTAGAACAGTCCCACCTCTTAGCACTTTTTCTCTATGATAATGAACAAAGAATCAAATGTATAAAATACAAGATCCTCTCATTTCAAGCAGGCTAACTGGGACAAATAACTATTGCAGTTTCACATTTCTGAGTCTAACAAAATAAGTACATTTTATATAACATTTCTTTTGAGTGTTTGTTTCAAAGTAAGCCTGCTATAAGGTTATGGATCTTAACTTTTATACAATGTAGGCAATGAATGACCCTGATGTGTATAAATTAACAACTATCATTATAAGACTTTTGTACTATTCCCTAAAACTGTTCATCTGTGAAATTGAATAAATCATTAATGCTTTCTCACTGTGTTTCAAATTTTCACTTCTGAAGTACTTGCAAGGTCTTCTTTTCACATGCAACATTCTAGCCACTAGAAAAAATGTATTAGGAATGTCCTGCTTTTTTTTTATATAATGCTTATGAAATTTAAAAAAAAAGTGTTTGTTGCATTCACACATTTAAATCTGCTCAGACACAATGGATACTGCCTACATAGTTTTCTTTAGAAAAGTACACATACATGAGAAATGTGTCCTACTCCCCCTTCACTTGTACTGTAGAAATAATCTCAGAAAAAGAATGGAATACTCAGGAAAAGGGTGTGTGGCGGAGGAGATGGAGTTGGTCAGAACGATGTCAGATTTCTTTCTCTTTGCTTCAGATTTCTTTCTCGTTGCTTCGGCATCACATTCTAGCTTTTCCCGTGTTTTGTGGTCTAGCTCTAGTGTTTCACTCTACTCTGTGGGACCACCCACAAATTGTCTGATTTTGTCTTTTTATCTCAAATGTGTCTCTTTTTGATAATCTTCCAACTGATCACTTTGGGAGGAGTTGAACAAAAAGTTATTTGATGCCAGCAAACCTTGTTTTCTTAGAATATATCATTTAGAATTTATATAACATTGGCACATGGGAACAGGTAGTCTGTATTTTCACACTGCTTTTTAGTCACTTATCTCCAGCAAGAATGGATAGACCTAATTTTCCAACTAAGCTCTCCTAAAACACATAAATAGCAAGCTGTTCTTTCACATGAATCTTTACCAAAAAAAGCTTATGTGTATAAATATATATATAATATGTATTATACATTATATATATATATATCAATAACAACAAAAGAAAGAAGAAAACCACTTAGTATTAAGGGAATATTTTGGTTTTTGCTCTAGTTGATTCTAAAGATAAATGATAAAAAGAGAAATTTAAATATATACATGTACACAAGCAAAAATTCTCCCTTTCTCCCACTCACCACCTCCCAAGATGAGGAGGGAGGAGGAAGTCGTAAAACCACAAACTTAATCATGTTCGGTATTTGCAGCAGCTATTACTGTGGAACAGTCATCATTTCTGTTAATACTTTCTTTTATTGTAATATTTACTTTTATGTTCACTCTAGAATATAATTGGCTACTTGAACATATTCGTGTTGTTATCAAAGTTATTGGGGGAAATGAGTGATATTATGCCACTTAATTGCTAGATTAAAAATAGGGTTAGCATTGTCTATCAACTTTAAATCAGTAGATATCACTAAGATTTCAATCGGCTAGTGCTGGTAATTATGATAAATAAGGAGGAATGGTTAGAAATTTCTGAGAGGCCAGCTATGAAAGTATAGTAAATTTTCACCAGAGAATTTAAAAAATTTAAGCATGAAAACTGCTTTAGATCGTGACGCTTTCTTCTGAAATAATTTATTTTGTCACAGTTGAATTCTAATATTATAGAAACAAAAATTTTAATTGTCCAAACTTTTTTCTATTTTTTTCTTCTTTTTCTTGCCTTTTTCTCTCTTCCTTTCTTGTTAATTTGGGTTATGTTAATAGACTCACTAGTTAATAGAGTATTACTGAATTAATTCAGTCTTTACCAATAGTTTAAAAATAACTGCTCAGATGTTTTTGGAATTTTAGAAGAAACCAAAGAAATTATAATAACGTCTTTTATTTTTAGAGAGATGTTAAATCTGAAATCTGGAAGCATTTGTCATCTTCCAAAAAAATTAATGAAAACTCTTTTATTCCAACTTCACATGAAATCACAATGTGCCTTAATGTAGAAACTGCATTCATATGACTATATTCTAAATATTTTAAAGTGTTTTAACCACTGATATTTTACTTGGAGGAGTGAAACCACTATACTTTAGATCAATAAAAAATTTCATTTAAATTATTAGAATTAGTTGTTGCTAAAGCCATCAGCATTATTTACCTTCAGCAGTTTAGCACCATAGAAAAGCACTGAATTCCTGGTTCCCTTATGCAAAATCCTAAATTGACTTTTACAGTGCAAGAAATTTACTGATCTAAAAATTTACTAAGAATGAGACCAGCACATCTGCCCCTATAGGAAATGATTTTTGCATAGTAAGTGTCGATCTGCATAACCATATGATCATTGCAAGTGCTGATTACCAAATCTGAATCATCATTACTTAGCAAACTTCTATAAATACACATGGCACCATGTAATGTATTCAGCTGTGCTAAATTAATGACAAAGTCCTTACCCCAAGGAGCTTGGGGGTCTAAAAACAAAGAATGACACAAAAGAGAAAAATGTAGAACACACACTGAGTTGGGGGAGATTTTCAGCGACTAAAATTCAGTGAAGGATTTTTATGGTTTGTGGCAGAGGAGGCATTAAAAATCCATCCATATAAAGTTTGCCTTTTGGGTTGCTTTCACTGCAAGTTAGTGCTGGCCTGTGAAGAACTCCAACATTTTAATCTCTTGACTTCTCAGAAATTTCAGACATATATTTCTTACTGCATTAAAAAAAAAATCTTCAGATGAATGTATTTAAAAACCATAAAACCAATGTATCCAAAACTGAACTCATTATGTCTTCTCCACTGTTTTTTTTTTTCTTTTTTTCTTTTTTCTTTTTCTTTTTTGTCCCTTAAATCAGCTTCTGCCTTTGTTAAAGGCATCATCTTCTCCTAGGGACTACTGAAGAAATTTCAGAGGTATCTTCTCACCATTCTTCTGCACCTGTTAGATTACAAATCCTATAGATTACAAAATTGATGCTATCTATATTCTCTATTTGTAATTTTTTGTCCTAATTTAGAACTTCATATTTTATTTTATACAATTTTTATCATCTTCAGTTGATCTCCTTAACCTGTGACTTAAAGTCACTCTTCCAGCACATATCTTACTTACTCCATGTCCGAATCTTGATGCTTCTTATGGTAAAGGTAACACTCCCTCCACTGACATTCCTGGCCCTTTACAACTAGACCTACACTTCCCTTTCCATCCTTACTTTTTACTAATCCCTACTCACCATATCCTAAACCTATAACCTTATTTAGGCTTTTTTTTTTTTTTTGCATTGATTTATGATACTGTAGTCATTTCACATAGCTATCTATGTATATTCTTTCTACCTCTCTATTATTTCAGATGTTGGAAAAATTACTCTTGTCTTATAAAACTTTCTTGAGTACGAATAAATATTGTTTCCCTACATATATCTAACATGATAGAATTTGTTTTTGTCTAGCAGATATTGGTTGGCTGCCTCCTCAATAATAATGTCTCCCTTACACCATCAAAAGCATGCTGATTTTTTATTTCTCCTTTGGTTGAAATTATAATGCCTGAAATTGTTGCTTTATCTGTGTTTTGTACCCTGAGGGGATCAAACCTGTGGTTAGAGTCAACCTCCAGTAAGGAGAGATGAGAGATACATTTTAGTGATCAAGCTGCTTCAGAAATTGGATTCATTCATAGATTAATGTTATGTGAGTTAATTATCTTTCCTTTTGCTTATACCAGGTCAAAGTTGGGTTTTCTGATACATGTATCCTGAAAAGTCTTATTTCTATCTGTTCATATTTTTTAATAACTATTTGCTTATAGATATTTTCTTCCGTATAAATTTTAAATTCTTTGACAGGAAATGGTTAATATCTTTTGTGTCTCCTTATTGTGCCTATCCTGACATATTGGGTTATTAGTAATTTAAGCAGAGACCATATGATCATCTATCAAAATGCTTTCAAAAGGATGAGATCGGACTACATGACCTAAAGTGCGCTTTCTACTTCTTGTCAGTTTTTATGACTCTATTAATTTTAAAGGCTCCAAGAGTATTTCAAGTTGCAAAGGTGACTGTGATGATCAACAGTAAAAAAGAAAAATAATATAATGTTTTAGTTTCATAGAGCATTCATAACAAAGTACCACAAATTGGGTGGGATAAAACAACATAACTTTATTATCTCACAATTTTGGATGATAAAAGTCCACAATCAAAGGGTCAGCAGAATCATGCTTCCTCTGAAGGATCTAGGAAAGAATCTTTTTCATACCAGCTCTCTTAATTTCTGGTGGATGGCTGGCATTCTTGGAGTTTCTTGGCTTGCAGCTGCATAATTCCACATACCTTCTTACATGGTCTTCTCTCTGTGTTTTCACATGTTCTTCTTATAAGTACATCAGTGATATTGGATTAGGAGCCCACCCTACTCTACTATGATCTCATTTTAACTTAGTTATTTAAATCTACATCAACCTAATTTTCAAATAAGGTCACATTTTGAAGAGGTAGGGAATAAGATTTCAGTATATGTTATTTTGGAGGGACAAAATAACAAATGCCAACAGCTAGTGTTTTCTAGGAGAAAGTTTTATTAGGACTCCTTGCTCTACAGAAGGTAGGGGGAATAAAATAATTAAGACTGAGGGAGAAATTTAGATTAGTTAAGGGATGCAAAGAAAGTACTGGTATTACCTAGAAATCGAACTGATACCTGGTGACCTATGACCATTATTTTTAACAGACATTTTTCCTCCATGACTGGCACTTACACATGAAAGAAAACAATCCCAGTGGGCACCAACTCCATCAGGCAAAAAGTGATTCATGTTAACAACACAACCATACTGGTGAAAAGATGCTTTTATTCATCTTTGCTCATGAATAAATTAGCTCTTTAAAAAATTCATAAGAAAAAAATACCATGTTAAGTTGTTTTCACTTTTATGGAGGTTATCTGTTTATCTAGATGAGAGCATTATGTAATTTTAATGAATGAAATGTAACAATATATTCTTTGGTTTCATAACAAGATTAAAATTGATTCTGAGGATAATACAGATCTTCCCTGTTGAAAGGCAAACCCCAAGGCCTTTTCATCTTCGTGGCAGTATTATTACAGAACAAATCCACTTCTAACACATGTTTGAAGTCAGGCATATCTTTGCTCAAATCTCACCTTCACCAACATAATTGTCAACACACATCGGGCAAGTTACTTAACTTTCCCAAACCTGTTTCCTAACAGGTTTATAATCTCAGAAGATTGCTGAGATGGTTGAATTAAGTAAATGCACACAGAGCACTTAATATCTGGTACACAGCACTTAATAAAATTTAGTCGTCATCATTATTATAACAGGCTAGAAGAATTTCAGTTCAGAAATGTTTGAAGCAGAAACAAAGGAAAACCAAATATAAGAAAATATAGAAATTATCAGTTTTATGGACTTCTTTTTGTGATTATAGTTACGTAATCACATGTAGAACTAGAATTCAGTTTTCTTCTGGGGAGAAAAAAAACATTTGTCTTTTTAGCACCATTAAAAAAAAAGATTTATTTAAGTTTATCCCTGTCCCTGCCACCTAATGTTAAATGTAGACCTATTCGTGAAGCTTAATTCAAAGGAGATAGGCACCAGATATTTCAGAGAGAAACAATATACTTTTGCACTATAGTATTCTGGATTGACTTTCTATGTAGCTTTAAGCAACTAGGTAGCAACTGCTCTGTCGTGCAGCCAATGTTCTCTTCTTGTCTTCCCCCTGCCTCCTGGATACGTTATTTTCCAGCGAAAGCTTCCTACCATCTATTTGTCTGTCATATGTTGTGCCCCTCAAAAATGTTTAACTTCTTTTCTTCTTTTGCTCAACATTTTCTCTTTTCTTGTGCTATTCAGATATCACCCAAGTACCGATAACCACCAAACCTCTGTAGTGAGCCACTTGCTTTCTAGATTTTTTCACCTGGTCATGGAAACCAATAGAATGAGCTACTGGGATTTATCTATATTATTTACCACTAAATCTAGTGTTTACCACAATTCTGTGTTTTCCAAACACAGAGTAGGAATTCAATAAAGATTTTTGAATACATAAAATGAACGTATACGACACATGTTGGCACTGACCTTTTTGTTTTCAGCCTGCTCCTTGCTCTTAGGTAATAGCATGTGATTCACAAGTTGCCTCACGCAGAACCCTGGGGAATGGCTTTAATTCTTTCCTTTACTTTCCACATTCAGTCAATCACTAATTCTGTCAATACTGGCTCTTTAAAACACATCATATTGGTCCCCTTTATATTTTTGCTCCGGCTACCATAATCTCATGCCTCCATTACTGCACTAGCCCCTATCTGTCTTCCTACTATATTCATTTTTTGCACAGTTCACCCAGAGAGAATTGGAGTGAAATCCAAACTCTTCTTCATTGTGTGCATATCCCCTTGAGAAATTTTCCAGCTTCATCTCTCAACACTCCCTGCATTCCACTTTTCTTTCTAAACATGTAAACGACTTCCCATGCTGTGCTTACTTTGCCCTTCAGTACATGGAACACACTTTGCCCTTGTCTCAGAAGGTTCTTCCTACCAATTCCTTCTTTAACTAACTATTTCTTGGCCCTTGATCTGAACTGAGAGATCACCTCCTTTGGGAAACTTACCCCGATTTCCTTCAGCAAAGACAAGTGTATATGCTGCTCCCTTCTCTAGAACCCAGAGCATAGTGTTCTAATATCACTAAGCATTTAACATCCTGTACTGCCATTGCTTCTCCATGCAGGAGATGCTATAGACATATTGCACGCCAGGACTGTGTTTTATTCATTGATATATTTCCAGCACCTAGGACAGTATTTGGCAAATAATCAACACTTAATAAATATTTGTCGAAGGAGTGTTATGTAGACACAGTGCAAAGTAGCCTTTCGCCAAAGCAATGATTACAGTATTAGCAAATCTGTGCTATTTTTTTCCCTTCAGAACAGTTCACTTTGATTTATCTTGAACTGTTATGCAAGCTGTAACTAAAAACGACTGTGCTTGACACTGACTATAAAAATACCACTGCGCAGACTGTGTTTTTAAAAACCAATATTGAAGCTCAAATCATTTATAGTGGTGTCCATGTTAAATGCTCTCTACCTACGTTCACTAAGTGTTGAAAGATTTTTTTACATCTTTCCTACAGATTTCTCCTCCAGCTGCTACCATAATAGCTTCCCTCACTTGGTCTACACTTGCTAAATGCAAACAAATCAGACTATGTCACAGAATCCACCTGATACCAGGAGTAAGCAGTTGTCCTGTGAATCATCCATTGACTCACTCAGCGTAAACAGCTATTAATCTAACCTGGTATTTGTAGTACATGTGGAGGTTGGTTTGGCCCTTTGAGTGCTTCCTATGCTTTTTATACCTTAGAAAGTTTCAAATTGGAAGGTGTTAGGGTAAGATAGTGCATGCCTCATTGGTGTCTCTTCCTTGTACATGTATAGAATGTATTTTAAATTTCTGATATTTCTTCACACTCCAGGTAAGTTATTACAACAACTATGGTAAGACTTTTCTTTCAGATTCATAGTTTTTCTGTTAGTCTAAGATCCTGTTACGACATTATAAAGGACCAGATTCCACATATCTATGCGTAAGGTACTGAATTTTGAATTTTTGCACTTATTCAAAGAGTTGTTTTTGATCTTTATAATGTGCCCATTATAATGTACACATTTTACATACTTTTTTCACCATCAAAAATAATAACAAAATTGTATTTAAAGTACTCCCTGAAAAGCATCATGACTAACAATACAGATAGGGCCAGAAATGAGAAAGCCTAGTGTTAACGAACTGAATTGTGTTCCCCTCAAATTCAAATATTGAAACACAAACCCACAATGTGACTGTATTTAGAGGTAAGGTCTTTAAAGAAATAAAAAAGAGTAATCGATGTTATAAAGGTGGGGCCCTAATTAAATATGACTGGTGTTCCTATAAGAAGAGGAAGAGACAATAGAGATGTACATATAAGGAGAAAATGCCATATGAAAACACAGCTAAATGACAGCCATCTGAGGCCCCAAGGAGAGAGGCCTCAGAAAAAAACAAACAAGCTGTCACCTTGGTGTTGGACTTCCAGCCTCCAGAACAGTGAGAAATAAATTTCTGTTGTTCAAGCCTCTCAGTCTGTGGCATTGTGTCATGGCAGCCCTAGCAAACCTGGGTTTAAAGCCCACCTGAGTTTTAGTTCTGGCTTTAACATTTACAACTACATGTTGATAGGGAAGAAAGACATCTAGTTCCTGAATTTCACTGTCTCATTTCTGAGAAGATGGTACTAGCAATTTTGCCTTTATGTGGTCATTGTGAGATAACTCACAAATTATGGTGATTCTGATTTGTACCCTTTCAAGGTGTTTCAGAATTATTTTTAGTTATCTTTATCATATTGATAATAAGTAGAAATTTGTAGTTTTTTTCTTTGAATGCAAGTACTTTTTACATTTTTTTTCAGCAATACCAATTTTTTTTTTTATTATTTTGAGACAATGGTCGGAATAGAAAAAGAGCCTGGGTGTTGGAATCTCACAAAACAAATTCCAGCTTTACCAACTACTTTCCACCCATATAGCAAGTTACTTCTCAGAGTCTCAGTTTCTTTCTCTGTAAAATAGGTCTGAAAACAACTATAGCACATGGGTTTGCAAGACTAAATGAGAACATGTAGTCCCTGGCACATATCTGCAGCTAATAAAGTTTATGTTGATAGAATAAGTGGATCTCTCACAATATCTAGGTTCCACTTTGCTCAGTGTGTAGGAAACTCTATGCAGACATCCCTGTGTTGCTTTTCCTTATTTCCTGGAGAAAAGATAACAACGCAACACAAAAGCTAAGAATTAGTGAGGACTCGCCATGTGCGAACACGGTAATAAATTCCTCAACTGAATTAATTTATTTAATCCTTACAACTCCCCCGTTATTTTACTCACTGTACACATAGGAAAACTGAGCCCCAGAATATGTTGCCAGATTGAGGATGACCAAATTTGGCCTGGGATACATTCATATTAAAAATATTCCTTGTTTATTTAAAATTCACATTTAAATGGGCATGCTGTATTTTATCTGGCACTACAGCCCACAGAGGCTAAGTAACTTGTTTAGTTACATAGGAGCTGGGCTTCAAACTCTTGCATGTGATCCACAGAGCCCCAAACCTTATCCTCAGTGGACTAATGATTACATATAACTTGAAAGAGAGACGATTTAGGTAGGAGAGAAGAAATTAAACTGGGACTTAGCCTAGCTAATAATTGGAATATCTACTTAGATTGGGCTGATTGTAAACAGGGCCAAGGCAAAGGCTTCAGGAAAGTTCAGGGCTATAAAATGAAAATTTAGGGCCTTAATTAGTTGGGTAATCTGCTTTGACATCAGGAGCAGAACAAAGGTTAAAGCAAGGTTTCTTTTTGCAGAATTGTTAAAAAAATCTCTTTCTGTTTATTTTTTTTTCCATTGGAAAATATTTCCTGAATTGGAAATAATGCTATAGCTGAAACAGCTGTAAACAAGTTAGAAAGTGGCTAGTAAATGTGCTTCTTTGTGGAAGATGGTACTCTGATTGCTTTGCCAGTGAGTTGTAGTGAGTTAAAACTGGAGCTCTTCCCATGAATGAACAGGTCATTAACTATCTAATCTGGTTTCTTCAGCCCTTAACAGTGAAATAGGAGAACTTTTGGTACAAAATAACCTAGAGATCTGTTAATTACATGAATTATGAGGTAAACATATCATTTATACCTCTCTGTTCCCGTTCCAGGAAGCAAAGAATGTAGTCAAAAAGTAGGCAGAAAATTTGGAAAAGCACATTTTGTTGGGGGAAAATTTGAATTTAATTAATTTATATGATTTATTTCCCCATCACATAAGTTATTTATTTATTTAATTTTAGAAGTCCAAGGGGAGGCTTGACAAATATAATCACCTGCCTGATGAACATATTCACATTTACATAAGTGAAAGAGAACAAGGGAAGAGCTAAATAAAGCTTGAAATAAAATATAAATAAAAACAATATGTAGTTAGATATCTGAGCCAAAAGTGGGATTGAAAGCCATCAGTAATTGATTCTTTGGTTGATTGAAGATCATGGGTTTAAAAAGACAACTAACAAATGTTTAACTTTTAACTTCAGAGGTAAAGATATTGATATCAAGTAACCTAATTTTAAATATGCTTAGAAATGCTGAGATGATCCTCAAATTTGTGGACTGTGTTTCTAAAGGTTTTGTTGTTGTTTTTACTTTTACTTTATTTAGATTTTGGGATGTGTTTTACTATAGAAACAAAATTAGAAATGATGGTGACTTTCCAGGTTAGCCCACAAAAGCCTCCTTGATTAATATGCCTGAACTAATGTACTGATTAATAAAACAGAAGTGTTTTCTGTGTTCTGACATCAGATTTCAATAGGGTTATCCATACTTGTTTTCTTTATGTCTGTTCTCTTGAAGATTGGCTAGTATAATTTAGCTGTCACCCTTGGAATAAAATCGAAGCTACGTACAATGACTTAGAGGGTCCCCATGCACTGGCCCTCCCATGCTTTCTAGCCTCAAAATAACCTTTGGAAGGGGCATAAAGCATCACTGTATTGCAAACAACTATTTGTATGACTACTGGTCTGAAAATTGAAGACATTCTTTAGAATTAGTATCACCATGTTAGCTTATCTGTATCTATAGAAATTCCTTTTTTAATGTATAAACAACCATAGAAATTTCTTTCTTCTATTCATGCAATGGTCTCCCTTCCCTTTCTCATAAATATCCTTTGCCTTCACCACCTAATCATAATATTATTTGAGTTTCTGCCTGAATCAGTGCTTTTCAAATAGCTATTCTTTTGGATGTCAAATAAATGCTTGTTGCTTCTCATTTTGACCTTTTATTTTTAGATGAACACTCTATATAAAGATATACTCCCACTCTATTATTCTTTTTACTGAAGATGGTTTATTTCCCTCAGAACGCTTATCCATATATCACCTTTCAATTAGACTAGAAACTTTGTGTGGGCAAGCCTCATATCTGTATTACCTCTGGACTTCCACATAGCAGAATTCTTAATAGATATTTGTTGAATAAATAAATCTTTACTACATCATGATCAAAAAGGAAAGAAGAAAGAGAACTCTCCACGCTAAATAAATCCTGAAGAATTCTATGAATGGTTAAGACTTAGTCATGGAACTATTCTGGTACCAATTACTGTAAGTGGGAACATGAGCTACTCCAGTCAGCCTAGCCAATGTCATGTTTCCAACCTGGTAAGTAGGAGAAGGTGGTCTTGCAATAAAGTTTAGATTGGGGAGACATAGCTCCCCAAAGAAAGAAATTTATTGTTATCAAAGGGAGAAATTAATTCAGGAAAAATCAAACAGATGTCCACCTTAAACTTGTTAGCTTTTATTTCTCACAACACCCTGTAGTAATAACACTCACTTCAGTTTTTAGTTTTATATGTGTTTGAGTTGATTTAATATGTGAATCCAACACTAGGCTCTAGGAAGATAGGAATTACCTCTTGTTTTCATTTGTGTCCCCAGGGACTGGCAGGGTGACTAACATGATACATATATATCTAATGAATTAATTAATAAAATCCTCACTAATACTTTTTCTGTAGATGAGTTTCCTTTCCTGGTGTGGTATTTTTTTCTCTCCATCCAGTTTCGAAGAACCTTTTATTTACCTATATTTAACCTTATTGTTTGAGGATTAAGGCTTTCAAAGTCTGATCCATTGGCCCATTTGTCTGTTCACAGGACTTTAAAAGATCTAGGGCAGAGGTGGCAAAGTTTTTCTGCAAGGGCCAAATACTAAATATTTTAGGCTTTACAGACCATAAGATCTCAAGTATAACTACTTAACAACTTTGTAGAATGACAACAAGCATAGAAAATATATAAATGAATGAGTACTGCTGTATTCTAATAAAATGTATTTATTAAAACAAGTGGTAGGTTGAATTGAGATATATTGTTTGCTGGTCAATCACCAAAATTTTCTGCTTGGTTATCTCTGGAAAAGTGCTAAGTTTGCCAATGTATACACAGTTTAGGTATCTAATATCATGAATCCGGTTTTAGTGATATCATTATTTTCTTCTTTTCATAATACTTAACAGATAGGTTTCTGATCCTTTCATTAAGTTTAGTAAAATGGGCAGTGTTGCTATGTGAGTAAAAATGTTATAACTGGAATGAAAAAGAACGAAACATAATGCAATGTTTTTGAATGACCAGTAAATAATCTTTCTAGTTTTAAGTGATATTTTTACTATATAATCACATAAGTACTAAATAAGAATTGATTAGCATACCTTCTAGAGAATGCACAGGATTGAGACATATAAAGTTCATTTTATTTAGAAAAATCAAGTTTTAAATTTTCGATGTTTTAGCCTGTTATTATCGCTTTCAAGAGTGCCTTAGATACCTTAAGGTACAGTTTGAATTTGAGGAAAGAGAAAGAAAAATAGAAGTAAGACTTAGAAAGAAATATAAAGAATGAATTGAACTTGTCTTTCAGGTACTGTGCGCTAATATATCAGAATAGTTCAAATGCTAGTGATGCTAGCAATAATATAGTATATATATATTGAGGAAACTTATGCTATGACACCAATGGTCAATTTTATTACAGAATTCTGAATCATATGATGACATGAGGAGTTTCCACCTCTGATTATTTCACACCATGGAATTGTTCTTCCCAACCCAATGGCGAAAAACAGATGCCTGTGGTACCTGATTATGGTTATAGAGGGCTTTTAATTGTAGGTATGAAAATAGATTGATGTATGAGTAAACACCTGGAACCATCAAAAGTGTCTCCTTACTAACTTCAGTGTGAGTAGATGAATAAGGATGACACACCAGCATTACAAATAGTCTAAAGAGAAAGAAAATCCTCAAATTATTCTCAGTATTTTTTTTAATTCAATAGCCTGTTTAGACTCTAGAGTCATCGCTTAATTCAAATTTGAGGAAAAGAAAACAGAACTACATGCTTAAAATTTAACTTTTCTTTGCACTGAGACTTTTAAAGTCTTTAAATTTACAAAAATTTATAGAAAGGCCTACAGGCCAATCCTTTTGCACTTCCTGCATTCTCAACAAATGATGTTTATTTTCTACTTGAAAAATGCCAGGCAAGGCACTCATTCTGCAACAATACCAATTTTTTCTTACTGTTATATTCAGTACTTTTCTTACTGTTAAAATTTTTCCTTTTGTTTTTATTTTAAATCTACTTGTCTGTGGGATCCACCTGTTGCTTTTACCACTCCTCCAACCTAAGCAATATGCAAGGTCTTGTCGCTCTTCTATGTGAAAGCTTGTAAATTGATTGAAGAGAGATATAGTAGTTTCTTATATCTGTAATTTTGTTTTCTGAGATTCTAGTTACCTGTGGTCAACCATGGTCTGAAAATATTAAATAAAAAATTCCAGAAATAATTTATAAGTTTTACATTGCTAGCTGTACTGAGTAGTGTGATGAAATATTGTGCTGTCATGAATCATTCCTTTGTCCCGCATATCAACGCTGTATATGCTTCCTGCCCACAGTCACTTAGCAGCCATCTCGGTTTTCAGATCAACTGTTGCAGTATTGCAGTGAATGTGTTCAAATAACTTATTTAATTAATAATGGTCCCAAAGCTCAAGAATCGCAATGCTGGCAATTCAAATATGCCAAAGAGAAGCCTTAAAGTAGTCTGTTAAGTAAAAGGTGAAAGTTTTGACTTAATAAGGAAAGGAAAAAACATTTATGCTAAGATTACTAAGACCTGTGGTAAGGAAAAATTATGTATCCATAAAATTTTGAAGAAGGAAAAAGAAATTCGTACTAGATTTGATCCTCCTAATGACGAATCTTCAGAAGGTCAATAGTAGCCTAGCTCTACATCACAGCGCTTAGTCATAAATCTCATTTTATTGCTTTATGAAGGCATTGTATCAGCTCACAAGATCACAAGAAGGGTAATTACCACACAATATGATATTTTGCGGGAGAGAGAGACCACATCCACATCAGCTTTATAACATTACATTCTTGAATTGTTTTCTAGTTTGTCATTAGTCATTGTTAATCTCTTACTGTGCCTAATTTATAAATTAAATGTTATCATAAGTATGCAGCTGTAGGAAAAAACATAGCATATATAGTGGTCAGTAATGTCTGTGGTTTCAAGCATCAACTGGGGGCGGGGGGTGTCTTGGAATATATCTCCTATGGGTAAAGGGGGAATTACTATTACTATACTCTCTATAATTCCAGGTAAAATTTTTCTATTTTACCTGCCCGGTCTTCATATTAGGTGATTTGCAGTCCTCTGACTTATCAAGTTCTTTATGTAAGATGTGCTTCTCATTTATCAAGGTTCTTCTTAAAATGAGTCTTAAATCTGTACTAAATACTTCCATTAGAGTTTGATCTGTGAGACATAGTTAATGATTTTCTCTGAACAGACTTTTTTTTTTTTTTATAAATATCTGGCTTACTAAAAATGTCATCTCTTTAGGAAATGAAAGTTTATAATGATATTACTATTTCGATATCATTTTAAAATTACTTAATTAAGTGTAAATCAATTGTATAAGATTAAATAAATTATATCATCCAGTTTGTAGCACCTTACCATCAATGGTCCATACAGGTGTATATTGTTTTGTTTCCATGCATTTTTAATATATGGGTATGGTATTGTGTATTTCTTTTTTGTTTTTCTTAGTACTGTTTTTAAAAAAGATATATGTAGATACGTAAATATTTAGTCTGTTGTACCTAACTGCTACATAGAACTTTGGCGTCTGCATTTATCTAAATTAAGTTGTCTGCTCTCTCAGTGATAGATATGCTGACCGTCTCCAACACCCTGACACAATATAATAATTGATAAGCTTCCTCAGCACCGTGTAAAGAATTTTGAGATTGCTGGACTATTGGATGTAAATATATTGAGTCTGATTAAATCATGTCAGTTTACTCCCTAGAATGACTACAATAGTCCACCTTTGCCTGCATGGGGGTCTCTCTAAGCCCACATCCTCAGCAACATTTGGTGTTTTTCAGGTATCTATTTTTTGCCGGTTTAAAGAGATAGCTTGTTATCAGATGGTTGTTTTAATTTTTGTTTCCTAGTTACAAGGGAATTTTGTGTTAGTGTTTTAGTTTTTTTTTTTAATTTCCTCTTCTGTAAATTGTTTATTTGTATACTTTGTATTTATTTTTCCATTAGAGTTCCTATATTTTTCTTGTTGGTTTCAATACATACTGTTTTTAAACATTGCAAGGATCTTCCATCAGTCTATTATATGTCTTTTTTTGTCCACTTATTTAGCATACAATCTTTTAAAAATTTTGTTTAAAAATTTTTTTTACCTATCTCATTCACAAGGTTATTTTCTCACATTTTTTCTCCATTAACTTGATAGATTTTTAATCCATTTAGAAATATTGCGACTTTGTACAAAGTGTTGTGAGCCAGTTTTATTTGTTCCACAAAATGAGCCACTATTTCTTGACACCATTTAATAACAAGCCATCCCATCCATTTTTGGTTAAGTCTATATTAAGTTTCCAGATATACTTTTTTTTTTAATCTCTGAATACTTTCATTTCATCCATTGGCCCATTTGTCTATCTTGTGCTAATGCATAATTCTGATTATGATGAACTTGTAGTTATTTTCTTATCTGGTTGGAAAAGTCTCCCCCATTATTTATTCTTTTAAATAAATAAATTTCCGAAGTGATATTTGTGGTCTTGATTATCCATGTAAATTTTAAGTGTATTTATCAAAACATCTAGCTAAAGAATGAGATTGTATAGAATGTTTACATTAATAGAGAAAATTGACATTTTTATAGAAGTAAGTTGTTCTATTCAAGAAAATAAAAATCCTCTCTACTTAGATCATGTCCTTGGTTTTAAAGTTTCCTTCAAATTGTTATTAAATACTAGTTTTAATATAATTTCTAGACATATATATTCATAGCTATACTTTTTAATCAATATTTTTTCCTTTTGGTTGGGTTTCACAAATTTTGGCATGTTCTCTTTTTATTATTATTTACTTATAAATAGCACTGTACCTCATGCCTGAGTAAAGCTGATCTCTGTAAGGTAGATCACAGCCTTCCTGAACTTTTAGGAACACTGGATATATTTTAGCGCTACACTTGGGGGACATTTTTAGTAGCAAAATCATGAAGAAAAAGCACAAAAATATAAAAACTGTGGCACTAAATAGACCACAAAAGGAACAATTATTACAGTATGAGAGCTTAAACAATAAGACCTTATTGGGCCTCAGCCAATCAGGAGACTCAATTTTCAATTGCTCTACATGTGACTGTAAATGACCATGAACATTCTTGTAGTGTTGATTTGGGGGGATTACAAATAAATTTTAGCAAGCAGGGAAATTTGCAAACAATGAATCCATGAGTGAATAATGAGGATTTATTGTATGTATAAATTATTCATAGAAATACATCTCTCTCTCTCTTTCTCTTTCTCCCTCCCTCTTTTCCTCCCACCTCCCTCTACCTCCCCACCTTCTGTAATTATGAGTCCCTTTCACACCTATTACTTCCCCAAGCTGTTTGTTTATTTATTTATTTTTTTGAGGGGTAGGAGGTTGAGGGTTAAGCAGGGGAAGCAAACAGACCATGTTAGTTGTCTTGACTAGTACATAAATTAAGTCAGTCAGTAAGTAAAGTCATCAAGACAAATTACCCTCATTTAATTGTGGAGATTTCTAGATTAAGAAGTTGGCAACCATAACTGGGGTAGGTAAGTATAAGACAGGAAATATAGGCCTGAAACTAGCCACTAGATTTCTTGCCAAAGATCATCACATTAGCAACGAAGTTGAGAAAGCAGTAATGACAGGGAGGACAGAGGGGAGAAGCTAGATAGCTAGGTGTATAGTCTATGAATGGAAATCAGAACTGCAAGTGAGAGGAATCATAAACTACTGCCATGATTCCAAACATCACCTGGGATTGTTCTTTTGGGTATGAGTGGGGAGAACTGAGTTTTGTCAGTGCTTGTTTTCAACCCTTTAAAATATTTGCACCTGTGGCTTTCCTTTCCATTTTTCTTCTTCAGTGCTTCAAAGCAGTTGGTGTCTTGTTACTTATCAATTATTTTTATCTAATATCAATGACACTGCTTCTTCCTCTAGTCCAACTAACTCACTCTAATTCTCCTCATATTACATTATCTGAATTATTAGGTTCTCTTAAAAGGACTGATACCTATGTCAGAGTATCCTAGTTCCTGAAAACCTTTACATAGTGCTCCTCTCATTTACCAGAATCCTTTTGCCTACTACATTATCAGTATACCTTCTCTTTCATTGAAAACAAATACAAATGCATCCACTTTTGTGCCGTATTTTAGTCTATTTTTTTTCTTATTAGGTAGCTATTGACAAGTTTAATTATTTTTGAGGACTAGGATCAAGCATAAATTTGTTTAAGGTATTACAATACCTACCCATGAATACTATAATATTTTTCTTCAGTAGGCTAGTTTTCTCTTAAAAATATAAGCTTCACTTAGCATAATTGAAATATGTGTATGAAATAAGAACTTCTAACTATTTTTAGCAATTTGTTTTATTAGAGTTGTCACTCCAAAAGTATCACCAGCCAAAATACTACTATTTCGAAGAGGCTTTTGTTTCTACAATAAAAAGGATTTTGGAGAATTAATTTAAGGCTCTTCAAAATCAGCAGTAATAATTGCTGTTTAAAACCTAGATTCAATTCTGGTTATGTAGAACTTAATTCTCTCTGCTACATGAAAAATCTGTATCCCATCTTGCCATGCTTTATACAGTTTAATGAAACATAAATCCTCTGAGGGTGGAGGGGTCAGATTCTATGAACATGTCGATTTTTTCAAATTCATCTTTAACTATCAAATAGAAGGACATTGTTACCTGAATACTGTCTTTAAAAATAGGTAAATTTATTGCAGCCACAAATTTAAATGGCAATGAAATGACCTGAGCTACCATATAAGGATTAAAGAAAACTGAACTCAGAACAGTTTTAGTAAAATATTTTGAATGGAATCATTTGACTGAAGGTTCTTTTTTTGTATTCATAGCAATGAATACACTATGTCTCAACTTTCTGCAGGTTATGTTTTCTCTAACATGTCTTGTTACATTTCTGAGCCATTTTTAATGTCTGTGTGGGAAAAAAAGTTAACTTTATTTTTGTGGCCAAAAAAACTGTTTTTCATCTCCACAGCAAGTTGAGCTTTTGTATTTATTTTTCAGTGCAAGAAATCATGATAATTTGAATTCTGAATATATGGAATTGAATTTAGAAAACAATTGGGTTTTGGAGTTTCTAGTAGTAGAATCAACTGGGAGGACCCAATTTTATCCAATTTGTAGCTTGATTTCATCCAGCAAGACATACTTAAGCATAAAGACCTAAAAGTGGTAGGTGTTGTATTGAAATAGCATCACACTTACGATGCAATGAGGCATGAAGTAATGCTGAATGCTTTACATTCACTAACACGACATTATTCCAGCATGACACATAATCCAAAGCTTTTGCAATTACAGCTGTAACCCCGAATTAGATTTTTAAACATGTATATATGTAGATACATTTATTTTTTTTTATTTTATCTCCTAATAATTTAGAAATGCAAATGTTGGAGGCTTCTTAAAATAACTGTTCAACCAGAATATCATTCTTCCCCTCAATTGACTTTTCTTTGGACAAAGTCTGGTCTTTTGGGGAATGCTTAGGACTGAATCTTGGCTTTTAGGGGATGGAGTTAGGGACTGAGGAACCCCCGCTTCTGTTACAGTAAAGCTCCAATATTTACCTGAAATGATTAAATTGCTTTCTCATTGATGCATGTGTGTGTACATGTGTGTGTGTGTGTGTGGGGGGGTGTTCCATATAAATTTAAAAAAAAAGACTCAGATAAGATTTTGAAAGTGACAAGAACAGTGCCAGTTGGGCTGATAAAAAGTCCCCCTTTCCTGTGTCAGGATCACAGGAGCTCTTCGCTGCCTCCAGGCAGTAATTGTGAGTGACATGAGCTCAGAGGGGCATCTTAAGATTTCCTCTGGGCCTGTGGATGCATTTCCTTTCCTTCAGAAGACAATTTACATTACTAAAAGCCTCAGACAGGGAGGCTCTCCCCACTCCATTTGCTGCTTCCCCACAGTACTGGGCCAGGAAAGGCTTCAATTGACATGCGTATTGTCTAAATATGCCTGATGTGTGAGCATTTCGTTAGTGCCTTATGTCCCACAGCTTCCTGTTCTCCCTTAGAAGATAATATAATCACTTATCTTTTCTATTTTTAAAGCAGATTAATTTGATTTAGTAGAAAGGAGATAAGGGAGAAAAGAAAGAAATAATGGGAGAAAGCCAATATTATTTCTTTCAAAGCAGTCTGGTTTAGAGTCATTTTAATAGGTCTGGAAAAATTAGAATTGGAAAAAGAAAATCAATTGTGTTGCTATATTCTAGTTTGAAAGGGAGCATAAATTTACACTGGCACTGACTTCCTAGCGCTAGATAATTATGACTGCTTTGTTCTCATCTGGGAGAGGCAGGGGAACTCATTGACTTCTTAAATCTATTATTATTATTAACAATGTCATGAACACCAAGAATACAAGATGTTTACAGGATGCATGTTGTTGGAGAGCAGGACAAGCTGCATGTGTACCCACGGTGCAGGAAAGCTTCTGTCCTAGCAATGGACATCTGCATGAGCCTTTGCCATTCTCCCACTTGTTGAACATCAAATAACTCCCATTATCTCCTTTCTTCGTAAATATTTCTGAAGGTTTTATCCTCAAAAACTATTCTGAAATCGTAAAATAAATGTGGTCTGTAGCTTGGATTTTTATGTAATCTATAGTTTTAGGAAACTTTGGGGTTTAAACAGTTTTTTTATTGTTTCTTGTCCATTTCACTTTGATAATTTCAAAACAAAAACTAGGTTCCTGTGACTGAGAATGTGGAAAACACATTTTTGGAAGGTGGGGAAAGTTTAAGTGGTCAGAGTGAATGGAACATTCCAGGAGTAAAAAAGAAACGAAGACTGAAGAACAGTACATTGGGCAAAATTGCATTCTCTGAAGTTGGTCAAAATGATTCTGAAAAGAAAATGAGAGAAAAAGTGCTGGGGTTCTAAGAATAAAGGGAAGACTGCTAGAATTATCCTCTTAGAATGGACAGAAAAGAAAACATTGATAAACACATGTAATTTATAGAAAGGTACAACTGTCATAAGGCAAATACTTGGTTATGAAAATCAAAGAGGAAGAGAAAGATTGGCTAAAATGCTGTGGGAAGCTGAAGATAAGCTTGGAAAGTGTTAAATAAAAAATGCACTGTACAGAGTTAAATAGGCAGGGAAAACTTTTATCAAGACTATTGCAATAGGGGATAAAATTTGGACTCAACTCCACTGAAACAAAGGGTAGAAGAGATTTTAAACGCTGAAGTGAAATAACAGAAAAAGTACTGAAGGAATTAAGGAGAGGTTGGTCAATGTAATTAGGCCATCTGTGTTTGCTCATTGTTGCTTGTGAAGGTAGGCTCCTGTCCTTTCAAGGAGACTGAAATATGGGGTGCAATCTTTCTTGATGATTACATTTCAAAAGGATAGCTCTCAGGTCCTTGAAAAAGACACTCTGTGTTGTATAACTGGCAAGAGCTGGGAGAAGAGAAAGAATTCACAATTGTAGTTTTCCAAGAAGAGAGAGGTCAAAGGCCTATAGTCAGGAAAATAAGGTTTTGTTAAGCTGAGGGGAACTTCAAGGCTACTGTACTGGTCAAAAAATATCAAAATTGTGAATGTGGAAAATCCTGCAGACCTAAATTTTATTGTATAAAATAAAAATACATAAATCTGCTCCATAAAATTATTGTATGACTTAAAGAAATTTATATATATAAAACATTTAGAATGCTCCCTGGGATATAACAATTGCTGAATAAATATTAGCTATAATTGTTTTTATTATTATTATTTCTATAAATTATGTGGGAGGAGAAAATAAAGGGTATTAAGATTGAGGTGTCTGACTCAGTGATTAAAATGTATCACTTGTGAATAATCTTTTAAAATCAAGGTAGAAATAAAGAGTCAGTAAAAGCTTTATTCGGGTGCCATTAGTTAGAGGGTGTTTCGCATTAATGGCAGAATGATGCACTGGGGCCAATGTCTACTCTTGTCCATTAATTTTTCAATTAATGATTACTGACCATGTGCATACAGATACAAAAGTATGAAAAGCAAGGCTTAGTACCTGTTTTCAAAAAGGCCAAAGAGGAATAACAGAGGACAGTAACAATGAAACATTGCAAAGGCAATAATAGAAATACGCATCTAGTCTTTTTTTTTTTAACAGTCAATTGGAAATGAATTGGCCTAGAATTGTCCTGAGTGATGAGCACTACTTTACTCAGTAGTAGAGTTATATAATGAGAGAATCACAGGTGAATTGAATAATCTGCAGAAATTTGAAGGCTGGATTCAGTCTGGGATTCCCTAGGTCCAACCTGGAGTGGTATTTTGTATACTAACATTTGGTTAATGGCCTCTCTCCATCCCCACAGGGAAAATTATCAAATTTTATCAGGGGAGCTATTAGGAGGACAGAAATAGTAAGTGCTTTCGTTCAGTACACTGTTTCTCAATATTCCAATACAATGGAAGAAAGGGGGGATTTTATTATTGGCACCTGCAACACAAACCCTCTGAACATAACAATGGTAGAAAGTCTAAGGGAATGACAGAGAATGGGTAAAGGAGTCAGAGTGGACACTCTCAGTTATGGTGGTAACACTAATAAATATTCCCTCTGACTAAGCCAATTTCCTATGCTTGGCACTGAAAATACTTCCCAGATAAGAGAGAAGCCACTGACTGCTCACCATTTTTGCTGCATTTGTGAATGAATACAAATGCAGTCATTTTCTCAGCTACATCTGGGATAGGCTCTTAACTTCTCTCATGAACTGCTGAAGGAAAGACAATGCTTATTAGGGAAACATATGTCTATAACTAGACATCGGACACAACTCAGTGGTAAAAAACATATGGACCTCCCTGACCCGTGTCTCTGAGCCTTTGCAATGGAAATACATGAATAAAGAGATCAGGGATACTACATAATCCGAAAGGGGCAAAGAAGAGGCTATTCTAGTCAGAAACCGTGCACAGGAAGCAAAGGCCCATATCCTGTACCCCCGTCTCTGTACTGAATTTAAACAAGCGTGGAGTCTTCCAACACTTAGTCCAAGCTATCTAATCAATAAAGGCTTTTCTAACTCATTCTTACCAACACCACCTTCGATCCTGACTACCTCTGTCATATTGACTAATGAGCAATATATCACTAACACTAAAATGGCCAAGAAGATGGATTAGCCATATTTGATTATCTGCAGAAGGTAATCTTTTTTTGCAGTCTTTTTGGCCTAAATCTTTAACCAAAGAACTTGGCCTTGAATCTCTATTCTCTTCTGGAAATTGTTTAGATTCTTTCCCAGATCAGAGAACTCTTCAGATTAAATACTGAAATGTTTTTATTTGTCTACTCTTTGTATGATTTTAGCTCCATGCACCCATCATAGCCATCTGAAGGAAAAAAACAACCTAGAGAATGGAAAATGAAGAAACCCTTGTGAAGAATCTGTTTTCCTGAAATCTATAAGCCTCTGAACTCTAAGCTTCAGTTTAACTTTTGGTTAACAAATGCTCCCTCTACACCCAAACTAGCATTGCCAACTCATTAATTGTAAAATATTGAGTAAATCTTCAGCCATAAAAGGAGGCTCTAAAGAATATCTTTGGAAAGAAAGTAAAGGAGATGGTTACTCTTGCCAGAAAGTTCAACCATGCATTTTCCTTATATCAAAAGCCAAACCTGCAAACGTACTCTGATGCACCAACATTCAATGCAGTGTGAAAGGGTACTTACTGTGTGGAAAATGCCAATTTCAAGGGCCTACATAACATTACTTTAGTTTTACAAACCTATAAACCTGTAGACTGTACAAACCAAGATTAAAGTTATCTTTTTCTACTTGTCCTTTAATGCGTGCGAATAGACACGGACTTCTGTTCACACAGTCTCTCTCTCAATCTCTCTCTCTCTCTCTCTCTCTCTCTCTCTCTCTCTCTCTCTCTCTCTCTCTCATCTCTCTTACACACACATGTTGATACAGCCTTTGGAATGCAAAAGACAAAAGTGCCAGACTTTTGCTGCATAGCAAAGTCAGAAAACACTTTATCCCGGTTTTCTCTTGATTATCTTTTCCTTTTCATTAGAGTTGCCACTAAATCCTTGAAGTTTATCTTAATATTTAAGCAGAATGGAACCCAGATAAAACAAGCAAAATAGAAGTAGGGTGAAAAAAGAATCTCTTCTTTGGGTCTCAGGAATATTACTCTCTGGTATTTTGAGGGTAATCAAACTGATTAATTATGTATGCCTTGAAGAGAGAATTTTTGCTTTATTCAAATAGCCTCTAGTTATCTTTTTTTCTTTCCTCGAAACAAGTGTTTGCTGCTATTCTTATCAGTATATAGACTATTTTCCAGTAATGTGTTGCCGGTATCTTGATATAAGTATATAATAAAAGGCATGCTATACTTTATCTTTCTCACTTGGAACAAATAATAGTATCTCTAATTATTTTTCTAGATTTTTTTTGAAAGGTAAGGTTGTGTTGATATACAAAGGCATATTATACCTGAAATATTTGTTTAAAAGGAAAAGTGATTCTATGCCATGAGATTATCAGTTTGGATTAGTTGCAATGGTATCATTAAAATTGACTGGGCATCACTCACTAAAAGATGAATCTACTAATTTATCTTTAAATACAGTTTATAATTTTAATTATTTTAGCTTGATCACTAATATTGGCTATTATTATTATATATTATTTATAATATAAATTTATAAATAATATATATTTATAATATATTTATATTATTATTTTTTATTGCAAGTAGAAAGAGAATGATTTCAGGCTGCTATTTTAACATGGTTGATAAGATGAAAATAAAAAAATACATTTTTCAAGTGATAAAAGGATGTAAACAAGGATTTATCTTTGATAGGCTAAAGAGAAATTTCATGTGGCAGAGCCTGCTGCAAAAGCTAAAATTAAATATAACTCATGTACTATTAGCTCCCAGTTTTTTCTCTAGAGAAATAAATCAATTTTCTTATCTTTTGAAAGTTACAAATTGTTTTTTGTCTATTTGTGTGCTTAAGTTTTTTGTAATAATAATCTTTAATTATTATTTTACATAAAAAGTTGAGGCACCTCCTACAGGATTAAACTATGAGTCGTAACAACTTCAGCAACTCTGTCTAACGTAACAAGCTATGGTAGCAAATGTCCACAAAATTAATCATGTTGAGAAAAAATAATAATAAAAGAAATATACACATGAAACTTCCCTTAAAATTGAAGTAATCAAAATCTAACACACAATTATTTTGACAAGTTTCCACAAAGAAAATAAATCATTACCAGTCATAGAAAGGGCTAATATTGATTGTAAAACTGCATTTATCATTGTCTTCAACACTTTTCATTGTGTAGCATGTTTAAACAAGAACAATTCCAATGTAAAAAAGGTTGTGATATGTTGATGACACGAATAGGATGATTTAGACTATTGCAAACCACCTGTTACTTTTCAAGTCAGTCAATGTAACAAATGTGAGATTTGCTGGCATTGATACTCCCTACATTTCCATCTGCCTTGAAACCACGACAAAACATTTTTTTCCCCAACTACCTCTATTTTTCTAATATGAATAATCTGAGCAAACAAGGCTTGGCACAAAGTGCATACTTATTAAAAAATGGAAAAAAACAGTGAATATTAAATATTCACTCTTTAACAATATTGAATATTGTTTATCTTTGATATAGCCTCACTATGAGTTTATAAAGGTGCTAGTCCTCATTGTTCTAACTCATGGGATGATTGTCTATATATAAGAATCATTAGCATTTATGAAAGATTGATTTAAAATCTTTGTTATTTGTTTTGGATTAAATGCTGTTTTATGACATGGATGCATTTTCAGAATTCATTCAGTGCATTGCCATTTTTGGTTTGAGTTTGGTGAGAGACTACATAAAATAGGTTTTTAATCAAGCCATTAGTCAGACTACTAAATGGCTAATTGATTAATTTAATCATTCAAATAAATGCTCAACATTAATAGAATTTATCAGATAATTGGTTACAACTACCACATTTTGCCATTTTTATACATTAAAATTAGCATTTTAATTACCATGAAATATTTGCCCTAAACAAAATTTTAAATAAAAGTATTTGTTCTCATTTATGCAATACAGAAAATTTGGGTGGCGATTAATAGAAATCACTAAATAATATTTTCATAGCTTTACCAACATACAATCTTGATCTACAGCTCTGAGAAGTGAGTTTTGATAATATCATTGTTTCCATCCTAGACCTTTATGCTCCATGTTGAGCT
Source organism: Macroglossus sobrinus (assembly GCA_004027375.1). Taxonomy (NCBI): domain Eukaryota; kingdom Metazoa; phylum Chordata; class Mammalia; order Chiroptera; family Pteropodidae; genus Macroglossus; species Macroglossus sobrinus. Next base: position 233,475 of record PVKZ01001062.1, on the reverse strand, counting down.
TGTCAAAAAGGAGAAACAGAAGGGGTCACACATCAGGAGTTATTCAACATCTTCAGTAATCCAGTATGCTTTCAATTGCATCTGTCTCCTGAGTAGTAAGATTCTGCCTATTGAAACCCCAGTATGGTCCCCTTCCACCAATGGAAACATGGGAACAGCAGTTGTGAGAGGATGGGCTCTCTTTCTAATTCATCTTGCAGGAAGTATTGTCTGTATATTTGGTTCCAGGGAACTACATTTTTTCTTTTTCTTATAATCTTTTCAGACTTTCCTCTGTCTCCTGCCTTCTTAACTTTGAATATCTAAACAGCAAAGGATTTTTCCTGGGATAAAAAGTAAACAAAGCTGATGCAAACAAATGCCCATTTTTAAGGAGTCTCAAAGAATCCTATCCTGATTAAGTTAGACTGTGATTCCAAAGCCATTAGTCCTTACTCCCCACTTCCTACTTTAACATAGTAATCATACCAATGACATGTTTTGGTGGCTTGAAAAAAGAACAACTTCAAAAAAGGGCTGTAGAAATCTAATCTATAAATGACCTTTTGTTGACTTGAACAAATGAGCAATTCACAACAAAATATTACTTTCCCTTCTGTAACAGTTTTCTACTTCTTAAGCTTGACTTTTATATGTACTCAATTAAGTTTTTTTTAATTCATTTTGTGTAGAAAGCCTAATATATATTTTTAAAGATGAGTTGCTTCTATTTAACAGGACTAAATATAAGAGACAGTAGAAGAGCATAGATTTTGCAATCATAGTAATTGATTTGAACCTCAGCTCTACCACTTACTAGTTTGATAATACTTCAGTACTTTATATTTTCTGCATATGTATATGCAAACAATAACAATATTTGCTTCAAAATTATGGAAGAGTTAAAGGCATTGATATATGTAAAACATTTAGAACATTGCCTGGCACATTAAAGATGTTAGCTCTTATTAGCAGCCAAGTAGCTAACCTGAAGCTGAGCCCTCCTATTATATCTGTAACTGTTACCCCTACTCTCCACTACATGATTTCTTGACTGCATATAAGGGAAATTTAGAGCTTGAACTGAGAGACAGAAGAACAAATATGATTTTTATTTACATAATCTAAGGGCAAATTAATCTCACACACTGCCAAGGTACACTTAATGATTAGTCCCCAGGCTGATCCATCATTAGTAGTTTGTAGTTAGTTTGTTCCTTACCCCAGAGAAAAGCTTAAGGCACTTCTTTCATTAACAAACTAGACATTAATTAAGGTTAACCAGGGATTAGAATGTATAATTGCTATTGTAAAGTATAAAAAAATTAAGAAAATGTAGTGAACTTACTAATAAACAAAATTATAATTCTTCTTCCTAAAAGATAAAATGGAAAAACATATCTTTTTGAAGAAACATACTTAAAGTTGTAGTAGAAAAAAGTTAGTGAAACTCTGTTCTTTCTTTTTAGCTATCTGATACCGGAATAAAAAAAACTTTAGAGCATCTCAGAAGTTAAGCAGAGTATCAGTCAAATCCACTGGAGCTGATATTTTGACTTTTCTCCAGTTAAATAGTATTTTCATGGTATTTTTTTATGTTACACTCTAAGTGTCCTATTAATACTTCCCTCTTCTTAATTTTCCTAATTTTTTAATGTCAGTTCATTTGTCTATGCTCAAATTTTGGGTATTACTCTTGATTTCTTCTTTAACTCTCATATCCAGTAAATCACTAGTCATCTTGCTTTGATGCCAAAATAATTCTAAATGAGTTATTTCTGTACATTCTTACATATTATGGTATAGTTAAAAGCTCAACCGCTAGAATTAAGTACTCTCTATATAAACCTTTATTCTGCTATGCAATCTTAATATCAGTTCTTCAGTTGTAAAATGAAGATGAATATATTACATATCTCATTGAGTTGTTATTAATGAAATATCAGTGCTATTACACATAAAGGATTTGACGTGGTGCCCCTCTGTGGAAGGCTTCAGTACATGATGACTATTACTCTTATTGTTAATATTGTTGTTTCCATTGTCGTCACTTTGGTAAAGTCACAGCAATAGTCTTTCCACCTTCATCATCAGCTATGTTATCCAATATTGTCAAATTAATTTTCTGACTTCATAGTGCTTATGCAGATGGCTGACTTGTTTGTCTTGGTACAATATATTCTTCATTCTGCCTCATCCTCTCTAGTCTGTTCTTACTCTACTCCTATATACACTGATATCCTAATTGGACTGTACACCATTTTCTGAATATTCTATATATCTTCCTGCTTTTGAATATGCTTATACCATGCTTTCTGCTTGGTTGCCTTTTATTCATACAGTTGATAATATTTATTAATTATTTAAATTCTACAACAAACAGTGCATCTTTTATTTAATTTTTTTGGGTTCCAAGTCAGAAGTGATACTTTGATGCTTTCAATTGATTGATCTATAACATTCTATACTTGCCTCAGGTTGCTTATCTTTTTCATGATGTATCATATGCTTGTGGATGTGCTAGTCATGTCTCCATGACTTTACCATAAACTTTGAAGGAATGGATGTCCTAAACATTTTTTAATCAGCTAGATCAGTTATTCTTAGACTTCTTAGAATGTAGAGATGGTACCAGTGGTGATATGAAAGATGGTTTTGCATGGTACATAGTTATGGCCTTGAACAACATTAAATCACATAGTGAGGAATATATTACTTTTTAAAAATCCTCATGGTTATACCAGGAAAGACCCCCCATTTGGTTCTGTCTCTAAAACCTTTCTAATAACTATTACATTTTCAAAATAAAATTGTGCAAACTTCAGACTCAGAACCTTCAGAAATCAGCCATTTCTAACCAATATTTTAATAGTTTTATTTTGTTTTAATTGTATACATTTTTCTAGTTAAGAAACCATACTGACTGAAAACAATACAGATAATATGGGGACTTGGGAAAGTAAGTGAAGGTAGTTTAGGGATGACCAAAGGGTATCATGTAGCTCTTTAGAATGCTCTACTCATGGTAGATACTTAGCAGGTGTTAGGTGATTCTTCCATTTCATATGTGTCAGAAGAGTGTTGTTGCAAAGGGAGCCTCTAATTCTTATCTTTCATTACCTGTAGAAATAACCAGTAGCCCCCACCACTATTTTTTTATCAGTCAAAGTTTCTAGGCTGATTTCCAAGCCACCATTTACAACCAGATTGCTTCTTTTTAGCTTGTTTTACATCAAAAATCTCTGTCACTGCAGTGTGCTGGGAGATAGTCATCAATTCATGTTAAAATACTCAGACTCTTTATGCTCCTTACACAAACCCTGAGGAAGACTGAATAAATTTTATCTTTATTTTTGCAAGAAGGTGACTGTGATGAAGCTATTTAATACCAAATAGAAAACTTGTCATTGCTATGAATTAAATTATCTTCCCCCCAAATTCATTACATTAAGCTCTAACCCTTAATGTAATGGTGTTTGGAGATGAGCTCTTTGGAAGGTAATTAGGTTCAGAAGAGGTCATGAGGGTAGACTCTCATGATAGAATTAGTACCTTATAAAAAGAAACACCCACCAGAAAGTTTGCTCTGCCCATGCCCTGTGAAGACACAGAAAGATGATGACTACACGCAAAACAGGAAAATCATCTTCACCAGAACCCAGCCCTGCTGACAACTTGATCTCAGTCTTCCAGTCTCCAGAACTTTCAGAAATAAATAAATTCCTGTTTTCTTAAGCCGCACAATCTATGACATTTTGTTATGAGAGCCTGAACAGCCTAATACAGTTGTATAACTTAGCACAATCCTATCACAATGGGACAAGATGACTTCCCGAAAAGTATCTAGGAGTAGGGGATATTTCAAAGCACCTTTGGAAAACATACTGATATTATGGCTTCTTTACCATCACTTCTAGCAACTGCATACCCAACCAGAATAGTGCAAGTCAATCAATGAACTGGGAAAAGCAGGCTAAGAATATTTTCTTATTCCCCCAAACAGATGTAGTCTATGAAAAGTCTGTGCAAGTGTCTAAAAGTACATGCAATTATTAAATTGGGGGAACATTTATACATATAAATACTGACAATGTTATCAAAGACCTGACTACAAAGGGACCAGTGTGAATCCACCATTTATTTCAAGACCTGAGTAATACAGTCTATTAAAAGATCATTTGAAGTTGTATTTTGATGATTTTTCTGAATATTATATATTTTAAAAACTATCTTACATTGATGAGAGATTATCTCACTGTTTGTCTTCATTTTTCCTTTCACCTGAATGAGTCAGCCATTGTTTATCAAGAAAATACCATGAGTCTCACCTTTATCATAGCAGATCATGATCTCCAGTGACTAATACTAAAGGAATGGTTGGGTCCTTTGGCATGTTTTCTTCCAGCAGTTCCAGCATCTTGAATAATGTCGTTAAACTACCTATCACACTGTAACTTTTGCCTCTTTGTTAATTTTAATTACCATACCTGTTTCATTTAGAAAACATACAGAAATAAACAAAAAAGCTATTTTAACATTGCTGCCAGTGTAGGGATTAAAAGTATTTACTCAAATTATTTTATTTCATTAAAGTCAAATCTTCAAACATTCTACTTTTAATAAATTATTTGAGTAAATGGAAAGAAGATAAATACAGAAGTTAACTTATATGTACTAACAAGGAATTACATTTTTTTCCTTATTGGTATTACCACCTAAAAAAACCCCAACCTTTTAAAAACATATGTGTTTAACCAACATATTACAACATTTTCAGCTAAAATATAATTTTGGACAATACATTTAGAAAACACAAAGTAAGTCCAAATTCATGTGTTAGTTCTAGACATTATAAATAATTTGTGTGTGTGTGCTATAAGTATTGACTTGGTAATACTTGTGATTAAGAACACTCATTTACATCCCAAGCAAAAAGTAAAAAAAATATGAAAGGAATAATGATATCAGCAAATTACTAAATAAGACATCCCTTCCATGTAACTCTCCTCAACAACAATAATTTGCCATTCATCTACAAACAAAAGTGACTTCATGGGAGCATTGGGATCTGGGTAGAAGATTGTGACAAGCTATTGCTATAGAAAGCCCTAAAAATTATGCCGAAAAACTGTTAGAACTAATATATAAATTCAGTAAAGTTGAGGATACAATATCAATGTATAAAAATCAGTCACATTTCTATTCACTAACAAAAATCTGAAAGAGATATAAAACAATCCCATCTATAATAACGTAAGAGCAATAAAATACTTAGGAATAAGTTTAACTGAAATGGTGAAAGATCTGTGCACTGAAAACTATGACACATGAAAGAAATGGAAAAAGACTTGAATAACTGGAAAGATCTGCTGTTCATGGATTTGAGAATTCACGTTTTTAACATGTTCATATAACCCAAAGCGATGTGCAGATGCCATGGCCAAAGAACATCAGCTTCCAATTATAAAATAAATAAATTCTGGGGATCTAATGTTCAGTGTAGAGACTATAGTTACAATACTATAACTATATAATTGAAAATTGCTCAGAGAATTGAAATTTGCTAAAATCTTAAATGTTCTCATCCAAAAATAAATTGTAATCATGTGACTGATTTATGTGTTAACTATCCTATGGTAATCACTTTACAATATATACATATGTCAAATCATGTGTACACCTTAAACATTCAAAACGTTATATGTTGATTATATCTTAATAAAGCTGGAAAAAAATAAGAATTATTTTTCAAGGTATACATCAGATCCAGGATTGGGATTCATTCATGCTTAGGACACCTTGAAGTCCCCATTCTGTTTTGCTTTTGTCTTCCTGTTAAAAATTTGTTCGAAACTTCCCCCTAGCATTTTGAGATTATATAATATGACACAAAAGAGTAAAATAAATTCAGATTGAATTGTATTTATTTTCTCTTATTTATGGGGATTAAGGAGAATGGGTACATATCAAAGCACGCCAAAATTAGTGGAGTAAACTAGGACTCCAAATGTCAATCAAATAATGTGGATATTCAATAAATTACAAATATATTTCTAACTAAAAAATACTAAAATCTGATAGTAGTAACATGATTGTATGACTGCATCACTAGACATTTGCCACTCAGAATCTAATCTTTTGATACTCACAGACTTTTGAGAGCATTTCTTTGATGAGCGATGTAATGATGTTAATCAAAGTGGAAACACTGTTTGACAGCAACCATCTCTCTTAAAGATCATAAACACAGCCTAAAATGACATATTAGCCAGTAGCAAAGGAATGTAGAATCTAAATTATTTATAGTTTTTGCCCAAAAGCAATGTTTAAGGGCTGAAAATTGGTGTATCAAGCCCTTGTTAATTGTTTTTTTTTTTCCTTTACTGATGGAATTTAAACATGGAGACTATAGTTTAATTTTATTCAGAAAATTGATTTGGCTTAAGTTTCAGGGAAATATCTATTTTTCTCTACTTTTATAATGCTTAAGGTATCATACAAAGCAACAAGAATGTTGCATTTATTTTTCAGTGGACAATATTATTCAACCAAAGCAAAAGTGGCAGAAACATTTCACCACAGAATATTCCCCTAGAAGAGGCTAAATTGTGAGAAATCTACAACTAAAATTACATCAGTGTTCTTAAACTACAGGAAACTTGCTAATAGTTATGTTCATTAATTTTATCTCCCTTGGATCATTAATTTTATGTTGTTGACTGAGAAAATGACACTGTGCTTCCAGCTTGAGGATTATATCTTCCTTTGCAATTTTTTTTTATTATCACAACTGGTTCAAATTAGATTAATCTACATGCATGGCATCTGAGCAAAACTGAGTAAATAAAGTTTATATTTTATGAATGAACAAAAAGATTACCAATTAAAAAGAATAAGACACTGAAAATTTTTCTGTGGGAAAAACTTTGCCCTAATGAGGCTAAGAGTAGGGACAACAAGACTTATGTTTGCTAGCAATCATATTCAGATTAAATGATATTGTGTGAATATAAAACCATAATATGATCACATTTTATGCACCAAGAGATAAGATTAGGGCAAGTTAGACAAATTATTAGAGTATACTTTGCTAAAGGAAATCTTTTGGGCACACAATATCATTTTCTTCGTGTCCTTTTCAAGCCTATATCTGTCTATGGAGGAAAAATAAATATCTCCCCCATAAGACAATGACAGAAATAGGCTGTGGATAGGTGTCTATGTCCAATCAGTAGCAATATGCATAGTAATATGTTGCACAGCTTGTGTAATGAAGTTCCCAGCATGCAGTCTGGAAAGGTATCCTCCAGTGTGCAGGGTGATTTATATCCTCTGTCAAGAGGCAGGACAGCTAGGACTTGTCCTTCCCTATTCTACCTGCAAAAATACTCTGTCATCTTGGGAAGTGGTAATGGGTTCTGGGAGTGCTGTACAGAAGCATTGTTTTGAACCTTTTATTTAGCTGAGCTATATTTCCTATCCCTTTTAATTCTGTGACTGGCTCATTAATGGAGATTTCTTCAAAAACAAAGCAATCTCTAGTGAGAAAGGACTACCAAATCTTACTATTGCCTTGAAAGCAGTATTTGGAATGATGAATATACATTTAGAATAGCCATTACTTTAGTGCTAAAATGTAGCTATTAATATACTTTTTTTTAGCTATTTTGTTAGATTTAGATGCAGAATTAAAATTTTCTTTTAATATTCTTTGTATATATAGAAGCTTGTTCAACAATAGTTATTTTCTCCCAAACCAGAATTTTACTTATTTTAAATAAATAAAACTAAATAAGTAAATTACAATTAAAAAAATTAATCCAAACAACTCATCATATTTAAATTTATCATCTGTAATTATAATAATTATTAAATAATAAAACATGTTCTTTGTTAAAGATTAGACAATCAAGAAAATAAAATTGAACAGGAAATCTGTTAATATTGGTATGTCATTTCTGTTGCCAATATTTTTGATATTAAGTGTTTTTATAAATACTTTACATTAGGTGTTTTCTCACAGAATTTATTATTAAGAAAACCATCATTATTTGTTGTTAGAAAATACATCTTACATTCTGTAGCTCTAGCATTTCAAAAGGCTATTTTGAAGTGTTAGTATTTCATTTGGGGAATTTGCAAGTGAATATAAAGTTTGATTTGTATATTGAAGAAACATAGTCATGAAAGGCTAATAAGACAGAAAACAATTATTTTTCTAGAGAAAGACTAGGAGAATACAGAGATTGTCTTAATGTTCAAATCAAATACTGTCAAGGAAAATTTTATTTGAGACTTCTTTCTAATAAGTTTAGCTTAGAAAAGTATGGCAGTTATTTGGTCAAATCCATTGAGAAAGCATAATGTCACAGGGATCTTAGATACCATGTGTTTAGGTTCAGGCTCAGTTGAATCAAGAGCTTCACCAGTTACTTGCTGTATGCTCATACCCAAGCTGCTTAGAAAAGCATCAGAGTTTCTATCTATAACACAGGAATAATAATTTATTGGTGATTGTAGTCCATAAGGTTTTACGAGGTTAAATGAATTAATTTTGGAAAAATTTAGCACAGCAACTGGCACTATTTACATATGAAAGTCATACTACATTCAATAAGCATGTTCATGCCACTTTAAATTCTGCTACACAACAATTCTATACTTTGCCACCTTAGCCACTAGAATGAATGTTTTGCTAACTATGTGTTCAGATTCTAGTCCCTAATTTCTAAAGAGCTACTGTGGGATTATTCTGATACTCCTCTAATGTTGTGTTGTTTTTTTTTTCCCCAGCAATTTCAGACAAGAAATATCTTATTTAATCTGCAACAATGACTTAGTACTTACCATGCAGGGCTTGGTAAGAAAGCAAAAGGTTAAATCACTTCTTCCACTTGGACAGCTGTAGCCACTATCTAAATTATAGTCATTTTTGTTCTCCCTCAGTGGTCTCTTACTTCTATGCTTGTTAAGAAGTTTTAAGTTTCAAAAAGCTGGGAAGAGCAGTGAGCCAGACTTATTGGAAATTTTATTGATTAGAACAAGTGTTATTCTAAAATGAAAAACCTAAAGCATAAAATCGAGAGCAGTTCTCTTCAGAACCTATTTTATCTTTCTTTACATCTTTACTTTCATTGGATTCTTACTTTTGCCAGGAGCTTTTCACACATTAGCTCATTTAATCCTCACAACTGTGTGAACATATGTAATGAAGGGAAACTGTGTCTTTGAGAGGTTGGGTAATTTACCCAAGGTCACACAGAGATTGGGGAATAACCAGAACTCAAACCTAGTCTTGCGTCATTCCATGCTCATGCTCCTTATTATGCTATTAAAACTCTATTTATCTTTCTTTTCTCTCTCTCCTTATTTAGGTAATTCTACTATCAACTGGAGAATATTTCCATTTCTTTCTGTATTTTTAGTTGTACTTCAATTGAAAATAATATTGAATAATCTCTGTATCAGGCTTTCTAAAAACTGTGTTATTACTAGAAGTTGAATATTTGACTAATTTTTTTCCTCTAAATTAGTGACCTAGGAGAAATCAGTTTCTATGACTAAGCAGATTCATATTGGGCTCAAATTATTTTATTATTGTGAACAGAGAAATTAAGACTTTATATTAATAACAACGACAATATTGAGATAACAATCTAGACTATCAGGATCAGGTTATGTGGTTCAAAATATCAATCAAGCTGTCATGTCAAAATCAGGGACCTGGGAGAACAGGGTTGGTCTGCTACCTAGATCAGGAAATCTAGGGGCTACCATCAAGAAGACAAGGGAAAATATTATTGATCAGAATCTTAGCAGTGAGTATTGCAGGAGAGAAAGAACTCTTGGAAAAGTTTTTTAATTACCATGTCCTTTAGCTTTCTCATCTTAAAATATGAGATATGATGAATACCAGTTATGGATATAACTCCTTTCCATGAGTTGTGTGGATTAGACATACTGCATGAAATGCACATAAAAGTTCCTGACAGATGGTTATAACTCAGTAAGTGACCACTACAAGGGAACAAAACCTGAAGGTTTTGAATACTTGGTTGTGACCTTGACTCAGTTTAAGATTTTCTATTAAACAGTGTTTCTCAAATACCAAAGTGTTCTGCTCAGTACAGGTTAACATGCCCTTTCATGTGTCATTGCTCTCCTCTGTGTCCCCACAGGTCCCCAGAAACCAAACATCAATGTTTATTTACTTAAATAAATTAAAATTTTAAAGAATAGGATATACATACATTCACATACATCTTTATAATAAATTTATGCATTGTATTTTTTTTTTTTTACTTCTAAAATTAGACCTATAATGTTGTGAATTTTGGCAAAAAAAATTTGTTTCTTGGGTTTTAATTTCAAGTAAATAAGTTTTTAGAAAACTCCACAATGGTGATTACTCCTTAACATTATACATATTGAATATAACTGTTCTCTGAGACTTGGGAGAAAGATGTGAGTTGTGATTAGATTAAAAACAAATAAAATTACATTAATGAGTATTGGCTAAGCATCTCAAAAAATATCAGCAATAATACTCTAACTGGTCACTGCACACTCATTTAAATTTAAAAAATCCATTGTGTTTAAATTCATTCAAATCACTTTTTCTTCCCCTCCAAATAAATACACACCTAGCTTGAAATGTTATTAATATTCTATAATTTTGCTCTTCTCTCATCAGTGTTGGTAATGGGAGGGTGAGAAGGAAGGAAGATGTAAAGGGTAGAAAGAGTCCTGGTTGTCAAAAATTATCCTTCTAAAACACATCTGATTTTTTTATTCCAGTGCTGAAATTGTTTTTTATTTTTTCTCTATACTTACTGATATTTTATCTGTCAGATTTATAGATTACTGACATTTACATTTTCACATCATGCCATGGACTTGTCTGTTTTTCCTTAATAATTTTTTTCTTAAAGAATATATCTGTCAATTATTTCTCTTATATTTTTCTGCTATTTGTATAATTTAGATTTGTTACATACTCTTGATAAACTATTTCTTTTTTTGTAATTAAGTTTATTGAGATAACATTGGTTAATACAATTATGTAATTTTCAGATGTACATTATAATTTGACATCTGTATATTCTATTGTGTATTTACCACACAAAGTCCAGTTTCCTTCAACTACCATATGTTTGATAACTTTACCCGCTTCATCCTCCCCCTATCCGCTATATTTGATCCCCTTTATCCCGTCTACCTCTCTCCTCTTTCCCCACCCCCTACCCTCTGGTAACCACTAGTCTATAATCCATGCCGATGAATCTCTGTCCTGTTCATTTGGTGCTTTTAGGTTTATATCCTACATATAAGTAATATTATGTGATTTTCTACTTTTTCTGTCTGGCTTATTTCGCTTTGCATGATTATCTCAAGGTCCATCCATGTTGTCGCAAGTGGTAGTATTACATCTCTTTTTATGGCTAATATTCCATTGTATATATGTACGCCTTTTCTTCAGCCAGTCATCTCTCATAGGACACTTTGGTTATGTCCATGTCCTGGCCACTGTGAATAATGCTGCTATGAACATTGGTGTGAAAATATCTTTTGGATATGGGTTTTCAAGTCTTTTGGGGTATTTACCCCAGTAGAGGGATTGCTGGGTCATATGGTAGATCAATTCTTAGTTTTTTGAGGACCTCCATACTGTTCTCCATAGTGGCTGTACCAATTTGCAGTCCCACCAGGAATGTATGAGGGTTTCTTTTTCTTCACATCTTCTCCAAATTTATTATTACTTGTCCTGTTTATTATAGCTACTCTAACGGGTGCGAGATGGTATCTCATTGTGGTTTTGATTTGCACTTCTCTAATAGCTAGCCATGTTGAGCATCTTTTCAAATGTTTGTTGGTCATTTGTATGTCCTCTGGGGAGAAATATCTGTTCAGGTCCTTTGCACAGTTTTTCATTGGATCATTTCTTTTTTGTTGTTGTTATTGAGTTGTCTGGGCCTAATATATTTTGGATATTAGGCCCTTATCGGAAGTGTTGCTTGCAAATATATTTTCCATTTGAATGTCTCTTTACTTTGTGACAGTTTCTTTTACTGAGCAGAAGCTTTTAAGTTTGATGTAGTCCCATTCATTTATTTGTGCTTTTACCTCTCTTGCCTTTGAGTTCAAATTCATAAAATTCTCTTTAAGTCCAAGTTTTTGAGCTTAGTTCCTATGTTTTCTTCTATGCATTTTATTGATTCCAGTCTTATATTCAGGTCCTTAATTCATTTTGAGTTAACTTTGGTGTGTGGTGCTAGACAACAGTCTAGTTTCATTCTTTTGCAGGTGGTTTTCCAGTTTTCCCAGCAACATTTATTGAAGAGGCTTTCCTTTCTCCACTGTATGTTTTTGGCTTTTTTGTTGAAAATCATTTGCCCTTATAAATATGGGTCTACACCTGGACTCTTGATTCTGTTCCACTGGTCTGTGTGTCTGTTTTCTGCCAATAACATTTCATTTTGATTACTGTTGCTTTATAGTATAATTTACAGTCAGGTAGAGTGATGCCTCCAGACTCATTATTTTTTCTCAGGATGGCTTTGGCAATTTGAAGTCTTCCATACAAATCTGATGATTTTTTGTTCTATTTCTTTAAAAAATGCCAATGGGATTTTGATGGGGATTGCATTAAATCTGTATAATGTTTAGATAATATAGTCATTTTAACTATGTTGATTCTTTCAATCCAAGAACATGGAATACCTTTCTTTGTATCTTCTTCGATTTCTTTTAATAGAGTCTTATAGTTTTCATTACATAGGTCCTTCACTTGTTTTGTTAAATTTATTCCTAGCTATTTTATTCTTTTTGTTGCAATTGCAAAAGAAATTATTGTTTACATTTTTTTTTCTGTCACTTCATTATTAGAGTATAGGAAGGCTATGGATTTTGAACATTGCTTTTGTATCCAGAAAGTTAGTGTATTTGCTTATTGTTTCTAGTGGTGTTCTTGTAGAGTCTTTAGGGTTTTCTATTTAGAGAATCATGTCATCTGCAAATAGTGATAGTTTGATTTCTTCATTTCCTATTTGGATGCCTTTTATATCTTTCTCTTGTCTGATTTTACTTGTTAGGACCGTCAATGTTATATTGAATAATAATGGAGATAGTGGACAGCCTTGCCTTGTTTCTGATCTTAGACGGAAGATTTTCAGTTGTTCACCATTAAGTATAATGTTGGCTGAGGGTCTGTTGTATATGGCCTTTATCATGTTAAGATAATTTTATTCTACACCAATTATGTTAAGTGTTTTGATCATAAATGGTGGCAGTGTCTTGTCGAAGGCTTTTTTGTGCATCTATTGATATGATCATATGATTCTTATTTTTTAATTTGTTTATGTGGTGTATCACATTAATTGACTTGTATATGCTGAACCATCCCTGTGCTTCTGGGATGAAGCCTATTTGATTGTGGTGTATAAACTTTTTAACATGTTGCTGTATTCAATTTACTAGTATCTTATTTAAGATTTTTGCATCTGTGTTCATGAGAGATATAGGTCAATAGTTTTATGTGTGTGTGTGTGTGTGTGTGTGTGTGTGTGTGTGTGTGTGTGTGTGTAATCTTTACCAGATTTTGGTATCAGAGTAATATTGACTTCATAAAATGAGTTGAGCAGTATTGTATTCTCTTCGAATTTTTGGAAGAGTTTGAGGAAAATAAGTATTAAATTTTTCTTGAATGTTTGGTAGAATTCACTGGTGGAGCCATCTGGTCCTGGACTTCTACTTTTTGGTAGGTTTTAATGATTGCTTTAATTTCCATACTGATTATAAGTCTATTTAGATATTCCAGTTCTTTTTGATTCAGTCTAAGAAGGTTGTATTTTTCTAGGTACTGGTTCATTTCTTCTAGGTTATTAAATTTGGTATCATATGCTTTTTCATAGTATTTTCACATGATCATTTGTATTTATGTGATATCTGTCGTAATTTCCCCCTTTCATCCCTGATTTTCTTTATTTGTGTCCTTTTTCTTTTTTTTTTTTTTTTAGTGAGTATAGCCATGGGTTTGTTGATTTTATTAACCTTCTCAAAGTTCTTTGTTACCTTTATTTTTTCTATATTTTTTTTGTTTTCAGTTTCATTTATTTCTGCTCTAATTTTGATTATTTCTTTCCTTCTGTTGACTTTAGGCTTCATTTGTTCTTCCTTTTCTAATATTTTTAAGATTAATTGTTAGATTGTTTATTTGAGATCATTCTTGATTTTGGAGATAGGCCCATGATGATATGAGCTTTCCTCTTATGACCACTTTTGCCATGTCGCAAAAGTTTTGATATGTTGTACTATCATTATCATTTGTTTCTACGTATCTCTTGATCTCTCTTTTTATTTCTTCCCTGACCCAGTTATTTTTCAGTAGCATGTTGTTTAATTTCCATGTATTTGTGGTTCTTCCTGATTTCTTTTTGCAGTTGATCTCTAGTTTCAAAGCATTGTGATCAGAGATTATGGTTGGTATGATTTCAACCCTCTTATATTTGTGTCCCAGTATATGGTCAATTCTTGAGAATGTTCCATGTACACTAGAGAAGAATGTATAGGCAGCTGTTTTGAGATAGAAGGCTTTGTAAATGTTAATTATGTCCAGTTGTCTAATGTGTCATTTAAGGATGTGATTTTCTTATGGATTTTCTGTTTGAATGATCTGTCCATATCTGACAGTGGGGTATTTAGGTCCCCTACTACGATGGTATTTTGGTCTGTTTCTCCTTTTAGTTCCGTTAGTAATTGCCTTACATATTTCTGGGCTCCCTAATTGGGAGCATAGATATTAGTAAGTGTTCTGTTTTCTTGGTTCATGATTCCCTTTATCATTATGAAGTGTCCTTCAGTATCTTTCTTTATCTTTTTTATTTTGAAGTCTATTTTGTCTAATATTAGTATTGCTACTTCCACTTTTCTCTGAATGCCACTTGCTTGAAATATCATTTTCTACCCTTTCACTTTGGTCTATATTTCTCTTTGGAGCTTAGTTGTGTCTCCTGGAGGCAGCATATGGTTGGGTTTTGTTTTTTGATCTATTCTGCAGCTCTGTGTCTTTTTACTGGTGAGTTCAGTCCATTTACATTTAGGATGATTATTGAAATATGAGGTCTTCTTATAGCCATTTTATCTTTTGCATTCTGGTAGCTGGGTGTTTCCATTGCTTCCTTGTCTTTGTGTTTCTGTTTATTTTGCTTGGCTTTTGTGGGTTTTGCCTCTGGTTCTTTTTGTTTTATGTTATATATTTTGGTTCTGAATCTTTGTTGTATGGTTTCTATTACAAATATGAAAAGAATAGTTATATGGATACAGTAGTCAATTTTTTGTGTGTGTGCCTTATCTCCATTCCCCTTTGCAAATTTGGGTCTTTGAATCCTCCCATTTTCAATCATTGTTATCTCAGTTTATCCCTATGTATGCTGAATATTCATTACTGTCTTTTTATAATAATTCTCTTATTATTATTTAAGTTTATAAATGCCCTGTTCTTAGTAAGGGTTGCACTCCTCTGCTTTTATTTGCCTGATAGTCACTTTACCCCTAATTATGTTTTTTGTTTGTTTGTTAGTTTATTTTTGTTATTTTGTTTTAGGTGAGCTGACTCCTTTCAGTATTTCCTGTAGTGCAGGCCTTGTAGTGGAGAATTCCCTCAATTTTTGTATGTCTGGAAAGGTATTAATTTCTCCTTATCTAAAGGAGTGCTTAGCTGGGTACATTATTCTAGGCTGGTAGTTCCTTTCACTTAATAGTTTAAATATTTGATTCCATTTCTTTTTGGCTTTTAAGGTTTGTGCTGAGAAGTCTGAGGATAATCTAATGTAAGTTACCATTTGTAAGTTACCATTTTCTTCTTTCTGGTTGCCCTGAGAATTCTGTCTTTGTCATTGATTTTTGATGACTTTAATACAATGTTGGTGAAGGCCTTTTGGGGTTGAGATAATTGAGTGTTCTGTTGACTTCTTGAATTCCAAGCTCCAGCTTATTCCTTAGATTTGGGATATTCTTGTCAATTATTTGTCTAAAAATACTTTCTAGTCCTTGCTCCTTTTCCTTGACTTCAATAATGCCCATTATTCTTATGTTTCCTCTCCTGATGGTTCTTGAATTTTTGTTTCATTATTTTTTATTTTTCTGTTTCTCTCTTCTTCCTTCTGATTTATTTCTAGATTTCTGTCTTCAATATCACTGATCCTTTCTTGCATTTGATTGAGTCTATTTCCCATGCTTGCTATTTCATTTTTCAACTCTTACAGTGTGATCTTCATCTCCAGAAGTTCTATTTGGTTCTTTTTGAAGGCCTTTAACTACTTGCTCTGCTTATCTAGTTTTTTTTTTTTTTTTTTTTTTTTTTTTTTTTTTTTTTTTTTTTTTTTTTTTTTTTTTTTTTTTTTTTTTTTTTTTTTTTTTTTTTTTTTTTTTTTTTTTTTTTTTTTTTTTTTTTTTTTTTTTTTTTTTTTTTTTTTTTTTTTTTTTTTTTTTTTTTTTTTTTTTAATTCTTGAAATTGTTGATATGATTTGTTTCGGAATTCACTGAGTTTTTGCAGATATACCATCCTGAATTCTATGTCATTTAAATTGCATATTTCTATGTCTGTAAGCATATTTTCTGGAGGTTTTTCTCTTTTTTTCTGAGATGCCTTATCACCTTGGTTGCTCATGGTGTTTAATGGACTATTTCTGTGCCTGGGCATTAATGGAACTGTATTCTGCTATTATTCCAGACAGAAGATTTATTATATAAAGGTCTCTCTTTAGCCTGCTGCAGAAAAAGGCACTTTTCTTTTGGTTTCCAGTAGGTAGCATCTAAACTTTTTGGATCCCTGCTTTATATAAAGCCTTAAAAATGCCTTTTTATTTTCTGATAGATATTTAATCACACTCGCTACCCTGTCAGTGTTAGCAATAGTTTTTGTAGCATTTGCTAAGATTCCCCTGGGCTTCCATGGTGATCGGTCTTGGAGAGTATGGGGAAAGAAGCCCTCCGGGTTGGGGTTTGGGTGCTGTGTCCTTGGTTTTGTAATCATGGCCAATAAAAATCAGCTGTTGTTTTTCTGCCATCCTGCTTCTCTGCTTTCTGCCCTGATTACTGGGCCCTGCCACCAGCCAGCCACAGGGAGCTCACAGCTTTCCCAGGCAGGAATGATGAGAGAACTTGCCGCTCCTACTCCTGTCCCTCTTCACCTACAAGGAGTTCTAGTGGCTGCGAGAAGCAGCTTTTTTATTTCTCCCAGTCCACCACCCGAAACCTGGGATTCTGACCGGTGGTAGGTCTTCCATGCAGATCCTATGCTCAGACATGCTAGTGGGCTGTCTAGGTGTTTTTGTTGAGTTTTAGATGTTCCGCTTATTGTTGTTTCAAGGAGAGAGATTTGGGGACATCTCTCACTCTGCCGTGTTTCCAAAGATCCAGTCTGAAATTCTTCAATATCTTCTCATTACTTATAATTTAGATATAAAATCTAATTTTTTTGTTTGATAGACCATGTCTTCTAATTATTTAACTTTTACTCTTACACATAAATTTAAAATATTAGTTCAGCTAAGAATTTTGTCTGTTTTGACTGAAAAAATGTTATATTTAAGTTGCAGCCTTACTCAATGAACTTCTGAAATGGCCATGCTCCACTTTGCGTGTGTTATTCTCTGTGTTGAAATGTCCTTTCTCATATGATGTTGACCAATGAACTTCTGCTCAAGCTTGAAGGTACATTTCAAATGTAACTTTCTTAATCATGCCCTGCTCAGTTGACAATTTCCTTAATCATGCCCTGCTCAGTTGACAATTTCTTTATACCTTTTGCCTTCATCCAGTAGTTACTACTTCTGTTATAATCCTTAGGAGAACTATATTACTCTTATTTGTTTATGTTTTAATGACCTAATTAGCTAGTGAGTTGCTTGAAAACTAGAATTCTGTCTTGTCTCCTCAAATCCTAGCTTAGTAACTGACTTAATACATAATGGATATATTGAATAGAAGAATTATAGAGTATTCCTGTGAGATAATTCTGTGGTTCACCCAGTCTTGTGTTCTGCCTGGAATGTGACCCTGAAGATGATAAAGCATGATAATCTTTATCATCTCTTAGGGGATTTTAAATTTCTTAAACATAAGATCTCAGGAATTTTCAGGAACATTAGCATAATGCAAATGTAAAGCCACAGTTAATAGTAATAATGACATTTGTTTCCAGTTAAAATTTCAAATTTATAACCTTTATTTAAATATTTTCTTCCTCTGAAATAAACTAGTTTGTGCAGATTCTAGGGTGTATCAACTAAGTGGCAAGTGATGTCACGACACATTCAATTTATTAATTATCAAAATCCCTAAGAATTATGATAGTTGAGCATTATATAATTACAAATTTTTATTTCTAGTCATATGCTATTTTTTCATGTATATTGTAATGTTGGTAAAAGACCAAAAAAATGATGAAACAAAGATGATTAAGAAGAATATAAACCTATAAAATTGTCTAAAGATGGTTTTTCAGTTGCTTTCATATGATCATAATTCTAAATTGTTTTTATCTTGATCAGAATCAAGATATCTCTGGTTCTGCAAAATGCAGTGTTAAAAGAATAAAACAGTGATAAGTATGCCGGATTTGTATTTTTATTTACTGAAAAGGAGACTGTCTATATCCATTATGTGTCATTTGTAGGCATATGCTTGTAAGTAGTCTAAATTCTTTTTAAATAATAATTTAGAGGAAGAAGAACACAAAAATTTTTTTAAAAAGTTTTTAATGAAAGCTATAAAAATTCAAAATATTAGTTCAGTTAAAAATTTTTGCCTATTTTGATTGAAAATTGTTATCTTTCAAGCTACATGAAAATGGAAATTCAGCCTCCCAATTCAAATGTGATGTCATTTTATAAACTGGTTTAAAATTAAGATTTTTTCATAACAAAACTAAATTAATTAGATATAATGAATAAATTAAGTAGGAAAGATCAAGTTTTGTCTTTAAATGTTATAAAATTTATCAGATTATGAAAATACAATCTTTTAAAATATGCTATTACAATTTTTTAAATCTACTTAAAATAATGTTGTCACATTCCTTATATGTTTAAAATTATAAAGGGATTTTTAAAAATAATAAGCGGTGCCTTGAAATTACATCTTCTCTGAAAGGAATTTATGAGTGAAAAACTTGGAATACACCCATGTAGTTGAGTACAGAATTTAAGGGTGACTTTGGAATATGCAAGAGTATTCCATAGACTTCCACTCCAAAGGCTACAATGTGTTTATGATATTCTAACTATATAGGCTTTTAAATTAGATGTTAAAAGAGAAGTCATAATTGCATGGTCTCAAAATCTCTATTAAAGCTTTGAATAGTGCACAATGAAGCCGTATTACATAACAGATGCAATCAGATTTGCTGATGATTTACTCAGAAGATTAACATCAATGGAATTTGTCTATCATTTATCTATCTATCATCTATCTATCTATCTATCTATCTATCTATCTATCTATCTATCTATCATCTATCATCTATCTCATCAATCATCTATTTGACTATCTATCTATCCTCATACATACCTCTATGTTCTAATAAGGTAGCCAAACTGGTCATTTGCAGTTGTTCACCACATCTGAGCTGCTTACTTTTTTGGTAAGGTTTAGAGGCTGGGATATAATAAGGATATGGTTAATTGATACAGGATATTTATGCTAAGCCACTAAAAAGCTACTGTTTTGTGACTTCAATGTTATTTTAATTATGATTTCTGAGTATTCAGATAATAAGGAGAAATTTTAGAAAATGCCTAATTATTTCTCTTCCCATTATATTTTCTATGTATTCTCTAAGTCAGGTCTAGTGCCCTATTGTCTCATACGTCTCCAGAAAACACATCCTTGGGGACTTGAACCTTGTTAGCCTTAATCCCTGTTAAATCCAATAGTCTTTCTTTATCCCTGCTGCCTTCATGGTTTATTAGAAAAGAGCTGAATTTTCATTTATACCTTAAGGGAACCATAGTTTCTACATATCAAAGGAAGTTTGCTTACTCTGTTACCAAACCAGAAAACAGCAGAAGTAAAACTTCAGGCAGAAAGTTTCTGAGGCAGTTATATACAATGATAATATATTGTTCAATTGGTTGATTATGATAATAAAGCAAGAAATACTGGCTACATTACTTTTAAAAGTGTTTCAACCTTCTATTTTTCCTCTTCAGTTTTTACCAGATAGTCAAGTATTTTGGTAGATTTCAATATATTCCAATCTGAGACCCAAGTGGCAATATTACATTTGTATATTTATTTACTTTAGCCCATAACTAGTGAGTACAGTTCTTACAGAAACTAAACTGAACAAATCACAACTGTGTCAGGCTTACCTGATATTTCAGATTTCTAAAATTCAGGTGGCTATTTGGCAGACACAAAATAAAACAAACAAAACTGCGACTGATTCTTAATCAAAATTATGTTTGATTCAAATCATGGCCTGAATAGTTCTCATATCTCAGAATAATGTGTCTCGTGCCAAAATGACAGATCAACCCTTTCAGTAAACGCAAGTATTTCAATGGAAGGATTACTATTTTCTTGTAGACGGAATTCAATGTAGTCTGATCACCAAAGCAAGGTAATACCAGCTCAGCATGCATATGGTTTAAATACACGAGACTTGCATTTAAAGAGCGCTTAATATCTTCTTAGTTGTCCTTAATTTAAAAAAAAAAAGCCTCTAAATTTATTCTTTTGAGCTTCTGCAGGGATAGAATAATAGAAAATTAAGATGATTCCTTTGGCCATGGCCTTCAATCCTTAAGAGCGAGATGAAGATGCAATATATTAACCCTTTCTCTTTTTTTGCTCCTGTCTAAAGAGAGCCCACAAGCAAAATCTGTGGAAAATAGCTAAGTGTTCATCCATTAGCATTTTACCACTCAGGTACTACTAATACAAATTCAAAAAATGCTAATAAAGTCTGAAATTTCCCAGTAGGGGAGTAATGGAACGCTTTTAAAAAAGGCACTTTCAGTTAATGACTAAGGCATTTTTTGCTAACAGCAATTTTGGCTGCTTATCCCAGGTGGAGGAAAATGCATTAAACAGGAGATTAAAATGTCCTTTCAACTGCTTGGTAATGCCAGCTGCTGCTGCAGGCTAAGGCATCCATGAAGTGGCATTTAGTTGATGGTGGTTGTGTTCCACGGATGGAGCAAGTATGAAAATCCCTCTGCGGGGTGGGGGGGGGGGACTCTTTAAATATGCTGTATACGCACAAATAGCAAGTGTAGGAGCTGGGCTAGGATGGTAAACTGTACAATCTGTTCATTGCATTTTGGTTGCTAATTAAGAGGTGACATACAGTATGAATGCACAGAACCTGTTGAAATTCTGTCAGGCTCTGTCTTTGCTTTCACATGTTTGAATGCTATTTAATAAGGCATCTTAATTGAAAGCAGAAAAATATATAAAAGTAGAGGACAAATATGTAGGATTAGGATTCTGCGACAATGTGTGTGTATATTCATGATTTCTAACCCCTTGGTGCTTCTCTCTGAGACAGCTACTCTACTTCATAAGCACAATATGCAAATTCCATGATTTTCTTCTTGCTGTGGGGGATAGAACTGGAGTGGAAAGTTGGAAACAGAACTAGCAAACACAAATGTGAACTTAACAGTGACTCTGACATAAAGGAAAATGGTTTTTCTTGCCAAGAAATACCATTTTTATGAGGAGTGTTTAAGCAAGGAAGATGGAAAAAAGGGAGGCCAGTGTTACTTTTAACAATGTATTGTGTGTGTGTATTTTTATAGCTAAATGCATATTTTTCTCTCTGCCTTTCCTCAGTGTATGAAACCAGATTAATACCAAACTTTATTTTCTGCAAATTAGTTTCCTAGAGTAAACATAATGAAAAAAATAAAAAGATTCACCAACGGCCAAAGCTATTGGTTTCTGTAAAACTGAAACTCCTAGAAGCAGAAACACTGAAGTTTAGAATAAAGATAAAGTTCCCCAGAACTGAGAATTCCATCTCTGTGCTTTAATTTTCTCATTTGTATAAAAAGGTTGATAAGTTAAAAGATTTGAAGTAGTCTAAATTTGTCACTTAGCAAGTACTCAAAATTATCTGTGCCATTTCTTGTGGTTATTATTATTTGGTTCTTGGAGGTGCCAGTAAACTTGGGAAATCTAATCACAGTAAATTTTCTCCTTAGAATTCTCATTGACCCTGCTTCCATCTTGAGCTATAATTGTTTGAATTTGTTTACTTATGTTAAATAAAGAGTCTTCTACCTCTCCAAATGACAGGTAAAAGGACATTATTAAACCACTGTGTGTGTGTGTCTGTGTATCCACTTTAACCATTTAATGAAGACTTATTTTGAGTTTGAGGTTCCTTTTCATTCCATTCATGCTATTCTCATCTTCCCAGTCTCCTGGTTAATTCTACTCATAGAGTTGGGTAGAACTTTCTCATTTGATGCCCAGATCAGTTGACACTCTCCCGCATATTTCAGCAATATCTAAGTCAAAAAACATGCAAACTATTATGCCTGAAATTATGTTGCAGTGATTTTTCCATAGTTTTATCTTTGTCTTTTGTCAATATTGAACATAGAATTCTCAAGATATACTATTTGTAGGTCATTAAAAGTATAAAGCACTACCCTTGAGGCTAAAATTAGCAGAAGCAAGATGATTCCTCCTGCAACTCCTCCACCCTGACACCTTTGAAATAACTTAACTTCCTAACTATAGAGCAGAGGAGAGTAGTACAAAAAGTTTTAGGCAGATATGCTATGAAATTCTTTCACACATTAGTAAGAAGTTAATGTTATTAGAGATTTAGGACTCCTAATCACTAAAAAAATAAAACCATATTAATGCCCTCAATTACAAGTCACTTGACAATATTACCGTAAGAATTTAGTTTTCCTTGCTAAATGCCCGTTAAAAACATAGCAATTACATGTTTTTACAGATTTTTTTGGCTGCTCTGTTTCTAAAGTTTGTATGACTTGCCCTCTGATTTTATAACCAAAATAATCTCTTTACCCTATAATTATTTGCTATGTAAACACCTGTCAATAGATGATTGACTCTGGCTATATCCATTTAATTAAAAGGTCAATGCCGACACATAAATACTTTTTTATTTAATGATAATATTTGTGCCTGTAACCACACAGGTAGTAGTATCCAAGACAAATTTATTTTTGCTGTCCACTCTGAGATACATAATATGAATTTGATGTCACAAGCATGTAGCATAAATTTGCTACATGGCAATTAGAAGTGGTAAGCCATTTGTAGATAATAAAAAATACATAATAAATGCACACAGATATGTTGTGTAAAATTAATCATGTATGAATTTATTGAATTATTGGATAGATTAGGTAATAATAATGAGAAAGACAAAATTATTCCAGAGATTTTCTCTTCATACACCAAAATGTGCATTACTATTTGTTCTCTTAATTTTTCTCCTATAAGCACAGCAGAGAAAATAGAAAGCAAAGATAAATAGGACTTATAAAATGTAATTCTCTGTTCTTGGAGAGTCTATGGGGACTGAAGGGTGAAGTGGAGCAGAAAGGCAGAGGAGGTCAGATGGTTATGTGACAGGAGTAAAGAGCAGGCTAATTGAATTTACAAATTGGGAGTTGTCAGGAGCAGAGGGGGAGATACAGTCTACGAGTGGTAGTAGATGACTTACTTAAGTTTCAGTAAGTTTTTCATTCTGAAACTGAACATTACATTTCGCATATTTTGGCTCTGCTTTGTTCTTTGCCATGGGATTTATTAGTTGCTGTCTTGAAAAGAGTCAGTGATTATTCCATCGTCCATTCAATAATATGTATCCAACATATTTGTTCTAACACTTTTTCACCCTAAGAAAGGACACAAAGATTAAAATAAATACAATCATTATTTGTATAGCTTTCCTGGCTTAAAGCTACACTTGCATTGGAATATTTTAGTTAAATGTGAGTCACATGGCAATTTGAGTTGTTGGTAGTTACCTGACTCTTAATTTGAAATGTTTGCAAAAATCAGTTAGAATTTAATCTGAAGGTGAATGTCATGAACAATTTTGCAGAGCAAAACACCTTTAAATAGGCTATTTAAAAGGAATAGAAAATAGTGACGTTTTTAGTAAGTTGATGGCTGTAAACTGCGTCATCACTGTTATCATTACCTAGAATGGAGAAATACATTTACACCTCAAAGGATTTGGCCTCCTTTTGCCGAATATGAAATGTCTCATTCTTACTTTAATCGAATGTGGCTTCATTTTGAGCGATGCAAGGTGCCTGACTGTCAGTCCTGGAAGAAGGAGCCCCTTCCTTGAAATGGGTCATGAATGAAATGTGGCAGGAGCATAGCCCTTCACTCTCACCCTCATTAACCTTCTCTTGCTTCACCTCTTTTCCACACAGCTCTAGTAGAACTAAAAAAAAAAAAAAAAAAAAAAAAAGCTCTGGGAATGAATATAGACCTCATAATATAATATGAAGAAATGTAGGTCATAAAAATTTTAAGCCTGATGGAAATAGTTAATGCTCATTTATGCAATGACCTATGTTGTTTAATTTATTTATAACTTCTAAATGTTATAACATTCTTTTCAAACTTATCTCCTGTCAGTTTTCTTACAGTGCCCCAGGGAAATTTTTAAACTTGTAAGTTCCAACATTTCAGATTTATCAAAGTGAAAGAATTTCTCAGATTCTCTCTTTCACTGGGTTTTCATGGATTTTTACATTGGAGAGTTAGTATAACTAAGAAAAAAATCTTTCAGTTAAAAAAAAAAAAAATCACCTCTAGGCTGAGACCATATTTGGAGAGCTTCTGCTCCAAAGAAATTTTGAGGCTATTTACATAAGAGGAGGAAACTGGAATTTATAACTGAAATTATTTAAATAACAAGATTTACTAAACTTGATGTTATGATAATGGCTGATGAATATACACATTTTCTAAAGAAAATCAGATAAAATGTCATCTGGTTAAAACTATCTAGTTATAGTGAAAGACTTGTTTTATGTGTTATTTTAAAAGTGTTCTTTCAGACTGTGCACTTTCGATCATTTTTAAAGAAAGATGTTTATTTTTAATAACAAAACTAATAAAATTGGTTAAGAGGAGCAAACTGTTTCTTAGCTAACTTGCCACTATTGTAGCATTCAGAATCAAAATAGAAAATATTGTGAAGAAATTATGTCCCAGTACTTAGAAAAAGGTAATATTTACTTACTGAATGACTTATATGTCTATGGATTTAATGTGTTCTTTTAACAAATCTATATATGCCTTAGAGCTATAAATTCTTTGAGTTCAACAGCAGGCCTAACTAAGTGCCTGGAAACCTAGAAATTTAGTCAGTGCCTTAAATATGATTAACATTCAGAATTTAGAAAATCATGCTGTCATACTTTCTCATACACCCATATATATGGTGTCTAAATTACCACTCACTGATTACTATTTAATTAAATAAGAAAAGTGCAGGTAAATTGCTCCTGTCACTATATAAGCTGTGGACATATTCAGTAACTGTCACTCAGCTAAACCAGGCCCAGAGTGATTAGGTAGCTGCAGGCTATACAGAATATATCATTTCTTTCAAAACAAACCAAGACTATTTTTTTTTAGGGGAGAGATATTGTATTTGTTGTGCATCTGTGTGTGTGTGTGTGTGTGTGTGTGTGTGTGTGTGTGTGTGCATCTGTGTGTGTGTGTGTGTGTGTGTGTAATTGTGAAATGTGGTTATTTTGAGACAGTAGCTTGGTGTGAAAATTACACTATGCAGCAATTTTAGTTTCCCTACATTCAGTGACATTTGCATTATTTTTTCACATTGTTCATATTCATATTTATGATGTTTAAAACATAAAAGAGTAATTTAAGATGTTTAAAAACATAAACTTTAAGTACAGTCTACCCTTCTAATAATGAAGAACATGTTGTCTCACAAAAATACTGGTTTGTGCTATTTTCTTATCCCTAGCTCCCCACATGCCTCCTCTGTGCTCCTGTCTCACAGGCTTTGCTTTTTCCCTTGGATTTAATCAAACATGGCCCCCGCTCTGGGTCCTGATCTTTGAAGGTCCTCACTATGACCCTCTTTCCACTGTCCTCCTCCCAAGGTATACAGAGTCCATTGTGCTGGCTCAGGGAACAAGCTCAGTAGGAGCCCCTACTTCCCAATTAGATGACATGTGAGACACTCAGGACCCTGGAATTTCCTTCCCAAATATTCCTGAGATCACTCCATGGAACTGTACTCAAGATCCTCCAGGTCCCTCTCCTGAGGGTTCCAGTGTCCTTTTTCAGAGGGGGAGAAGGAGGTGGATATTGTGCCAAATGAGCGTGAAGATAATGGAAAGAGAAGTGGTGATGGCTACCCAGGGGCCTCAACAAAACTTATGTCTGGCTCATGAAAGGGATGGACTTGCTGTCATTTACCTCGGATTGCCTTTTCTAACCTCCCTAATGAGGTCAAATGCCACTATTATTTTTATTGGTCATCAGTTCATTATGTAGCAACCTTTAAAATATTTGCAATTTTATACTTATTTGTGTGATTATAAACTTGATGTCCACCTTGCTATGTCTATGACCTTAATTAAGCCATAAAATGATTTTGATTATGTTCACTATTTTATACTCCTGTCAAGTACATTGGCAGGTTCATAGTGGATGTCTAATCAATATTTGTAATGTTCTGTTTTTTCTTTTTTTCTTTTAATATTTGTAATGTTGAATGAGGACTTTCTTACTTTATAATGAATGAGAACTTTCTCACTTTATAATATTCTTCTGAAAACTGAATGACCAATGACCTTATATTTTTATGAACATGGGAGGCTTGATATGTGTTTGGCAGATACGTAGGAGAATGAATGTTACAGCTGAGTCTATAGATTATAATGTGTCTGAGATCAACAAACCACTTCTACAAACATTTGCTATAATGCACTTAATGTTTAGGGGGAACAGAATCATTTGAATAAGTATTATCTCCCTAGAGGACAACTCTGAAAAGTAAAACTAATTTTTGGTATGTTTCTTTAGAATAGGAAAGTGATTAAGAGCACAAACTTTGGAGTCAGGTTCTCTGCATTGAAACTGAGGCTCTGCCATGTGAACTTGGTCATGTTTTATAATCTCTCTGTCTTCACATCTGTTAAATGGGAGTATTAACAGAATCTACATAATAGAGTTATGATGAGAAGTAAATGAGTTGTTATAAGAAAAGATTTAAACTACAGACTGGCAGTGCTAATCATTTAAAAGTTGGCATAGCTATTAGAATGCCTTTGTAAACAAAATAATTTATATGTGTATATTTATATATATATAAGTAACCAACTTATTAAAATGGGCATGTCATAAACAACCCATAAAATTTTTTCAAATGACTAATAAAGTAAAGGTAAAGAATAAAAACAAGTGGTACTGACTACATTCAATATTATGGGACCTTAGTAAGCTAAACGTGAAATGCACCCTGCACAAAAAGCCAGGTTTGTACCTTTAGGTCACAGATCAGTTCTGTGTGTATAAAGGTTCAACCACCTTCAGTTCAAGCTTTGAAACTCCTGGCCACAGGAAAATAACAAAGTGGTATGGGATCAAAGGATGAAAATGTCAGTGCTAATAAGGATAAGTCCATGGATTTTAAAGGCTAGTATTACTAGCGTAATAATAAGTGTGCAGGAGATCGCCGTGAGTACTGATGAGATAGCAGCTAAAAAAAACAAGAGCGGGTTTCTAATTGAAAATAATTGTATTGACTAAGAATATTCATTCATTCTAATATTTATTAGTTTTACCATTTATACATTCATGTATTCATTCATTCATTTAATACACAGTCATTGAATACTTAAAATACCAGTGCTGAGAATCTCTATCTATCTATCTGTCTATCTATCTATCTATCTATCTATCTATCTATCTATCTATCTATCATCTAGATATAGATATAGATATAGATATCTATACATATAGATATTTATATATATAGATACAGATATCTATAGATATCTGTATCTATCTATATGTATATATATACATATTTATATGTAAAGATTTATAAGTAAAGATTTAAACTACAGATGGGCAATGCTAATCATTTAAAAGTTGGCATAGCTATTAGAATGCCTTTGTAAACAAAATAGTTTATATGTGTATATTTATACGTATATATATATATATATATATATATGTAATCAACTTATTAAAATGGGCATGTCATAAACAACCTACAAAACTTTTTCAAATGACTAATAAAGTTAAAGAATAAAAACAAGTGGTACTGACTGCAATCAATATTATGGGATAGAGATTATATATATAATCTCTATCTGTATCATCTAGATCTAGATCTAGATATCTTCTAATAATGAGGGATTAAAAAAACTTCACAAAAATTGTCATCAAGCAGGAAGAAGCATTTCTGTGGGCAAGTGGCCTGAAAAAGGCAATAACATACCTTCATGTATTTGGGGTATTTAAGTTTTTTAGTATGACTGAAGCCCAGGGTGTGAAGCACAATAAGATTGGTCAAGTGGAGAAACAGAGGGAATGTTCTGATGCTTATGAATCCAATAGAAATATTGTAATAAAAACAGAAATATAGCTACAAAACAGTATCCTTGAATCAACTTTCTGAAATAGTCACCTACAGATCCTAGCTTTGCTTCAAAATTGTCTCTTCCAAAATGTTGTTTGCAAAACCTCTCCAAATTTGCTGTGTGCTCTTCTAATAAATTAAATGATCCTAATTAAGAGAATCTTTGAAGTTTTTGGATTAGAAATTGAGAGATATTACCAAAGAATTTATAAACATGCTAAATAATATTACTGAATAATATTAAGTATATGAGAAACTGTGTAAATTATACAAACATAAAGAGTTTCATATTATAGCTGTTTCTATGCAATTTGGGTACATGTCAGTAGAATTACCTTTTATTATGTCTATAACTCCAATGTCCGTGCACATCACCCATGTCACCATGCTCCAGTTAAAATTCACCTGTCTCTACACATGTCTGGAGTTCCAACTTGCTTTTTGAATCTGTGCATTTCTAGGGGATTTGCTTTGTCTGACTCCAAGCTTCTGCTCTATCCATGCAGTTTATGGACTATCTCACTATCCTCCAGTGCTATCATCTATGTTTTGTTATTTCCATCCTCAGAAGTCCCACTATCATTGTTGTGTGTGTTGCAGCCTTTGCTAAAGTTTTTGAGAGTTGTTAGAAGTTTTATAAGGTTTTGTTTTAATTCTGAAAAGACTTGTACTTTCCTGATGTAAGATACATAGAGATAAAATAAAGAAAACAATTTTGTTCCTGGGTTCAACTTTGAACATCTTGAAAATTGGTAGACTCTTTAAAATAATATTTAGTGACATACTGAGAAATCATTCAGAGAAATTGAGAATAAAAAAATATATAATTTGTTTTATCTTATTATTTTGGTTGTTATATGATAGTTCATATAATAGCACTGACACAAAATGCTGATTATCTATTTTCTATATGTAAATTATTTTTTTAGATTTGGTTTAGTGAGTAGCATCACCAGATTTCATAATATACAAAGTGATTTTGTTTCGGATTCATTTAATCTTAATATTTGTTTTCTAAATATCAATTTTTTTACCTGGCTTAAGTAATCCCACAAATCACTGATGATAGATGAGAGACATTTTCCAGGCAGTCAGAATTAAACAAAATTGTTTTTTCATCCCACGAACATCACCCTATTATTGTTTTGATGAACTCCTAGAGAAAAAAAGAAAAACATTTAAAAAGGATATCCAGGTCTTTTTAGAAGGATAGAGGAAAGTAAAATGGCATAATTGCCTATTGCTTCATATGTGCAGTAAATCAATTATAGATTTCTGTTCATCGGCGAATAAGTACAGATATGTTTCTTCCGCATATCTATATTTCATTTCTCAAATTATTTCTGATCTAAAAACTGATTTTAAGTTGCAATCTTATGAACTTCTTCTATCAGTCATAATCTATGCTTATTAATGCAAGGGATGTGGCATGTTTGTGTTAAACTGGCACAGCATAAAGCGTGAATTTTATGATATATTTTAAACTCCATGTTCATGAATTGTTTTCTTCTGAGTGGGTGTATCACAGCTATATAAAGACACGTTATGTTTCAAGGTCTGTCTCAATTTGAAATATATGTATTTATTTACAGAGTATAAATAAGAAACAAAATGTGAAAAATTAAATTTGAAGAAAAAGATATTTCAAAAGCTTTTTGCATTATTTTAAAAATTAGTTTTGAAGAGATACTAATTAGTGGAACGAAGATTAAAGCAAACTATCATCTTGATTCTAATGAAAAGTAATAGTGTGGAGGAAAAATGTGACCAAATGAAGAAGAAACAATTACTATGAGGTAGATCATTTTAAGTGGGCTTTTTGTGCTCCTAGGAATATCAGTGCTTCTTAAATTCTATTATGCATAAGTCTGGGTGTAACATATATTAGTTGCCAATAAATTACTAAACAAGCAACTAATTTGCTTTTCTAATGAATTAAGTTAATATTTCAGCAAATTTGGTCAAAAGAACCCAGAAATTTAACATGCTGTATACTAAATTCTCACTTTTGCATGTATAAAATGTCATACAGCATAAAATTGGGAGTAATAGATACTATACAGGTTCAGAAAAACATATTATATATATATATATATATATATATGGCAAGCTTTCAATCAAAATATAGATTAAGTATGTGTTTTATTCATTTTTATTGGTGAGCAGGAGTCCCTCTTATGGATGAACCACAGTTTGTTTAACCTGTCACCATTGGAGGATGTTGAATTGTTCCAGTTTTTTGGCCTTTATAAATAAAATCACTATAAACATTCACCTACAAGTTTTCGTGTGGACATATACTTTCACATCTCTTAAATAAATACTCAAGTATGTATTATTGAGTCATATAGTGAATGTTTGTACAGCTTTATAAGAAATTGCCAAATTGTTCTGTGAAGTATTTGTGTAATTTTTCATTCTCATCAGTAATATATGAGTTCCAATTGTTCTGCATCATTGCAAAGAGCACTTGCTATTGTTTTTGTTTGTTTTGTTTGATCATTCTTATAAGTGTGTAGTGGTATTTTGTATTAGTTTCTATTGCCGCATGACAAATCACTACAAACTTAACACCTTAAAGCAATATGAACCTATTATTTCAAAGCTCATGTTTGTCAGAAGACTACATACAGGTTAGCACGGTCCACTGTTCAAGGTCTCACCAGACTGAAATCCAAGTGTCAGTAGGGCTGCAACTTCCGCTGAGGCTCAGGGTCCTCTCCAACCTCATTCAGGTCATTCACAGAATTCAGTTTTTGCAGTGAGACTAAGGTCTCTGTTTTCTTGCTGGCATTTGTCCTGAGGTCACACTCAACTCCTAGACTTCTCCCAATCATGGGCCCTCTCACAACATGGCAGTTTAGTTCTTCTTTGAAGCCAACAGCAGCCAGCCTCTTTGACTTCCTGTTTCTGACTAGCAAACCCTCTTTTAAGAGCTTCCCTAATTTGATCAGGTTCACCAAGATAATCTCTCTTTTGATTAGCTCAAACTCAACTGATGAGAGATCTTCTCTATCTGCAAGATCCCTTCACCTCTGTCATATAATGTAACTTAATTATGGGAGTAATATTCCATCCTAATTAGAAGTCCCACCCACATTCATGGAGAAGAGGGACATGGTCACTGGCAGGTCATCTTAGAATCCTTTCTACCATATAGTCATTTTGACTTTAATTTGCATTTCCCTCTGACTAATGATGTCGAGCATTTTTTGATATACTTATTTGCCAATTTTATTACTTCTTTAGTGTTGAAATATCTTGACCATGTTTTATTGGTTTGATTTCTTATAACTGAGTTTTGAGAGTTCTTTATACATTCCAGACTTAAGTCCTTTAACAGATAAATATTTTACAAATATATCTTTCCATCTGTGCCTTGTCTTTTCATTTCTTAATATTATCTTTTGAAGAGCAGAGTTTTTAATTTTAGTAAAGTGCATTTTATCATAATTTTTTTTTCATGATTCATGCTCATAGTATTATGTCTAAGAAACATTTGCCTAAATCAAGTTCACAAAGATTTTTCTCCTATGCTTTACTAAAAAGTTTTCTAGTCCTATGTTTTACATTTAGGTCTATGATTCTTTTTCAATTAATTATGCTTAGGGCGCAAAGTATAACTCGAGGTTAATTATTTTGGTTTTGGATATCCAACAGTTCCAGCATCACTTGTTGAAAAGACCATCTATTCTCCATAATTTTTGCAACTTTGCCAAAAATCAATTCACCATTTATGTGTGGGTCTATTTCTGGACTCTATTCTTCATGATTGATTTATGTTTCTATTCTTTCTTCAATATAATACTATCTTGATTACTATAGTTAAAAGTCACCTTAAAGTCATAATCTTAACTGCCCAACTTTATGCTTTCTTTTATACTTAATTTTCTTTCAATATTAAGTATGATATTAGCTATAAGTTTTTTATATGCTCTTTAATATATTAAGAAAGTTTCCTTTCTATTCCCAGTTTTCTGAGAGTTATCGTGAACAGACTATATTTTGTCAAATGATCCTTTTGTACTGATTGAGATGATCATTTTTTTCCTAGTTGATATGATGGAATTGCTTTGATTTATCATGATGTATTAACATTTTTATATATTGCTGGATTCGAGTTTTTGAATATTTTTGCATCTGTGTTCATGAGAGATGTTGGATTGTAGGTTTATTTTCTTGTAATGGCACTGTTTGATTTTGGTTTCAGGATAATGCCAGCTTCATAAAATGCATTAGGAAACAGTCTTTTCTCTTTTATTTCATGAAAAATTTTGCATTGAATTAGCATTATTTCCTCCTTAAATGTTTGGTAGAATTTGCCACTGAAGCCATCTGTGAAACTACCTGGGGTTTTCTTTGTTGAAAGGTTTCTAAGTACAAATTCAATTAACTTAGTGGATTTAAGACTATTCAGGTTATTTGTTTCTCTTGAGTGAGCTAAGGTAGTTTGTATCTTTCAAGGAATTTGTCCATTTCATTTATTACCAAAATTTATGGGCATAAAGTTATTCATAGGATTCCCTTATTATTTTAATCTGTGTGGATTGTTTAGTGATCTCATTTTTTTCTTACCTGACGTTGGTAATTATGTCTTCTCTCTTTTTTCTTGCTAAACCTGACTAGAGATTTATCTTTTTTTTATCCCCAAGGAAGCAGTTTTTTATTTTAATGATTTTCTCTATTGCTTTAAAAATTTTTTAGTATCATTGTTTTATGCTCTTATCTTTATGATTTCCTTTCTCCTGTTTACATGTTTTTAATGATTTCTCTCTTTCTAGTTTATTAATATGAAAACTTTGATTTCAGACTTGTTTTTTTTCCTAAAGTTAGCAATTAATGCTATAGATTTCTCTGGAAGTACCAAGTTAGCTACATTCCAAGAATTCTGCTCTGTTGTGTTTTTATTTTCATTCAGTTTAGAATATTTTAGCAACGCCATTGAGACTTCCTCTTTAACCCACAAGCTATGTAGAAGTGTGTTGATCAGTTTTCAAGTATTTGAGTACTTTCTATATTCACTTTTGTTATTAATTTTTAGCTCATTTTTTTTATGGTCAGAGAATATACTTTGCATAACTTGTAAAAGCATTTATGCCTAGAAATAAGAATGAGCTTTCTTCTCTTTGACTATTAGTATGAGAGTATGAGTTGATTTGGTTAGAAGGTTAGCTTCATTTACCTTTGTCACTGCTTTGATTATGCTCAGTGACTCACTGACTTCAGATTTCTCTATCATAACCATGTTCTTGAGGTGCGACTGATTTGCCAGAGGGTTTTCTAAATGTTTTCCCACCAGTATTAGTGTTCCCTCTGTGCCTGCACTTCAGAGAGCATCTGTCTCTGTGTTCTTGTCCTTCCCCCAGAGGTGTACTGCTGTTGTTACTCTGTGCTTGCTAGCTTAGTGGTGAAAGACAGGAGCGTTCTCTCATGTCTTTATACTGTATCATTTCCTTTATCTCAGGTATTCTGCTAGTCCCTCCATGCTAGAAGACCTTTAATGATCTGGCCCCACTATGATTTCTCGACTCGCTCTTAGGAGTGGAAGAATTCTTCCCTTCTCCTCCCCCAGTCACAGTGGGTTGACATCTGTATCCTAAAGTGACAGGGTTATCTTTCTCATAACTTTAGGCTCTTGTTACATAGGAGAGAAAGATCTGGACAAGGTTTCCATCTTCTGCTACAATGACAGCCCTCCTTTATCTGTTTCAGTCCTCGTCTCTCTGTTTCCAATTTCTCTCGTGGGACATGGTTGAGATTTTTGGAGAAGAGCCTTTGAGTGGACGTAGGCTCTCCTCTGTTTTTAGCTCCCAGGTCTTCTACATTCTCATGTTAGCCTACACTTTGGCAATGGTTTAACTTTTTAGCAGAATTCTTCTTATCTGCCCTATCTTCCTCCGCTGCTCTGCTCCAGTGAGTTGGAGCCCTGTATCTCCTTGGAAGCATCTGTCTTTCTTTAGATCGCAGGCTAGTTGGGCATCACAGAATCTTATCAACTTGATAGGTACAAGAAAAGTTATCATTTTGTCTTTCTTCTTATTTGTAGGGTAGGAGTAATAATCCTTTCTGCTTTTTACATCCTATGAAGAAGGCAGACATTAACTAATGCATTTTGAAATATTTGATATATATTGGCACTAACATTCTCATATATTTGAAATCTATAAATGAGAAAGCCACAGGAAATGGCTTATATTTCTAGTGGTGGGTGCTAAGGTGCTACTATTGTTTGCACTTTACTAATGAAGAATTTGAGCTTTGAAGGTTACCCAGCTCTCTCAGAGTTATACAGCTTGTCATGCAGAGCTGAACTTGTAAACAGGTCAGACACCAAAGGGTATGTCCTTGACTTCTCTAGGTTAGAGGCTTACATACAATAATGCTCACTGACACCCACACATCCCCACCCAGACTATTCATTGGAATAGAAAACATAAATTTTTAAGATAAATATCAAAGCATTTACCTCCTTCATGGCAGGGATTGTCTTAATCCTTTCATCACCTGAATTTATCGTAATTCTCATTAAATGTTTCCTGAATGAATTAGTTAAGTTATTAAACAGACAAATGAATAAATTGCTATCAGGCGTTTATATTAAAAATTCACTAATACTTAAGCATTTCACTGGGTGTGGTAGCACACAAGATCCCAATATTTTCATAGTAGAACATGATGGTTCCTGATAGCAACTGTTTTCATAAAATTTTTTGGATATGTTCTATGAATTTTATTTTCAGGAAAGTGGCACAATCTTAATTAAATAGAAAGGGAACTTTGATAAATTTACAGGAATGATGAGATTGTGATACCAAAAACTCTCAGCTATTTTTCAACACAACTGACTGCATATAATAAACTCTAATCTCCTAGGTTTATTTACAGTAGTTGAAGAACACATGCTAGGCATAAACTAAACATAGTTATATGTTACTCTCTAGAGAGAGGACTTGCAAGAGAGTAGAGAAGAAATGGATAATATCTGAGCTTTGGAAGGCCTCCCTTGAGGTGGGTGGTTCTTTACTTGCTCAGAAATGGATTCCATAAGATCATTTTATTAAAAAACTGAAAATGTAATTTTTCCCACACAAACCAGATATGATCTTTTGTATGCACAATAGCCCAAGGTGGTTTAATATGTGGGGGCAATTTCTGACTTAAAAATGTAGTCTTTAAGGCTAGGTATGTATTGACATTTCATGTGTACATTTATATGAATATACATAGAACATTATACAAATATTTGAGATCATTGTGATTATAAACAAACACTTAGTAGATCTACAATGTTTTTAAGCAGCCTTCAGAATTTAACAAGAATTATTTTAGAAATCATGCTCTCAATTCTTGCTTTGCTCATTCTGGGGAGAGGCATTACTGTATTATATATTTTTGCAGTTTTATCTGTCCATATTATTTAATGTTCAGTTGAAATAAATTTGTCCTCAAAAGTAGCTTTTTTGTTAGGAAAAAAAAAAAGTGGCCCTATAGGAATTCTAGAAGCAAGGCCCCTAATTGGGCTATAACACAGTATGGATACAACCAAATCAGAGGATTCCTGAAAATGGTTTTAAGAAATTCTACAGTTCTCTTTTGTTTTTGTTTTAATAATTGTCTCTCATTCATATGAAATTGGAGATTTGAAGATATAAATGTCAGAAAACAAATTAGACAGTTTGATTTTTCAATAAAGTAATATAAAAATATTTGGTAAATTGTTGTATGAGAAAATATAAACTTTTGAGGTAGTAGGTGTTTTCTAAACTAGGCCACACATTACATAATATAAGTTTAGCTTAAGCATTTTGATGTTATATACTTAGGTATTTTACCAGAGTAAAATACCTAAGTATATAACTAGGCAAAGATACTTGTGGATTTAAAGAATCCGAAATTATCCAGGTTTTGCATTATCTTAGGAAAGTCATTATACATGTTTTATTCTCTAGTGCTCCTCTTCCACTTGACTGACATATAGCAAAAGCACAACTACTAAAATATTCTTATATAAAACATTACCATTTTAAAATATGATGTATTTGACACATTGTGTAGTTCAAATTTCAACTTAGGTCTACTAAAGGAGATTTCTAAATGTTTTGTTTTTCTTTAGGTACTTTAAACAATTAGAAGTTGTTTACCCAAGACTGATATGTAAGTCGTCTAGAAGTTGGAAAATATTAGAAAAGTAAAAGCAGGAGGTAATGCTCTTGGGGGTGAAAGAAATTGAAGCTGAAGTCAGTACCTCACAGTATACTTCTTTCAGAAAGTGGGTCAATCTACTTCATCATTGATTATGACCTCCCTTTCACACATCCCTTCATAGAAAGGTTGAACTCATATCAGGCTAGATACTATTAAATTTAGTATCTATTGAGGACTTTCTGAATTCCAGGTACTATTCTAAACATTCTTATTTGTTAATATTTTTTATCTTATTAACAAGCTTAGGAGGAAGTTAATATTATCTGTGTATCAAAGATGAGAAAAGTGAGACACAGAAATTAAATTCCCTGAGTTCCCATATTGTAACTGGTGGATCTAAGATGGGGACCTAGGTAAAAGCCCTCATTTGAATACCTTGTGATCCCCAGTTCAGAAGGCCATGTGTTTATAAATAAATGAGTTTTGTAATAAATATGAATTTTATGCAGTAGATTTATCACATACAGAGATACACTTAACCTATTTAAATTATATTTTTCAAGCTTATTTTACTTTTACTGATACTTGTTTTCAGGGCTATAATCTTAGATGCCCTTAATGACCACTCATATTTGATCAATACACAGGTCTTGGTTAAACAGTCATGTTGCAGAGATATTATGTGTAAATAAAATTTTGATTGACCAAATGAAAATTAAATGTTATATACTATGTTACTCTATAGAGGAAGGCCTCCTCATGTATTTATCAATAAAAGAATTATAACTTGTTCACTAGTAATATTATAAATCTGTAAGATCCTGGCAATGTCAAATGTTTCTGAAGTTACATTCTTTCATAACTCCAACTGATCTTTAAACCTAATCTCTTCATGAAGCCAAAAATTGAAATCTTTGTGGTTAGTTTGATTTGCTGACTATTTGGCCCTCTGTAGATTTTATAACCAGTAGTAAATCTCATGTCTCCTCTCTACCACCAAACCTCATTCTGGCATAGTACTACTACTCTTGGGTCATTTCTATGGGACAATATGTTCTATTGTTCAACTTAATTTTAGTACTGTTCAAATTAATTTTAAAACAAATGCTAGTAATATGAATAAAGGGAGAATATTCCATATTAACTTATACTACATAATCTTTCACTAGCTATTATTGTATTGAGTCTTCCTTGGGTACCTTTTTAAAATTTGGTTTTCTTCTCCTTGAAATCAAAATCTAAAAAAATTTCACTTTTTTTTTTCCAGCCAGTACTTATTAAGTCAACCTTAGGCTAGGCACATTGTTATAGAAGATTTTACACACCCTAGGCATGGTTCAGAAAGAAAATGTAAATTATTTTTTTGCTGATTTTTCAGGCTCAGATTTTTTCCTTTATCCTGGTACCATATAATCCCAAGGCATTTATAAATCTGTGGGTATGAAACAAGTTAAATGAGCATAGTGTTTGAGATGCCATATTTATGAAATAAAAAATATCATTTTATTATATATTTAGTAAATTTAGTTGATATCAATTGTAAATACAAATATTAGGTCATTGTTATAATAAGCTTATATTTATTGCCACTATTTTATATTTTTTATTTATTTGATTTTCATCAGAGTGCACATATAATTTTACATAGCAGTTTGTTATCTATCATTACTTTATAAGAATTTGCTTTGTTGTTTTCACTGCTATCATTCATAAAAAATACATAAAATTTTATCTAGTGAATGTACCACAATTTACTTTTCTTGTTGTTAAATGTTTAGTTATCTTTTTTTGCTTAGCAAACTATCCCCCCAAAATAGTAGCTTAAAGTGAAGTCTTTTATTTAATCATGATTTTGTGCTCAGGAATTGAGACAGGGTATAGCAAGGACTTCTCATCTCTGCTCCATAATGTCTGGGTCCTTTGTTAATATTGCTCAAATAGTTAGGGGCTGACCTGAATGTTGGACTGGGGCAGGGGTGATGTATATAGTCTCTGGATTCCCCTCCATGTGCACTCTATAGCTAGCTTGGGCTTTTCTGACAGCTTAGTGATCTCAAGAGCTTCAGAGTTCTTACAATGCTATTGATTTTTTACTCCCATAAAGATAGCAGAATTGCCACACTTCTTAAAGTCCAAGCCTGGAACTAGTACAGTGCCACTTCTGTCACATTCTATGGGTTAAGGTAAATCAATAGACAAACCCACATTCAAGGATGGGAAAAACAGACTTCACTTCTCAATGGTAATGTAGCAAGTGCATACACAGAGGGAATGAATTTACAGTGCCTATCATTGCAGACTATCTGCCACATTGTGCAATCCATTTGCCAGCTGTCATCATTTTCTGATGATTAAATTTTGGTATTTCCCTAAACTTAATTCAAAATTGAGTCTATTCATCAGATTCCGCAGACAATCTGAACATATCAAGAATATATTTTACACCTTTACTAAAGGTTTGTGTTACTAAGCACACAAATTTTATTCATATAATTCTTATTCTCTCTATAGAGTAAGTCTTTCCCTACAAGATGAATTATATACCAATGGCTAAGATGATTATTTATTTCCATATCATAGGACATGAATATAGCAGCTTTATTGTATGCTCATTAGAACTTAGTATAGTGGGAGGCTTTTTAAATGTTTCATTTTTTAATGTTACAATCACATATGAAGGTAGAGAGAATAGTATAAAGAACACTTTTTGTAGCTATCTCTCAGCTCCAAGAATTATCAGCTCATGATCAATCTTCTTTCATCTATACTGTGCCAAGCTACTACTTAACTTTTCCTCACCTCTCTGATTATTTTTAGTAAATGGGATAAATTATTATATAATATTATCTATAAATTATTCATTCATAGACAGTTGACACATTTTGGTCCCACTCCAATTAATAGTGGTAAAAAGAAATCCTCCACTGCCTAGAGCTGTGAACAGAAACTTGGCTATTTACTTTGTATATAGGAATGAGTGAACTGAAATACAAATATACACAGACTCCTGTCTCATGGTAAATTATTTGGATAGAGGCCTTAAAGGAACAAATATAGAGAAGCAGGTCTGAGGGAGAAATGCGTGGCTCAGTCTATGGAATGGGCATTAATAGAGGCAGACTTTTGTGTTTTGTGTTAATGCATATATGAGCCTCCAATGCAAACAGACTCTCAGAAATTAGAGGGACAATCTAGAATTAGTACAATGAGCCCACGAAGAGTGTGTCCATGATAGTAGGAACAGAAGGCTGTGTGGGCCTAGCAATACGTGTTCCTTGTCAACAAGCCTGACCATGTTACCGCCATTGCTGATGCCATTGTTGTCACCAGAAATGGATTCTGAGCACTCAGTATGGTAGCATTTCTCAGGACTAATCAGCCACTCTGTGGCATATTTGTTACATTTATCCTGTTTACCCTTCATGATTGGTGATAAATTCTTACCAAACAGATCCTTATCCTGCACTGGATGTTGTTATGTTTTCCATTTATGAAACACTGCTACCACTGACATCATCTCAGGGTTTACCAAGATGTCTCATCAATCAACAGGGTACCCACAAAATGTTGCTTCAGACCAAATAACCATTTTTACGATAAATCAGGTATTACAATAGGTCCTAGGACATGGTATTAATTGGTCGTAACATATATTTCTCACCCAGAAGCAAATGGCTATATAGAATATTAGAAAATGCTTATGTCAGGCACCAGTTTGGGATTTGTATATGCTGAACTAATGGCCATCATCAGGTGCTATGTCCTTAATAGTAGAATGTATGGATATAGGAAAGTCCCTTTCATCGTACCTAATGGCTCAATTCTGAAATTTTTGATTCTCATCTCCATAGTCTTATGTCCTGCCAGAACTGAGATTTTTTTCCATGTGTGAGGCAGGGGAATTTTTTTGCCGGGGTATACACTTTGCAACTCTGACCACCATCTGGGTAGTCTGAGCACTATAAGACAAAAAAAAAAAAAAGAACTTTCTATATTGGTATAGGTCTTATGGCAGCTACTACATGTGGGAGGCAGATAAGCACAGTATCAAAGTCAGTGGATTCCTAAGGGCATTTCCTGATACTTCAGTGTTCAGTGTCCTGAAATCAGCTACTTCTCCAAATGGAACAAAATTTGATACTACCAATTTAAATTAAAGAAAGATTGGTTGTGTGTGTTATGTGTGTTTTAACTTCTATTTTTATCTTTATCTACTTTCTCTTCATTGAAAATCAAAGATCTAAATGATAACACCTAATTACTTATTTGCTTTTTCTCATTATATACACATAAACAGTTTCAGAACAGCACCACTAGCATTTTATAATGTGATTACTCATAAATACTGTATGATCTCAGTTACATGTGAGACCTAAAGTAGTCAAATTCTTAGAAGCAGAGAGTAGAATGGTGGTTGCCAGAGTCTGGGGAAATGGAGTCGGGGGAGTCATGATTAAAGAGTACAAAGTTTCAGTTATCGAAGATAAATAAGCTCTGGAAATCTATTATATGGCATAGTGACTATAGCTAACAATACTGTATTGTATACTTAAAATTTGCTAAGAGGATATAACATGTTGACTATTTTTAACATGCACAAAATAATAAAAATAACAATAAAAGGGTCAGGAGGAAACCACTTTGGGAGGTGATAGATATGTTTATGGCCTTGATAATGGTTTCACATGTGTATACTTGTCCCCAAATTCATCAAGTTGTATACATTAAATATGTGTAGCTTTTTATATGTCAATCATATCTCAATAAAGTGGTTTAAAAAATAATATGATTACCGAAATTGGCTTAAGTTTATTTTTCCCTCCAGTACTTTTGGTCTTTAAGATATATGCTACCAGGGAAGGTTTGTCATTATTTAAAGCCACTTAAAACAGTTTATCTCATCAGGTTGTATCATCAGTATAATAGGAAATTTGGTTCATTTGTTTCATTTTGCTTTTGACTTTTTGGTATTGTATGTGTTTATTTTAATTTGATTTATTTTATAAATTATCAAAAATTTGCATGAATTCAAAGATCAATATTTAAAACTAGATTCATTATGAATAAATTTATTTTCTGTCTCTGCCCCTTTTACTCTCTTGTTGTTCTCCCCTATAAGGTAACAACTTTTTTAAGTTTATACTTCCATTTTTTAAGATAAGTGAATAATATGTATGCTTGTGTATATATGTGTATATAGCTATAGAGAGATAGATATAGAGATAGAGAGATAGAGTCAGAGAGAGAATTTGTATTCTCTATCTCTGTTTTAGAGGTAGAATAGCAGAAATCTTACTGTACAAATTCAGGAGATCTTTAATTTTTTTTTTCTTTTTTCAATGAATTGGTTCACACAATTTCATCTTAGGCTGGTACCTATCAGTGGCAACTCATTTTCTAAATAAGAGGTCAGATAAAGCGAGTTTTAGATCCCAACTTCTTGTATAATTTAAAATTTATTTTCAGTTTTAAGTGCTAAAATATTCTATTTAAGAAAATAAAAAACTTTGAGGTCAAGATGAACTCATTATTGTACAAATCAAACTAAAACCACCCACATATGAGATCAGCAGGTCTTTTCAGACTAGGAATAGGTAAAGATTACCCCATGGTTTGCTTCAGTACCCACTGTTTTCACTGCTGTTAATGGTTTTGCAAACAAGTTATTATAACACTCTGAATCATGGTATACAAAAAATGATAAAAGTAGATTGAAAAATGTTTGAGCTACTACTGTATATAAGATATTATGTAGAGCACTGTGTAGGGGACACAAAGAATGAAATAATAATTCTTGTCTTCAGAGAACAGACAGTCCTGTTTAAGATAACTCAAATGTTATAAGACACTTATAATCATATAAGTGACTGTAAGATTATGCCATGTGAGCTGAGGACAAAAAGCTTTCATCTTTCTCTAAAGATTATTTTTTTTCAGTTGGCTGTTTTAATGCAAAAGACATTTTTTTTTAGGATTGGTATTATAAATAATAGTTTTCAGGAAAGTTCTCTTTAATGAATCATGCAAATGAAAAAATATTAACAAAAGAGTTACTATAGTAACATTGAAATAAAAAAATCAGAAAAATACAGTAATTTAATATTGCTATTACCCTTCTTGAGTGTTTGAGGCAAAGGACAGTCATATAGCCAGAAAGTACAAAGTTCAAAAGGAGAATTGGTGGCCCCAAGTGGTAAGTGGTTACAACACAGAGTATGAAAGTTAGGAATTAATTTGTAGTAAGTAATTGAAGAGGCACATATATCGTCAGCTGAAAAGGTAAACCAGGGAAAGAGGTTTGGAACTCTGATAAATAGTTATGCTCCACCAACCCCTCCACCCTTGGCCTAACACATAGAAGAAAAAAATTATTTTTGATTTTTGAATTGAATGAAATGAATTGGAAATAGAAGCATTAAAAATTCACAGTTTCAGTATCAAAGTTGTGGAAACTAAATCAGTTTTGTTTTTCTTTACTGAATAAATTTTTTTCACTAAGAATATGAAAACAAAAAATATCTAGAGACTTTGTTATGATTTAATTGGTAATGATATTTTATTAAAATTGATAAACTAGACAATTCTCCACCCCAAAAATAACCACTGTTAATGTGGGTCGATTTTGTTTCAGGACGTTATATGATTGTCTACATGTGTTTGTCTCTATTTTATAGAGATTATATAGTATACAGTTTATATTCTAGTTGTTGCTTTGTTTTGTTATGATTAACAATCATTTCAGGTGTTA
Source organism: Macroglossus sobrinus (assembly GCA_004027375.1). Lineage (NCBI taxonomy): Eukaryota > Metazoa > Chordata > Mammalia > Chiroptera > Pteropodidae > Macroglossus > Macroglossus sobrinus. Next base: position 189,960 of record PVKZ01001062.1, on the reverse strand, counting down.
TAAAATAATATTTGAAGTAATTGTTTTAATAGTGTCATAGTATTCCTTTTGCCCTTTTTATTAAAAAAAATTGACTATTATATACAATGACAGTAATTTCTTTGTATGTAAATTTTTAGATTGATGTCTCATAATTTTTTAAAGAAAATTCCTAGGAGTGGAATTATTAGGTCAAAGTTATGAAGAAATTCTTTCCTCCCTCCCTCATATTTTTCTTCCTTTTTTTAATAAGAAAAAGATTTGTTTGAAGAATATTGTATATCTCACAGAATAAATTTAAGTCATAATCTCCAGGTTTTGACATCGAGAAAAATCCCTGGGACCTCAGCAGCAGAGATAGATGGAGTACTTCTTAAGGGCTGGCCACTAAAGGAATCAATGCTAACTGTTTTCTATCTCTATGTGTCTCTATTTAAGATTCGTATTCCTAGAAGAGAGAATACATTTCTCCTAACTTGTCGTGTTCCCTCCATAGGGTTCCAATTTATCAGAACTTTATGTCATAGAATGAGGGACATTTTTCTCTAATAAAGTGTTGGTCAGACAAAAAAATAAAGCAAAAAAATTGTCAATTATATTTAACAATTAATATACGTGCAATCTAATTCTTGGCTGCCCCCAAATCCCTTCTTCTCCAACATACAGACGATATTACATAATCAAATATCTTATACTTTAATTTTCTCTCAAATGGGAAATAATCTAAAATAATATTCTACACTATATTCACATGCCATGGGGATAACTTTTCTGATTTCATCATCAGTGACATTCATTTCTCTTTTAGCTTTATTTAAGTATCCTGATAGACTCTCTTCCAATAAATGGAAAACAAGACCTTACAAAAGGCAAGTAAGAACTATGTATGGCAAAAATACTAAGAGAAAAAAAGAGAAAGGAATACTGTTTGCAGATCCTCTCATTTTACATGTGACTGTCAAGGCTCTTAATACTAATGGCAATTAGCCTTCCAGAAAAATTGATCTAGTTTACCATCCCATTAGGAATATGAAAGAGTGCCTGTTTCACTGTTTTCTTGCCAATGATGAGCATTAAAAATTATTTGTCAGACAAAAAAATCTAAAATATTTTGATATTTTGATTAGATATTTTTGATATTTTGATATTTTGATTGAATATTTTTTATGTTTAGTAGACATTTATAAAGCTCCTTTTGTAAATGAATATAATGTCATTTGCTCAGTCTTTCTAATGGGGCATTCTAAAGACATATAACATGCAGCAAGTACTAGCTTAAAGTACTACTCTGGTTACCACTCAAAGAATGAAACACACATGCATACACACACACACGGATACACACACACTTGCAGGTGCTTATTAGTTCCTGAAATATTATATATCTTATCTGCATTTCATTTCTTATAAACAGTAGTTAGCTGTTATATAATATTATTACATAATGCTATAATTACCTGATCGAAAAAGGGAACAGAAAAAAATATTTTTTAAACAAAAGTTGAAGAAAACCTATACAACATTGGCAAATTCAAAGGTGTATAACATAAATCAGAATTCTTAGTCTCTGAACTATTCCTTAGAAGTAGATGAGGCACATTAGGAATCTGAATCAGTATTATATAGTATTTTATAAATCTTGCTTATGAGTGACCTAAATACAGCAGTTCTCAAATGGCCTGAGTGAGCCAGCTTCCAAAGGTTGATAAAGTTACAACCAGGGAACAGCTTGAGCTGTGAGAGAGTTACATTAATAGGTCTTAAAAGCCTTGTCGTGGGCCAGGGTCGGGTAGGGAGCAAAGATTATAAATATGGCCTGAGTCTCACTGTATCTGGGAGCACATCTTGTATCAACCGAGTACTGTTCCAAAGCTGTCATTCTTCTTAATGTGCCTCCAGGTTATTGGTCCTTAAAAACCTGAAGCCGCAGGATGACTTTTAACTTTGAACTCTCTTCTTTGTATTTAGTAAAGTGAGTGCTGATGAGAAATGGAACCTTGGATAATAATTGCAAGAATATTAGTTAGCACTCTTGGCAGTGTCCAACAGAAGGTAATGAAGTTACTGAAGAGCAGTATTTCACATTTGATCATAAGCTAATTGAAGAATTGTTTTGGCTTCTTAAAGTAACCAAAAGTAATGAAAATTTGAGGGATTTAATAGCTGCCAAAAGCATTTAGACTTAAAAAATCATTAAAGATATTTTTTTTTCTCCTCAAAATTCAAGAGCAAGGCTATTTGCACTCGTATCATGGTATTGTTCCATATACTGCCATATATGATACTATGATCGCTTCCCTATTAGGCTGTGTGAATAGAGTCCAGAGTTCTTGAGACATTGATCTTTACAGTTGCTGTTGCATTCTGAATGTGTCCTGGTCAGGGCTAAGTAAACCAATAGCACATTTATTAATGGCTATAACATGAACACACAAAAAAAATAACGAGGTAGTTTTATTTTTTACCAATTTAATTGCTAAAATATACTTGTGTGAAGTACTTCATTAAATTTAAAAAGTTGTCAATACTTTGGAAATCAGTATTGTTACTTTTACCCTTGAAGGGTAATTTGTTAAGTTATCATAATAGAATATCATATAATAATTAATAATATATATTAATAGCTTAAAATCATCATAATATAAGAATATGAATTTAAAAACATGGGCTAGATCATGTCTTCTGTTGTGTAAAAGTGAGATGCAATTAAACATATTTTAATAAATAAGGCTTGTTCTTTTTTTTTGTCTCTAAAATCTTTCACAATAAAAAATAAATTTAAAAATAGATCTGAATATGCCATTTTTAAGCCAATACTTGATTTTAACAAATATAAAAAATTTAGCTGCAATCTTTATACTATTCTGAGTGATACAGGAAGACATATTGGGAGCATGGGATTTTGAATTAGGCAATAAAGTCTTCATGGCATCAGTTATAAAATAGGTTGTTATATGACTTTAATTTCAAAGTAAGTCTTACCTGTTGTTCATTTTATATCTAGGGCTTGGCAGTAGTTTGAGGAGGGTGAATAGATCAAATTGGGGAAAAATATAGTCCTAGCTATTTTACCAAAGTATATTGACAGTCAAATTTTTTTTTAGATTATCACCATGTCAAATTAAATGTGCAAGTCCCAAGAAATATGAGGGCTACTTGATAAAGAGAGTCTCTTTAAATTTCAGAATGTATTATTTCTTCAATAAACATCATAAAATTCAAAATTAATTTAACATCTTTGTATTATGCACTGTTTACTTATCTTGAGTCTATCATCATAATTGTGGTATTTAATATTTCTTGGCCTTTTTGTTAAACAAAAACTTTTGCTTGTTTTAAATTCTCTAACACAGGATTTTTTCTAATTCAAGTAGAATATCTGAATTTTGTGCCTGCAACCAGCATCAAAGTTAAAGTCTATATAACATTACTTATACCTAAGTGGCTATATATAAAGGAAATAGAACTTCAGAACAGTATAAAAGAAGAGTAAAAAAAAAAAAAAAAAACAGGGTAACAACAGAAATTTAGAAGGAAACAGATTGTGCTCCCTGAGGGAAAAGAGAAAAAATTTGCAAAAGAACTCGTCTTTTTTTTTTTTTTAATCTCTGCAATGAAAATGGTAACCATAGAAATAACAATAAAACTTAGAATTTCTCTTGGTGAATGACAATCCTCAATACTATTTTTAGATATTCGACCTTATCATCCTCAATATTCTAGAATTTCTAGAAAGAATACACCTATGCCATTCATTGCAACTGGTCTGAAAATTGAGCTGAAAATACAAACTTCTTAGAGAGACAGAATATAACATACAAAGCACAACAGACAAAATATAATGTACAAACCACAGCTATAGGAAATGGGAGAGAAAAAGAAAAGGTTGAGACTCATTTCTCACTTTTTTTTTTTTTTTGCCAGTTATGTTCTTTCATTTCATAAGGCTTAAAACCCTCTGGCTAGTTTAAAACTTAGTGAAAAAAACAGAAAAATAGCTTATGAAATTTAAGAAAATAACTAAGTAACCCAGACATGAAAAAAGAAAAACTACAACAGAAGAAATTTGTTGATTTTTTTTTTCTAGAATGCTATTTATACTGAGAATTTATTCCAATGGCTTTTGCTTGGCCTTGGGGTTTTCATCTACCAAACATTCTGAAAGAGAAAGTCTGATTGGATCAAGTTAAATCAGCTGACTACTCCTGGCTCAATCATCTGTGACAAATTGTAAGTTCAAGAAGAATGAACAAAACCATTGAAAGGAACTCTGGTGCTCTGCTTGGAAGAGAGTTCCAAGGGAAGAGTTAAGCATTTTGGCAAGGCCATCATTATTAAAAAGCACTGCCACAAAATCCATATAATTAGGATCAATATTCAAAACTACCGTACTCAGGCCATAATTTACTAAAAAGACTTGAGTATAGCAAAACCAGTGATCCCACTGCTAAAAATATTAATTCACTTATAAATATAGTCACTTTATTTACACATTAATTGAGCATTTATTATAAAATGACCACTATCCTATTTAATTAGGATAAAAAGATGAGTAAGATACAACCTTGGTTTTTAAGTTTATGATTTACAAAAGGAACAAAATATGCATGCATTGAAAACAACTATAAAATCTTCAATGATAAGAACAATCAGAGATGCAAAGCAGTGAATTTAAGTTTAAGGGGAACAGAATGTGTTTTATGTATTCATATTCTCCTAAATTCAGTGTGACCAGGACTCTCCCAGGATCCATATTTAAAGCAAGTATAGCAGATTTGTCTTTTGCATCTGTGTCTGTTTTCATATGCTCTGGGTTTCCTGCCTCTATTTCACTCATGTCATTTTTATTTTTGAATGAAAGGTCTTCATTTTCAGATTAGATTTCAATGTTCTCCCAAATACTTCCATATTATTATTTCCCTGATTTCCATGTTATGTCCCCTAACAATTTGCTGGTGTCTAAATTCCACCATAGTAAAATCTTATTTGCTGTCTCCAAGAAAAGAATAGAACAAACAATATAATGATGACAAAGGTAATCTTCACATTTTTTTCACAGTCTTTCTTTGCGTTACACAGTAAAAAAAAAAAGTGGAATGCAAATGAAGTTTTTTCTCTTCTTCTTATGTTCAGGACCATGCCTAGCTGAGGCCCATGCAGGGGTTAACAGAAGAGCTGAATTAATCCTTTCATAAATATCTTTTGACTTAAAAAAAAATTTATTAGACCTGTTTCCAGCTTCTGCAATTAGAAGTATGAATAGAATATAGCAGGTTTGCATTTATGTGCAATCATTTATTTCTCATTTATTTAAAGAGGAGTGTTCTATATATTTGAAACCATGCAGTGAAGTACTTTCATATGTAAAGACATGCATATATCTTTATTTTTCTATAAGACAATGTCTCTTTATAACAAAAAACATATACTTTACTTAAAAATGTGGGGTTACATAAAATTATCTTATGTCAAAATACTTATTCTAATTTGAAAATAATAAATAACTCTATACAAATCATATATTAATGATTAATAAATATAAGTATTTTAATAGAAGAAAATAAAGGCATGACAGTTTGAAGTTTCAATGTAAATTTGAGGTGAGGCTCAAATAGGATTGGAAGCCATTATGGTAATCTCTATCAATCAGATAAATCAGTTACTTAAATAGTTGTCAGATCATCTTTATTTATTTTTACTTGTTATTGTTATTGTTATTATTTTATTGGGATATAATTGACATCTTAACATTATGTTAGTTCTAGGCATACAGCATAATGATTCTATATATGTGTGTGTGTGTGTGTGTGTGTGTGTGTGTGTGTGTACACACACATATATATATGTTGTAAATTGATCACCATAGTAAGTCTAGTTAGCATCCCTCACCACTCATAATTATATATTTTTTCTTGTGATGAGAACTTTTAAGATCTACTATCTTAGCAACTTTTAAATGTACAATACAGTATTATTAATTATAGCCATTATGCTGTACATTATATCCCTAAGACTTACTTTTTTTATAACTAACTGAAAGTTTTTACTTTTCACCACATTCACCCATTTTGCGTTCATCTTTAATTTTAATCATCTTAATTTCATTTAATTTCAATTGTAAAATTTAAATTTAATCATCAATATAAAATTTAATTGTCATCTTTAAATTTGAGGAAACATTTATGAATAAATATAATGGGTAATTATGTTGGGGAAGAGATTATAATGTAAAGATGAAGAGCTTGGGTCCTGAAGTCAGACTGTAGGAGATTGTTTAACCTCTCAGTGACTCAGTTATTTCATCCATAGTTAAGAATAATAGTAACACCTACTTCCTAAGGTTCTTGTATTATTAAATGGAATAATACATTTACACAGTGTACCTGTCATATAAAAAGTGGTCTTGGTTATAAGCTATGACTATTATATTCTACGAGGTAATATGAATAAATTTAAGAAAGATATTTTTTTATTGATTATAACACAGAATTCTAATTGTCACAGTATTAAATTCTTCAATATACATTTATTTATTCATTTAGCAAATATTAATCTAGTATATGCCTTATGACAAGTACTTTATTAGATACTGGTAACACAAAGATGATTGTTACATTCAAGGAGTTTAAGAACTGATATAGAAAGGCAATTTGTAACAAAAAATGTAATACATTATCATAATTGGAATGATAGAAGTAGGCATGAGATGGCATTGCAATACATGGGAGATAGTGATGTCTTAAATGTCCCTTGTATGTGACTATCAGAAAGCCTTCAGAAAATAGTTACCATGAGCTGAGTTCTTAAATTTTGCAGTTTGTTCACCCAGGAAAAAATGTCTGGGAGAAAGGTTGAAATCTAAGGGGTTAAACAACATAGACAAGAGGTATAAAACATTGTGGCGAACTTTGGGAACTAAACTACTTTACTAAAAATGAGACTTACTGTATCAAGAGATAGAAGGGATAAAGCTTGATATTTGAGCAGAGTCAGTTCACATGCAAGCTTAAGTGCTGTGCTAAGAAAGCTGAGCTTGGAGACAGTAGGTATTTGATATAGTGTTCTTTATTTTAAAAAGTCAAATTCAGTAAGATAGCAGATGATAGATCAAAATGATGGGCTCAGATAGTATTTATCATCTCTTAACATTTGTGTAATTACTTATTTTTTATATTTATATTTATTTTCTATGTCTTCCCACTAGAATGTAAACTCAAGAAAGATAAGGATGTTCATCGTTATCTCCAGCATCAAGAGCAGTGCCTGATACGTGATAGATATTTAATAAAAATTTTGTAATAAATTAAAATTTCAATGCCGTAGGTAAAGGAGAATGAGTATCTGACTGAAAATATGATTATTAAAGCTGAAAAATAGATTTTCAGGAGTACAGTTATAGGAATTTATGAATGATTGTATAATGGTAAAGGAACCAGAGAGTTTTAGCAAATACCCAATGTCTAAATTGAATATTATGTCAATTCCTGCAAAGGTAGTATATGAGAAGAGTTTAGTGTGAGGTAGAAGGTGGTTAGGTATACAAGGGTTTAGTTTTACAATCATTGATCTCAAGAAATATACAGCTAGAAAATTTACAGATGCCCAGAAAGTACTTAGATATGTGGCCCCTAAATTCAGAGAATGGGCATGGACTGAAATAAATATATTTGAGACTATTCAACATATTATTGTGGTTATATTTAATTAATTTGTGACTATAATTAAGTCCAACTCCTGAATGTATAGCTACTATCTCTAACCAGGTGGTAGTAATTGCTCAATATCACTTGCTCCACGCTTTCTGCTTATGCCTTCTACTTATGTCTTTTTTATTAGTTTCAGATAAGTAGTACAATGGCTAGACATTAATATAATTTATAAAGTGGTATCTTTTAAATAGATAAATAGATGATCGATAGATGATAAATAGATGTAGATATATACTGTCTTTCAACAGCATATTGTGCTAGGACATGTGAGTATGTGTACACATACATACATACATGCATATATATATGTATATATGTATACATATATATATATACATATATACATATATATATATATATATATAGTCACAATATGCTGTTGGGAAACACAGTACCATGTTTGACAGAATGCATATCAGGATCGAGAAGAAATGAGATCTAATTCACTCCGATCTCATCTTGGAAAAAAAGTTATTTAATCTCTCTGAGTGTTAGATTTATCATCTGTGATAAATGTGAATGCCCAGTCTCACAGATTATTGTATCACTGTGTTTGGTACACCCTGGACACAGTTTACTAGTTAATTAATTAGCTCTAACTATAACTTTAATTATTGTTATACCAGGTCAAAAAACTGCATTGCATCCTGTAGTATATTAAAGATTATAAAATTAAAGGATTTTAGACAATTAACTATCATTTTTAAACTTATTCTGGTGCAAATTTTTGATGTTCTTAAAATATTTTACATTTTTAAGTATTATGATAAAATATTATTTTTAATAAAAACCCTTAGTTAAAAATACCTTTTTTTTTGCACAGAAATACAAAATTATCCACTCAGAGTGAGTATTTTTTATTTGTCTCTGAAAGATTCTAAAAGATTAATTGCATGAGCCATAGTCAAACCATCTTCTGGATTTAGATGTTTCTGCTATAATATATACTATAATCTGTAGGAGAATAGCTCACGTTTGTATAGGACTTTTAAATGCATGACATCGTTGGATTCTTCTAATCACCCTGTGAAACTGAATTGTCAGATATTTTCATCTTTGTGCTATAGGTGAGAAATTTAGGCTTAGATTGGTGATAGCAGGTTTATTTAGCAAACAATGGAAAAGTAGGTCTCAAAGCCAGGGTCAGCTAAATTCTAGTCTACTATCTTTTCCCTGCCCTTATTACCTCTTCATATTTCTCCTATCCATGAACTTCAATAAAGGTAATATGTCTGGACAAAATTAGCATTAATTATAGATGTTAACAAGAAATCACTAAGCATTTAAAATTCAAGAACACCTGGAGTTGCATAACATTAAATCTATGCTACTATATTGAAAAAAATGACTCCCCAAATGACTCTCTCGCATTCCATACAGGAGTTATTTCAAAACATTACTAGTTTTCTAAAGCCTCTACCCCATCATCAGCTTGACTTCAAAGATCAAATGGAAGCCATACGCTCTCACCCCCAAAACCAGCTTATCTTTACCCACATACACTTCATTCTTTCCATAATATCTCACAGAAAATGTTGCCTCCTTCCATCCAGTCCTAAGAACATCCCTTGCAACCTGGATCCCCCATCGAGTTACACCTACTCAGAGACATCGTTCTTTTAATGATACTCTCTTAAGTCTATCCAATGTTGGAGCAAATAAATAAGTAAACAAACAATCATGGTTAAAACTAAAATGCTGTTCTGTCAGTCTTTTATGCCTTATAAACTTCTGAATTGCTTTCATGTTCTAGCTATGTCTATAAAAAAGAGTCTGTCTATCCTTCACTTCCTAACCTCTCTATTTTCTAGGCCACTGACTGCACTATTCTCTTTCAGTGTGGTTGACCAGTAACCACGTAATTGCCAAGTCTGACAGACTTTTATTTTCGACATTTTTTTTTGTCTCCATCTTACTTGATTTTAATGTCACTTTGACTGTGACTCTATTCCCTTAAATTTTATTTTTCTCACTACTTTCATAAATGTTTTCTTCTCTTAAAATTTTTATAATTTTTATTTAGGCTGCTTCTCTTTATCTGGTTGTTCTTACATGTTGGTGTGCTTTAGGGTTACATCCTCAGCTGTCTTCTCAATGATCTCTCTTATCTTAGGATCTAATTTTTATTTGTATATCAATGACTTCCAAGTTCCTTTTGTCATTCTATGTCACTCTGATTAGCATCATATACATATACCTTACTTTCTACTGAGCGCTTCCATTTCTGTGTGACATGAGCATCTCGAGTTCAACATGCTCCAAATTAATTGCACGATTCTTCCCAAGCTACCAACACCAGTAAACTTCTTCTTGTCATATTTTTTTATTTTGTTACATGATACCACCATCCATCAAGTCTTCCAAGCCAATCACCTTAGGTCTACTAACACTTTCATCCCATCCCTAAATTTATATCTCTTACTTTTTAAATATCTCTCAAATGAATTAAAGTCTTTTCAGCTCCAAAGCCACTGCCTTATTTTAGATCCATATTATCTCCCAGTTGGGTTATTTCAGTGGTCTTCAAACCCATTCTCCATACTGCAATTGCAAATCTTTCTAAAACTCACTTATTTTATGCTATGTTCCCCAAAACAAATTTTTAGCGATTTTGTTTCCTCCAAATTACAGCTATTTTTTAAAATGAATTCACATTGCCTTGTAAGATTTACTTTTCTATATACTTTTCTGCCTTTGGTCTGCTGCTCCTTCATTTGGTTAGTTCCTGTGCATCTTTAAAATCTTAGCTGAGACATCACTTATTATGAGTACTTTTTCTGATATTAGGTGAAGTACATCTCCTTTTTAGTTAGATATATATCTTTTGTGTTCCCATACCTTTCTATGTTTTGCACATACTGTAATCATCTCTTTATCTCTTACTAGACTGTTAGCTTTTTTATTACAAAAAGTTTATATTTTGCTTGATGATTCCAGAATATGCCATGACATTTGGAATGCATTATTCATACAACAAATTTTATGAAATGCCTGAATGTAATATATACTTGGTGTGGGCATGGTGCACGACAAGCATTGCTCTAGGCATTGAGCATTCAACTATAAAAAACATAAAGTCCTTGCCCTCAGAGTGCTTACATTTCAATTGTGGTAATAAATAAATAAACTTGCATTCTAAATGATTCACAAAGTAGAGCCATTTCTAATTAATGATTTATTTATTTTATTTATTTTTTTGGTAACAACCAGAAAGACAGCTCCTCAAATTGCAGATTTTATTTGTGGTACTAAATTTCTGAATAAAGTGTAAAAAAATTATACTAAACTAGATGTTTTATCTGTAAATCTCATATCAAACTTCAGAATGTCTCCAATGTGTATGATTTAGTGTAACTATGATGATCATCTGATAAAAGTCATAGAAAAATACTGTAAACAATTCCAATTACATTGACTTAAAACATTTTAAATCAAACTTTGCATATAAGATTTATTTTAGAAATCTCAAACCATAAAGTATGCAAAGAAAATGGGCTATGAATGGATGAGAGTCTAAAAAAGTGTCTAATTTCTAATTCCAGCTGCAAGGAAGAGAATGTCAACTATGTTAGACTGTGTCTGTGTCTGCATCTCCAAACTGATTTTAAAAATGATTGAATTCATTTAAATGGCCAGTTATTTTGACAAACCAACAACCCACAGTAGCCAAATCTAGTCAATAACTGTTTGTTTGCATTCAACCTACCTGCCCCCTCAAATTGGTGCTATGTGTAGATAGTCTGTGTATCAAGAATTCATGGTAGGCCACTAATGTCATCTTGTGAAAACAAGTTACCAAATAAGAATGTTTTCTGGCCGTTTGCTCTTGGCCACCCACGTGTCTGAGAATGCAGTACACCAAGCTCAGTACCGTAGGGCCTCACATTTTTTTCTCATCTTCTGAAGGTGTGGGAAAAAATAGTTTGATCGGAAAATAGCCTGGTGTTTGTGGGTATAGTCACCATAGAGGCTTGTTATCAATCCAAGAATCAATCAGCAGAAGCTGCTACCTAAGAATCCAGGAATTTGTACTTTATTTTAATTAACCTGACTGGGCTATTGGATAAAAATGTTTACTCAAAAGCATAGACACCATTTTTTTCAAAATGAAGTGACTTTGCTTTTGAATTACATTTGTTTCTGTAACAATTCTCCAGCTTTAGTTTCTGTCAAATAAAAGACCAAGTAGTATTTTTCTAAATACAAACACCAACAAATATGCTTACTGCAATTACTATAGCTGCCTTTTTACTATTGTTAGGAGATATTAAAAGGCTTAATTGCTTTTATTTCTTGTAACACTGGTGAAAAAAAAATGCACACATACAATTCAATGAGGACTGTGAGAAAAACAATGTACGCCTGGAAATATAGTCTGATGTTCTTGTTGATCCTTAGCCAGAGTTATTACTATATTAATGTATAAAAGCACAACACATATTGAGGATACTACGTACTATTATTTTAGTTTATTTTTAACAATGCCTGTTCCTTACGCCGAATCCATATTATCTTATTGCTTTATCTGAATGTCTAAAAGTAAAAATTGTCTGTGAAGCCCAATACGTATTTTATTCCACCATTCAGCTCAAAATCTTTTTGAAAAAACAGCTATGAAATCAATATGGTATTATTATTACTATTATTATTATTATTAATATTATTATTATTATTATATATTTAAGTTGCCCTGACTAATCATTCCCTGTTATTTAGTGACAAATAGTAGAGGTGGCAAAAGTAGAAGAGGATGTGCTAATTTACTCACTAATACTTAGGCATTTACATTGGAATGACATGGCTGGAAAAACAATCATTGATTACTCTTTTTGTTTCCTTGATTACTTTTTATGACACCTAAGTCAGCAAAATCACCTGTACATGATTAAGAGAGGGGCCTCTCATAGTGCAGACTTTGTGTTTGATTTTTTAAGAACTCAAAAACCAGAATATAGTAGCTGTGGATGACATTTATATTTAGTAAGAGTGCAATATACTCATTTGAAGTTGGAAGATGAGTATTTATTGAAACAGCTGGCAAATCAGCAGGAAAATGCTGATTTTGAAAAAACTATTCTTCTTCTGTGGAATCAGACCTACTGTATTTAGCAACACTATTATAATTGAACACAAAAACTGCATTAAAATACCATTAAGAAGGAGACAGAAATCCAGAAAAATAAGAGAATTCTAAGTTAAAAGCTGTCACAGCATTCCTGAGTCAGCTCTTTTAAGCATAAATGCACAAATGCACAAATGATCTTTCAAGTATGACATGAGATGAACTGATTGGACTCCATTTCACCATCATTTATGGTCACTGTCAAATGCAACTGGAAAATTTTTCCAGGCTGACCTAACACAGCTTATCTATCTATATACCTAGGAGCACCAATTTCACCCTCTCATGGAATTGAAACACCAAGAAATTGGATGAAATTTTAATTTCAGCATGACACAAAAACTGCCTAAGCTCTCCCTGAAAATAATCTACCTATTAGTAAAGGACGTTCTGTAACTCCTACTGACCCTTGAGCTACCACTTAGAAACACAGAGCTGTACTTTTATACAGATATAAGGAAACCAAAGGATCACCAGTTTATTTTTTTTCAAATGAGAATATTGGGAACTGCTTAATTTATGAGACTTACTAAAGGTCACAAAACCAGTTTGTGGCTAAAAACAAATCTTAACAATTTCAATCCGGTGTCTTTTCCACCACACTCCTTGCCCTCCCTGGTATGTCAGTGATGGTTGTTGCTATGCAGAAAAATAAAGATAGACTTTGTCCCTTAAGATAGACCCTGGCCCTTAAAGGCAACTAGGAGGGCAGAAGTGGGTATAAACTGTAGGACATTTTGTGAAACACTTAACTATTACTATTTTCTCCTCCTGCATTTAATAATGACAGCAGTCAAGTAGGGTTTGTTCACCTCTCCACACAGACAAGGAAAGTCCTGTGGCAGGCCACTGTGCAGTTTTCAGAGCAATAGGCCATTTCTGTATCTTTTGCTGCCCTGGAGAAACCAGGGAAATATAGGCCACGAGGAAGGCAAGGTGCAGATGCCAAAGAGTTCTCCTGGTAAAGCTCAGCTTTGGAGCCGGTTCAGCTTAGAGGTAGAAGTTCATCTGATCATTTTTCAAAATGTACTAAAGGTTTTCTAATGAAAATATGTCAGAAACTCTCTGGAATCAATGACCTTCATTTTTATTCATATAGTCTAAGATCAATCCAATACTGGCTTCAATGAAATAAAGCGTAAGTGTTGTATAAAGTGTACCTAGAACTAGCTTTTAATAACTTTCTGTGAAATCTCAACTACTTAAGGGAGAATTTATTTCTTAGGATGCACCACTGGAAGGCCATATGGGTTGGGAATGCCTTTGAATTTATATCTTAACATTTGTCACAATTCAGGAAAAGGTACAGTTGTTGCCAGTAGGTTTGTAGAGGCTACGTTCTTGTGCTCAGCTCTGTTCCTCAGAAGTGAAATCCTGCCCTTTCCCACACTTGTAAAATTAGAGGCAGACTTATCTAGGACATAGCCTTTCATCCCTCACAAAATCGAATCATTGTTCACCTTTGGAGAGGCTTGAAAGTATTTGTTAAGATTCATATCATGACACTGGAAAGTTTAGCAGATAAGATACAGAAAAGTTGAGAACTTATTCCTCTGAGTTCAGAGCCCTGTGAATGTTTTTGTGGTTGAAATTTTAAACCTAACAAACTTTTAAATATTCAAGTTCATGCCATCTTGGCAAAGCATGACCTCCCTTTCTCCATGGGGAAAAAATTCTAAAACCTTCAAAAGTTAATTTTTAAAATAATTTTAATTTCAAATGAATTAGAAACAAGGATGACGTACCTCTGAAATTGCACTTAGTTGTTAATAGTAAAAAAAAAAAAAGCTTTAAAAATTTATTTTAGATTTTATCAAACTATAAATATCCAAAATATTCTTTTGGAATATAGTGGCGGTGGTAGTGGTGGTGGCGGGGGTGAAGGGGGTATATAAAAGCTATAGAATGCTTTTTACAAAAATATATTAAATAAAATTGAGGAAAAATTTGTCTTGAATATTTGTAGTGACCACCTCAAATCTGGTTCATTCTATTTCCAGAGGAGTGTTTTTCTTTTCTATTCTGCTTTATGCTAACATTTTTATGTCATCATATGTATTAGCAGAACCATTAATGCATTCTTATAGAGAACACAGCTTTGTCCTTAGAAAATTCTGGGGATGAGTATGTTTTTTAACATGAATTTCCTGCAAACTTTGTTGGATCAAGTTTGGTTAAAAGTCTAAAAAGTCCTGAGCCATTACTATGTTACTTTTAATAGTCCCATGTCAATGATATTGAACATTACCATGCTTTGATTTTAGGCAGATTGATTTCCATGACAGGCTCAATATGATCTTTCCATCTATCTTTTAATAATTTTTTCTATCTTCTTTTAATTAAATTTATTTTGGCATTTTATTTTCTTCTATCAGTACCCTTATAGATTATATTTTTAAGGAACAGCCTTAGCACACTCTTGGCATTGGATGTAATGCTACTTTTATTAATTTTGTTAAATACAATAAAGATTTTTTGAGTGCTTAATCTACACACGAATATGCAAAAGCATTATATCTGTTGAGCACTTGTATTCAGGAACTTTTCATACAAAATTCTAAATTTGATAATAAGTTCTGTCTGAAGAGTATTGTGTACCTTTTTTAGTCTCTCCTGTTTCCCTAATCTCTATCCCACCATTCCACTATACTCCACAAAATGTTCTGCCAATCTTTAATTAATTACATATTACATATTACAACTTGGGAGGCCAAATAGGATGCTTCTATGAGGGGTAGTGCTATACTTCACTTGCTTATAAGTTCAAAAGTTGTTATAGGTAAGGACACCAGGACATTGTTATTGATCCATATGGCAGCTTGCTCTGCTCCCCTTGTGTATAGAGGGTCATGAGATCAATTTTTTAAACTGTTTTCCAAGATCAACATCTGAAATATACAAAACTTGAAGGTTAAAGAAAGATCTACATATACTGCATATACTTGCATGAACGATTTACCAGCAGTAAGTGTGAATGACCGGGCTCAAATACCCGCATATGCTTGGTCTTTAGTTGGGGAAAGATGGATTCAACACAAATGATACAGTATATCTAGAGATGCTATGGCTGGAAACTGTCAACTAACTGCACCCACAGCAGGGGAGAGTTCAGTGACATCCTTTCATGCCAGCATACCCTTTCATATTGATAAAACATGAGTCTTTTTATTGAGGCTTGAAGTTTACTAAAGTTTTTTAAATTTAATCTTCCATGGGAACATGTCACTTTGGTGTAATTCACCTCACACAATTACATTAAACTAGATTCATCTTCCTTCTCTGTGCAAATACCCTTGAGTTTAGGCCTCCCAAACTTACCTTGCTCTTAAACATTCTTTTCTTCTAGCTCTTAAAAGTTTCTTTTGTATTAATCTTGAATCCTTTTCCAAGTCTCTTTTTTTTTAAAGAAAAACTGTTGTTTATTTTAAGAAATGCTATATTATTTTATATTACTTTTCTGTTACATAAATGCTATTATTTGAACAAAATCACAACAGAACTACTTAACAGTGACAATTAGCAGTAATTAATAGTAGAGTTAAACAATATGTAGCAGAAAAAAGAATAAAAATCATTTTATAATGTTTATGTCCTCTGATACAGCATTTTTTTTCATTTTAAAATTAAATTTATGGGTAACATTGATTAATAATATTACGTAAGGTTCAAAAGTACAATTATATAACACATCATCTGTATACCCCATTGTACGCCCACCACCCGAAGTCTCGTCTCCTTCTGTCACCACACATTTGACCTCCTTTAACCTCCCACTCCCCCACTTCCCTGCTGATAATCACAACAATGTTGTGTCTATGAGTTTGTTTCTTTTGTTTGTTCACTTGTTGTTTTCTGTTTTACATTTCACATATGAGTGAAATCATATGCTTCTTGTTCTTTTCTGTCTAATTTATTTCACTTAGATCCTCTTAAGATCTACCATGTTGTCATAAGTGTCATAAGAGGCAGTTTTTGATCTTTTTTTATGGCTGAATAATATTCCATTTTCTTTATCCAATCATCTCTTATAGGAAAATGGTCATTTCCATGTTTTGGCCACTGTGAATAATGCTGCAGCGAACATAAGGATATCTTCTCAAATAAATATTTTCAAATTTTGGGGGTAGATAACCAGAAGAGTGATTGCTGGATCATATAGTAGCTCTATTCTTATGTTTTTTGAGAAAACTCCAGACTGTTTTCCACAATGGCTCCACCAGTTTACATTGCCACTAGGTTCTTTTTCTCCACAACCTCGCAAACACTTATTTTTCTTTTTTCAATTTTTATTTTTCAACTGACATTCAATATTATTTTATATTAGTTTCAGGCATATAACACAGTACTTAGACATTTATATAATTTACAAAGTAATCTCCCCAAATACTCTAATACCCATCTGGCACTATACATAGTTATTATAATATTATTGACTATACTCCTTATGTTATATTTCACATCTTAATTACAATTTTGTACTCCTTAATTCTTTCACTTTTTTTACCCAACTCCCTAATCCTCCCTCTCATTTGGCAACCATCAGTTTGTTCTCTGTAGCTCTGAGTTTATTTCTACTTTGTCATTTATTTTGTTCTTTAGATTCCACATATAAGTGAAATCATGTGATATTTATCTTTCTCTCTCTCATTTATTTCACTTAGCATAATATCCTCTAGGTCAATCCATGTCATTGGTGAGATTTTATTTTAATGGCTGAGTAATATTCTATTGTGTATATGACTGCATCTTCTCTATCCAGTCATCTATTGGTGGGAACTTAGGTTGCTTTCATTCATTAACTATCATTAATAATGCTGCATTTAACATTTGGGTACATATATTTTTTCAAATTAGTTTTTTGGTTTTCTTCAGATGAATACCCAGAAGTGAAATTGCTGGGTCATAAAGTAATTTTATTTTTAATTTTCTTAGGAAACTCCTTTTGTTTTTTCATAGCAGTTATACCAGTCTGTAATCCCACCAACAGTACATGAGGGTTCCCTTTTTTCCACATCCTAGCCAACACTTGTTTTCTGATTTATTGATGTTAGTTGTTCTAACAGGTGTGAGGTGGTAGCTCATGGTGGTTTTAATTTTTATTTCTCTGATTAGTGATATTAAGCATTGTTTCATATGTCTATTAGCCATCTGTATGTCCTCTTTGGAGAAATACTTATTCTAATCCTCTGACCATTTATTAATTGGATTGTTTGTTTTATTGGTTTTGAGTTGTATGAGTTCTTTATAAATTTTGGATATTAACCCCTTATTTTGTTGATGGTTTGCTTTGCTGTGCAAAAACTTTTTAGTTTGATGTAGCCCCATTGGTAATTGTCTCTTTTGTTTCCCTTGCCAGAGAAGTTATATCAGAAAAATATGACTAAGAGCAATGTCAGACTTTACTGTCTATGTTTTCTTCTAGAAGTTTTATGATTTTGGGTATTATATTTAAGTCTTTAATTCACTTTGTGTTTATTCTTGTGTATGGTGTTAAAAGGGGGTCATTTCATTTTTTTGCATGTATCTGTCCAGTTTTCCCAGCACCATTTGTTGAAGACACTATCCTTACCCCATTGTATATTCTTGCCAACTTTGCCATAGATTAAATGACCATACAAGGCATGTATTTATTTCTGGGCTCTCTATTCTGTTCCACTGATCTATATATCTGTTTTTTGTTTGTTTGTTTGTTTGCCAATACCATGCTGTTTTGATTGCTATAGTCTTGTAGTATAGCTTGATAGCAGATAGAGTTATACCTCCAACTTTGTTCTTTCTCAAGATATTCATGGTTATTGGAATCTTTTAGGGTTTCATATAAATTTTAGAATTATTCATTCTAATTCTATAGAAAATGTCAATGATATTTAGATAGGGATTGCATTGCATCTATAGATTGCTTGGATAGTATGGACATTTTAATGATGTTAATTCTTCCTACTCATGAGTACAGTATGTGCTTTCATTTATTTGTATTTTCAATTTCTTCAGTGAATTAGAATTTTCCAGGTGCAAGTCTTTTATCCCCTTGGTTAAATTTTTATTAGATATTTTTAAATACAATTGTAAATGAAATTATTTTCTTAATTTCTCTTTCTGAAAAATCATTATTGGTGTATAAAAATGCAACCATCTTCTGAATATTAATTTTATATTCTGTTACTTTCCACTAACAGTTTTTAGTGGAATTTTATGGTTCTCAATATATAGTATCATGTCATATACAAATCTAATCTGGATGCCTGCTTTTATTTATTTTTGGTCTGATTAGTGTATCTAGAACTCCCAATACTATGTTAAATAAAAGTGATGAAAGTGGACATTCTAGTCTCATTCCTGATCTTAAGGAAAATGCTTTTAGCTTTTCTCCACTAACTATGATATTAGCTGTGGATTTGTCATATAAAACTTTTATTATGTTAATGTTCTCTCTAATCCCACTTTGCTGAGAGTTTTTATCATAAGTGATTGTTGATTTTGTCAGATGCTTTTTATGATGATTATATGATCATATGATTTTTATCATTTATTTTTTATGTGTTTTATCACAATTGATTTGCAAATAATGAACCAACCCTGCATCCCATGAATGAGTACAACTTGATTGTAATGTATGATCTTTTTAATGTATTGCTAGATTTGATTTGCTAATATTTTGTTGAGAATTTTTTCATCTTCGTTTATCAGGGATATCAGCCTATAATTTTCTCTTTTTTTTTGTAATATCTTTTTCTGGTTTTGTAATTAGGGTAATGATGGCCTTGTAAAATTAGCTTGAGAGTCTTCCCTCCTCTTGAATTTTTTAGAATACTTCAATAAAAATAAGTATTAATTCTTATTTGAATGTTTGATAAAATTCACTTGTGAAGTTATCTGGTCCAGGACTTTTGTTTTGGGGGAGTTTTTTGTTACTAATTTAATTTTGTTAGTAGCAATCAGTTGGTTCAGATTTTCTCTTTCTTCTTAACTCAGTCTTGGAAGATTATGTGTTTCTAGAAATTTATCCATTTCTTCCAGATTGTCCAATTTGTTGGCATATAATTGCTCATAGTAGTTTCTTATAACCTTTGTTTTTCCGTAGAGTCAATTATCACTTTTTCACTTTTATTTTTTATTTTATTTATCTGAGTCCTTTCTCTTTTTTTCTTGTTGAATCTGGTTAAAGGTTTATCAATTTTGTTTATATTTTCAAAGAACCAGCTTTTGGTTTCACTGATCTTTTTTATTGTCTTTTAGACTGTATTTCATTAATCTCCACTCTGATTTTTATTTCCTTCCTTTTCCTCACTTTGAACTTTGTTTGCTTTCCTTTTTCTAGTTTCTTTAAGTATAAAGTTAGATTGTTTATTTGAGATTTTTCTTCTTGAATTAGCCCTATATTGCTATGAATTTCCCTCTTAGGACAGCTTTCTCTGTGTCCTAGAAATTTGGGGTAGTCATGTTTTCATTTTAATTTGTCCCGAGATATCTTTTGAATTTCTTTTTGATCTCATTGTTAATTCACTCATTGTTTGTTAACATGTTATTTAGCCTCCACATGTTTTCGTGTTTTTATGGCCTTTTTTTCCTTGTAATTGATTTCTAGTTTCATACAATTGTGGTCAGAGAAGATGCTTAATACTATTTTAATCTTCTTAAATTTATTGAGACTTGTTTTGTGGCCTAACATGTGGTCTATCTTGAAAAATGTTCCATGTGTGCTTGAGAAGAATGTATATATTCCACTGCTTTGAGGTAGAATGCTCTAAAAATATTAATTAAATCCATCTGTTATAGTGTATTATTTAAGGCTGCTCTTTCCTTGATTTTCTGTCTGGAAGATCCATCCATTGGTGTCAATGGGGTGTTAAAGCCCCCTAATATGACAATATAATTGTTGATATCTCTCTTCATTTTAGTCAATATTTGCTTTATATATTTAGATCCTCCTATGTTGGGTGCATAAATGTTTACTAGGATTATATTCCTTGTTGGATTGATCGCTTTATCATTATGTAATATCCTTCTTTATCTTTATTATAGTCTTTGCTTTAAACTATTTTTGTCTGATAAAAGTATTGCTACCCTAGCTGTTTTTAAATTTCATTTGCATGTAATATCTTATTCCATCCCTTTGCTTTCAGTCTGTGTGTATCTTCCCTTCTGAAGTGGATCTCTTGTGGACAGCATATATATATATGGGTCTTGTTTCTTATCCATTCAGCTACCATATGTCTTTTGATTGGAGTATTTAATCCATTTACATTTGAAGTGATTATAGATAGATATATAGATATCATCTTTTTATTATTCATATTTATGTCCTTTTTTTCTCTCTTCTTTTTAAAGAAGTCTCTTTAACATTTCTTGTAATACTGGCTTCGTGGTGATGAATTCCTTTAGCTTTTATATTTTTTTGTCTGAGAAGCTCTTTATCTCACTTTCAATTTTAATTGATAACCTTAATGGGTAAAGCAGTCTTGGTTGTAGGTTCTTGAGTTTCATCATTTTGAATATTTTGTGCTAATCCCTTTGGCCTGCACAGTTTCTGTTGGAAATCAGCTGATAGTCTTATGGGAGCTCCCTTGTAAGTAACCAGCTGCCCTTCTCTTGCTACTTTTAGGATTCTCTTTTTCTGTTTAATCTTTAACATTTTAATTATGATGTGTCTTGGTGTGGGCCTTTTTGGATTTCTTTTGTTTGACACCCTATGAACTTTTTGGACTTGTATGTCTATTTCCTTCTGTCATTAATTTTCAATAGGTTCTCAATTCCTTGTTCTCCCTCTTCTTCTGATACTCCTGTGATGTGAATATTGGTATGCTTAATGTTTTTCCAGAGACTCTTAAACTATTATTTTTATTGTTGTTGTTGTTGTTGTTGTTGTTATTGTTATTATTGGTTTATTTTTTTCTTGTTGCTGTTCTGATTGGGTATATTTTGGTACCTTGTCTTCCAAATTAATTTGATCCTCTTTTTCATTTAATCTGCTGTTGATTTCTTCTAGTTATTCTTCATTATAGTTATGTATTTTTCATTTCTGGCTGGTTCTTTTTTATGCTTCATATGTCCTTTTTATGCTTATTATCTCTCTGTTAATGTTCTTACTGAGATCATCTGTTCATCCTCTAAGTTTATTGAGCATCCTTAAAACCAATGTTTTGAACTCTAAATCTGGTAGGTTGCTTGCCTCCATTTCATTTAGTTTATTTTTTTCCTGGTGTTTTATTGTGTTCTTTCATTTGAGACATATTTCATTGTTTTATTATTTTGGCTGCCTCTCTGTGTTTGTTTTGTGTAATAAGTAGATCTGCTATATCTTCCATTCTTAGTCAGGTGGCCTTATGTAGTAGTAGGTGCCCTCGTGGCCCAATGCACAATCTCTCTGATCACTTGTGCCTGGTGCTACAGCTATGTTCCTTGAGTGGGTTTTGTGTGTCCTCCTGTTACAGTTGAGACTTGATTGCTATTGGCACATCAGTGGGTTGGATTAATTCAGTGGGTTGGATTAATTCTCAGGCTGACTGACTGTAAGGATTGGTCACACCAACAGCATATGTGCTGTTGTGTAAGAGCTCACCCCATGGAGTGGGAGTCACCCCAGTGAACTCATCTGCCTGTTGACCATCCTTTGGGTAAGCCCTTCATGGAGCTACTCAGGTGGTATTCGATTGTGGTACTGTGCTAGCTGGAAACTTACTGCTTGGCTATAGCCCATGGGAAAATAGGCTATTGCCCATGGGAACATAATATTCTAACAATAAGCTTTCTGCTTCTGCACCCCACTTGCACAACCAACCTGTAGGCTGTCAGTAAATAGAAGAAAAATAGACTTTTGTGTTCAGACAGAATGAAGAATGGGTTTAGGGCTTAAAAACCCTGTACCTTTATATTTCATGGCTACTTTATTTGGAGTCTGTATACCCCTGGCGACCCAGCTGGCTGAATAAAGAGTGTGTTTTCTATAACTCACCGATTTCTGGTAGTCCATGTGTCATCAAGGGCTAGTGGCTAAAATAGTATGATGCCAACCTCTGGCTTTTTTGGTTCTGAGGCCCTTTAGGAAGGGCTTCTGTGCAAGGCAAGTTCAGCCACTGCCATTTAGGACTACTGGGAACTACAAAGCTATCTGTTATTGGTCACTGCATTTATTGGACCCAGAGGCACACTGGAGAGGTCACACTGGGAACCGAGGCTGGCTGCCACAGTTACTGGGCCTTCAGAAGCTCAACAAAGGCCTAAGGAACCCCCAAACCTGAGACTGACTGCCAGCTCTTCGTAAAGCTCAGCAGCTGAATGAACCTTGCGCATTATGTGAGTTGAGTGAGGCAGGATCCCAGGAACTCACCAGGTGGGGCAAGCTGTATTCCCCAGATTAGTACAGATTCAGATTTGGTACCAATGCTGAGCCTGTGGCCACTAGCAAAGGTCTCAGATCACATCGAGGCCAGCTGCTGCCAGCCTCAGGCCTGCAGAACCCCTGAGATTTGTTTAAGAAATACTGCAGCTTAGGCCAGGGCTCGTTGCCCACCACTGAAAGTGACTCCAGAGGTACACAAGCTGAAGCCTGCTGATTGCTGCTGAAGGAGCCTTCTGCTGAGCACTTGGATTGGGGTTAGTTGCCTAGCCATGAAATGCCTCCAGCAATGAGAGAGTTGGGTGGGGAAAGGGCTCAGAGAGTCACCAGGGTGGGGTGAGCAGAGTTTAGTAAGCCAATGCAGATTTAGATTTGGCCGGGGGTGGGGTGTGGGAGGGTATGGGGGTATGCTCAACAAGCAAAATGGCACCCGTAAGATGCACAGAAAGAAGGTTAAATAAAGGGACATTGGTAGCTCTCCCTCCAGTCCTCACCCTGAAGCTACATAATTCTGTCTTTCCCTGTATGTCTTTGGCATCTCCTAAGCTGCTGTCCCTTTGCTAGAGCCCAGAGTGAGTGCCTTTGAACTAGTTAAGTTTGTGTTTGGACATCTGGATTTCTAGTAGCCTTCCATCTCACCTGGATGGTCAGAAAACCTGCTGATTTTTATGGCCAGATCTTTTGGGAGACTCTTCTTCCTACAGTGAAACCCTGGGCTGGGGAGCCCAGGTGTGAAGCTGGGGCTCCTTGCTTCTCTGGGGGTGACCTCCATAGCCAAGATATTTCTCCAGTGCGGGACCAGCCCGTTTTGCATCTCTGCCCCTCTTACCTATCTCAATGTAGTCTCCTCTTTATATCCTTAGTTACAGGAGTTCTGTTCAGATAGTCTTCAGATTGTTCTCCAAGTTGACTGGTCTATAATTCAGTTTTAATTTTACTGTGGTCATGGGAGGAGGCAAGCACAGTGTTTACTCCACTATCTTAATAGGAGCCTCCAAGTTTTTAAGAAAATAAAATAAATAACAATTATAAAATATGTTTCTTTGTAACATCCTCCCATGATAATATTAATAAGAATTTTAATTCTTTATACTATATATCTTTTTTGAGGAATTATGTTTCTAAGTCACATCTCCTATTGACCTTTCTCTTATGTTTGCATGCCCATTAAAGACTATATAAATTTTATCTGTGGAGCATATATCTCTGGAAAAACTAAGTTTATTCCAAATGTACAAACTTTTAGAAGAAATTTTAAATTCTTTTTGCTCTTTGTACGTTATTAGTTAAGGTAATTAATGTTAACTGTCACAACAAACTCCCAAATTTTGGTAGCTTAAAAGTTATCCAACCTAGTTTAAGAGTGTGTCCTTTACCATTTTACACAATAAAAGTTATCCAACCTAGTTTAAGAGTGTGTCCTTTACCATTTGGTAATTCAATGATCCAAGTTTCTTCCATTTTGTCATGTTTTCTATCACCACATGACTTCTGAATTCGTTGTAGCAAGAGAAGAGAGTAGAAGGCACACTCACTCTTGTATGTTCTGAATGAGAAGTGACACATCACTTCCGCTCACATTCTCATCTGCCAGAACACACTTCTATGTCTAGCACAGCTGCAAAGGAGGCCAAAACCTGCAAATGAGCACAGTGACCCTTGCTGAGCACTACATGTCTTTGCACATCATGCCAGCTTCACTCTCTTCTTACTCCAGCCTGCGATGCCTCATCTTCTGGAGTTGTTTTCTTCCTGTTTTATACTCCCTCCAGTATCTCCATATGCATATATTCTTTTCCATGCCAGAGAGAAAAAGGACAAATATCTGTAAAAAGAATGAGCTATTTCTAGAGGTACCTTTAGTTTAAAATGTTCATTTAAGTTCCAAATGTTTCTTGATGGCAGTCTCATTCCTTGTGTTTTCAAAGTTTTTGGTATTTCCTCTTCTTTCAAATGTATACTTGAAAGACTATTTGAAGGACTTGAATCAAGAAGAACAATATAATAAGGCTGGAAAACATAGTTGCTTTAAAATGTATTGCATAACAGCTAACAGCATGCAAACAAATAAGTGGATTACCTAAAAATAAATGGTTGCATTCTTTCTGTTTCAAAAGTTGAATGTCATGTGATAATTTTATTGTTATTAAAACATTGTTTTTAATTTGCATATTTTGTAGAAGTTGAAAAATAAATTTTACTGAGTATATTAGTTTCTTATTATTGCTTTAATGAATTACCATAGACTTTGTGGCTTAAAACAACATAAATTTATTCTTTTACAGTTCTGGATATTTGAATTCCAAAATGAGTCTTGGGGGCTAAGATCAAGGTGGTGGTAGGGTTTTTCCTTCTGGAGGCTCCAGGAGAGAATCCATTTCTTGCCTTTCCAAGTTCTAGAGACTTTCAGCATTCTTTGGCTTATGATCTCATCCCACCAATTTGTACTTCTGCCTTTATATTGCATTCTCTGTCTTTGACACTCCTGCCTTCTTCTTAGAAGGACCCTTGTGATATTGGGCCCACTCAGATAATTTAAGGTAATATTCCTAATCTTAGCTTCCTTAATTTAAAACCTAAAAAGTCACTTTAACCAGGTAAAGTGATATATTTAGAGGTTTCAGGGATTAAGATGGGAACATCTTTGTAGGGCCATCAATCAGCCTGTCATACTGAGCAATCTACAATCCTCCTTACATATTTTACATTCTTATGAATAGCCTATGCCTATCAATCACCTGGATAAAGATAGTGAGATAATCTATCAGCATGATACAATAAATTTATGTTCATGTAACTAAGTTGTTGGGAGCCATTCTTGATGAATGCCCTGCAGACAGGGTTGGAGTTGCCTGCAAGCTAGAAGTTTGCAGAGCAGGTGAGCTTGTTTACTGAAGGAGGAAGTTTGGCTTAATGGATAGCTCCTTAGTGAAGAAGAAAGTTTGGCTTAATGTTGAATGTTTCTTGCCCCAGGGAATAAGAGACAAAAACAGGAACAAGGATGTTTTGCCAGAACTTACTTAAAGGTCAGCGATCATTTGCATATGTGTGGGTGTTGCTTCTCCAAGGGTATATATATATGCTGTGCTAAATAAACTCTGGGCTCAGTATTCACTGTTTGCCCTCCTGACTCTATCTCTCTGTCTCCCTCTCTCTATCCTCTCTCTATCTCTTTTTTTTCTCAGTCCTCACTCCCCCTGTCGGGAACTGTTCGATCTTAATGGGCGGGCTCCGGTACTAAGTGAGTTGCAAAATCTTCAACATTAGCCAACCAGGCATTGGTTAATTAATACCCACTTAATAGATAGTGCTGATCACCTGAGAAGAGTTGAGTAAATTTGTGTACAGGTCAAGGTACCATTTGTAAATAAAGAGATCAAGACTTCCACAACTTCCTATAGGGACTCAAAGTTTAATTTTCTTTGATAGATTGTGGCAGCTAGGAAATGAAGGTCCACAGATAGGATAGATTCCCCAGAGGCACCATATTCTAGGTAGCAACATATTTGGGGCAATAAAAATAACTTACTTCATAGAAGAGGGATTCAATTTTTAATTTAAAACACAAATACTTCTAGCCATGATGATAGATTAGATAGTCTAGAGGTGGAGAAATTTTCATAAAATTAAACAATTTCAGCACGGTGAAAATTTCTTAATAGACCTGGTCCTTTGTTTGACTGGACATTAATCCAATCTTTCCAAAACTAGACATGTTTTTTTTTTTTCTTTTAAGTGTCATACATTCTGATATGTTCTATGACATAATTGTTATCATTGTAGTGGGGTTGCTATAAAACTACTCTGAAATCGTTTAACCAATGTAATGGAATTATAATGGCATTATAATGAGTGTCCTATAATTTTTTTACTATTGTAATGCTGTCATAATGACATTGTAAAGGGGTTCTCCATAAACATACACTGAAATCATTTTGCCACCATCATGACAGAGAAATGAGTCCCCATAGAGTTTAATTGAAATTGTTTTGCTCTTATAATGGCATTATTAATGCAGTCATCCTAGACTTACAGGGAAATTGTTTGACCATCATAATGTGGTCTTCATAGACTTACAATAAAATCGCTTACCAGTGTAATGTGGTTTCCATTAACTTGCACTAAAATCATTCTCTTACCATAATGGCATTATAATAGGGTATCCATGAACTTGGACCACCAAACTTTGGTTCTCTTGATGGTATCATAGCAGCATTGCTACAAAGACAGTTAAAGTTATGTTGATGCCCTACAGTGTCATAAGCAAAGACTGTAAGTAATGCACATCTACTTTTCACACTTAAGTATCATGTGGTTTTTCCTTTAAAAATAATATTCTGACCACAATATACTTTATAAACCAACAACATTCACTTCTCAAATAACTGGATGAGAGAACCCTAGATTCCTAGGACAGAAGAATTCATTTTGTGTACCTGTGATTTAAATTCTAATGATTTTTTTTATTAATTTAACTATCCTCTCTCCTCATTTTTTAAAAAAGCATAATACGTCTTTCTCCTGATTCTTCAAAAAACAAATATTATTTTTATAAATCTTATTTTGTACTATTATTTACAATTTTTTAAAAATTGGTATGAAGTACAATTATTACTTTCTAGTCTTTAGTATAGCATATGAAGTGTGCGATGTTTATATTAAGTTTTTTATAATCTTGTTCCCTTTTATTTAAAAGAGACAACACAAAGATAGAAAACTCACTGGAAATGAATATATATGGAATAAAAATAGATTAAAAGCATGTCACTGAGTTGATAAATATTTACTGAATGCACAGACCCAGTATTATGTTCATTATTAGGACACGCAAGCAGAGTAAATGGTGTGATGTTGAGGGAGTTTTATGTTTGCTTAGGATACAATTATATTACCAGTAACATAACTTCACAAACAGCATTTTGGGATCTGTCTACTACAGATGATTTGCCAGCCTAAACTTTTTTAACAATACTTTTAAAATTACAGTTAGCAAACAATGTTATATTAGTTTCAGGTGTACAACATAGTGATTAGACATTTATATAACTTACAAAGTGATCACCTTGACAAATCTATACCCATCTGACACCATATGCATCGTTATTACAATATTACTGACTATATTCCTTATGCCATACTTTACATTCCCATAACTATTTTGTAACTACCAATTTGTACTTTTTTATTTCTTCTCCTTTGTTACACCCCACCCAACCCCCCTCCTATCTGGCAACCAAAAAAGATGTTCCCTCTTTCTATAAGTTTGTTTCTGTTTTGTTTATTTTGTTCTTTAGATTCCACATGTAAGTGAAATCATA
The DNA here is from genome assembly GCA_004027375.1 of Macroglossus sobrinus. NCBI lineage: Eukaryota > Metazoa > Chordata > Mammalia > Chiroptera > Pteropodidae > Macroglossus > Macroglossus sobrinus. The sequence continues at coordinate 161,496 of PVKZ01001062.1, read as the reverse complement.
TGGCATTTGTCTTTCTCTGTTCAATTTACTCATTATTAGCACAATACCCTCTAAGTCCATCCATGTTGTTGTAGATGGCAAGATTTCATTCTTTATTTTATAGCTGAGTATTAATCTACTATATATATATATATATATATATATATATATATATATATATATATATGTACCATCTCTTTTTTCTTCATTAATCCATTAATGGACACCCAGGTACTTTTCACATCTTGACAATTGTAAATAATGCTGTCATGAACATATGGATGCACATGTGTCTTCAAAGTAGTGTTTTAGGCTTCTTTGGATAAATACTCAGAAGTGTGATAACTGGATCCTTCTTGTCTCTTGCTATAGCCTTTATTTTAAAGTCTATTTTGTATATTTTGTATAAGCATTTTATTTGTTTGTTTCCATTTTCATGAAGCACATTTTTCCATCCCTTTACATTAAGTTTATGTTTGTTTTTTGATCTGAAGTGAATCTCTTATAGGCAGCATATGTAGTGGTCTTATTTCCTTATTCATTCAGTTATCTTATATTTTATTGGTCACCTAATCCATTTATATCGAAAGTAATTATTGATAGGTATGTAGTTACTGCTATTTTATTATTAATATTTTTTTTCTTTTTTTTTCTTTTTTCTTTTTAAAAAGCTCCTCTGACATTTTCTTTAATACTAGCTTGGTACTCATGAACTCTTTTAGCTTTTTCTTGTCTTGGAAGCTCTTTATTTGTTCTTCAAGTCTAAATGATAGCTTTGCTAGATAGAGTAATCTTGGTTGTAGGTCCTTACTTTTCATCACTTTGAAATTTTCACATCAGTCCCTTGTGGCTTGCAAAATTTCTGTTGAGAAATCAGCTGACAGTTTTATGGGAGCTCCCTTCTAGGTAATTAGCTGCCTTTCTCTTGCTGCTTTTTGGATTCTCTCTTTGACTTTAAACTTTGGCATTTTATTATAACAGTTTTTGGTGTGGGCCTCTTTGGATTCATCTTGTTTGGGATTCTCTACATTTCCTGTGCTTGTGTGACTATTTCCTTTGGCAGGTTAAGGGAGTTTTCTGTCATTATTTCTTGAAATAGGCTTTCAATTCTTTGTTCCTTCTCTTTTCCTTTTGATACCTCTATGATGTGAATGTTAGTGTGCTCTATGTTGTCCCAGAGGCTCCTTAAACTATCCTTATTTTTTTGGTTTATTTTTTCTTGTTGCTGTTCTGATTGGGTGTTTTCTGATACCTTAGCTCCTAAATTGCTGATTTGATCCTCTGCTTTATCTAATCTACTATTGATTCCATCTAGTGTAGTCTTCATTTCAGTTATTGTATTCTTCATTTCTGACAGGTTCTTTTTTATGGTTCATATGTCCTTTTTATGCTATCTCTCTGTTGAAGTTCTCACTGAGATCATCTCCTCTTTCCCTAAATTCTTTGAGCATCCTTACAACCAGTGTTTTGAACTCTGCATCTGGAAAATCTACCTTATCTCTATTTCATTTAGTTGTCTCTGTCCCACCACCCCCTGGAGTTTTATTGTGTTCTCTCATTTGAGAAATGTTTCTTTGTTTTCTCATTTCGGCTCCCTCCCTGACTTTATTTCTATATATTAGATAGAACTGCTATGTCTCCTGGTATTAGTAGAGTGGCCTTATGTAGAAGATGGTCTGTGAGGGCTAGTGGCAGTCTCCTTGATGCTTTAGTTGTGTCCTTGTTTGAGTTTTTTGTGTCTTCTTGTTGTAGTTGAGCCTTGGTTGCTGTTTGCACATCAATGGGAGGAATTTACTCTAGGGATGATTGGTTGTGAGGACTAGCTAGTGACTACAATGGAGGAGCTATTTTGAGGAGCTGACCTTATGAGGCAGAATTTGCTTTAGCAGGGCTCTGGTGCCTTCCCTGTCTGCCCTTTGGGTTTGTTGCCCTAGGATGTAGCCCTGGGTGGTGCTCAAGTTCAGACTGAAGCTAGCCACTGAGCATGCTTGTCAGTACCTAATGGGAGGGGCTCTGCTATAGGAAAAGTTCAGTCATAGCCTATACCCTACTCTAGACTACCTGGCATGAGTCACCAAGCAATCCATAGATGGCTGCCATTCGTGATGTGCTTGGATGTGCCTTGAGAGGCTTAGCCACTAAGCAAGGTTGCCTGAAGCTAGTGCTAGCCTTGAGGTTGCTCAGTATGCTCAGGCAAGAGCATGCTTGAGAGATTTTAGAAAAGTCTGAAACATGAGCCAAGATAGGCCATTTGTATGGAAAAGACACTGGAAACACCATGAGTGAGTCCACAAGTTGGGTGAGGCAGGGTGTCAGAGAATCTCTAAGACAGGGCAAATGGTGTTTGACAGGTTGATGGAGACTCAGGTATGGTGCCTGCCTGAGAGTACACATTGAGTGGAGGGAGATCTCAACAAAGAAACAATTGCTTCTGCCAGCACTTCTGTCTGAGAGAAAGCCTCCCCATTCCCTTGTCCTGAAGCCCCATTTGTCCCTTGTGCCTTTCAAGCTGTTGCTCCAGCACTGGAACTCAGAGTGAGTGAGTCTGTCAGCAAGTAAGTCCTCACACAGGTTCCTTAAGATGAACATTTGTGACTCCAGCAGTCCTTTACCTCACTCAGTCACAACTTCTGCTGGTTTTCACAGACAGAATATGTGGGGACTTCTCTTTCTGGCACTGGAGCCCCAAGCTGGGGATACTGGTGTGGGGTTTGGACCCTTTTCACTTTTAGGGGGTATCTCTGCAGCTTACATATCCCTCCCAGTTCTCAACCACCAAATGCAGGCATGGAACCAGCCCTCTTACTAGTCTCAAGGTGGCCTCTTCTATTTGTCCCCAGTTATAGGACTTCTGTTTAGCTCCCAGGTGACTCCCATTGATGGTTGTTCTGAAGTTTAGTCATGATTTTGACATAGTTGTGAGAAGAGGCAAGCACAGTGTTTACCTATTCTGCCATTTTGACTGGAAGCCCCTAGAAATTTCTAATCAATCTTTCTCTGAACTAACAATAGCATAGTGAAGCTACACCTGATTTTAGAAAGCATAACATGTTATATTTGTATTATTATGAATTTTATTTCTGTTGTTATTAAAATCTTACTGTGTTTTCAGTCTCATTTTCTTTAGACACACCTATGAGTTCTCACATCAGAAAGCAAGTCAGTATAATTAGGTATGAAACAGTTGCAGACCATAGCCCATGATGTAGACAGAACTTTAATTACTTCAAAAAAATAATGAAAGTAAAAAGCAAATGGCTTTTTTTAATAAAAGCTAGCAGCGATGTCTTTGTCTTGGTTTAAAGAGAAAGTTGTCTTGGAGGAGTTCTTTTTTTGGCTCTAGAACAATTTCTCTAAGGTCAACCCTACAATTAGAAGTTCAAAAAATATATGTTATTTTCCTGGGGAAAAAGTTATCACAAGATGTCTTTTTTTTGTATAATGTTGGAGAAAGTCATCAAGACGATGTGACTCATACTTGACAGGTTGGACTCAGGCAATCAGAGGTTCCATCCCTGCCCTGTCCTTGGAACATACATTTTACCTATTCTTTCCGTACTAGTAGCCATTTCAAGGACATAACCTTGAAACAGTAAGGTATTGAGATCACTTGGACAGTATACATGACTGAACTCAGTTAAGTTAAACTTTTAAGATTCTGGCAGGCAGGTAGGTATGGAGATCTATTTATCTTACAGATGTCCAAGACAAGCCTCATAAGTAAGTTCCCTTGTACTAAACCTGCCACTTATTAATCTAGAGTAATCTGCCTCCTTCTTTGGTTTCTTCTTGTCATTTGTATAAGGAAGCCAGTTATAAATTTCACCTGGTGAAACCCAAGTTTGTGAACCAACAAATAAAAATTGTCTCTCTGAATACTCACATAATACAAAGTCTTAATCACTAAAGAGGAGGTGGGAAAATTTGTATAGGGGTCACAGAACCTTTAGGGAACAAAGAGATCAAGACTTCTACCACTTTCCTTTTGAAATTCAATCCTAGAACATCATCTTGGGTAGATTGAAGTGGTTAGACAATAGAGGTCTGCAGATGGAAGAGATACCTCAGGGGCACCTAAGTGGTTATATATCAGATAGGGTGCATGGAGTGTTGACTAAATTCAGTTCATGGATTTGTGGACAAAGGTAGTGGGGAATTTGTCTCAGGCTAACAGCTCTCCTATTGCTGGGTGTGCTTTCAGACAATATTTATTATTTAATAGTAATAAAATAATAATATTACTATGTCAGGGATTTTTCTATTTGCCTTACACAGGCCATCTCAAAATAACTAACTTTATGATATGTATCTACCCATCAGAAAACTGGGAGAATAAATGAGTTGACAAAGGTCACATAGCTATTAAGTGGTTAAATCAGTGATTACCTCAGGCAGTTTGACTCTGGTGTCAACCTGTTTTTGCACTATAACATTTGAGACCCCAAGTTTAGAGTAATCTTGTCCCTAGCACATTGATACAGTAGAATCCTACTTCCAATGCTGAGATCCAAGATGGTAGGAATGATTTCGGAACTGGAAATCATGCTTATGGTGGTATAAGGAAACATTTGAGAAATAAATTTTCTGCACTTTAAACCCTGATTTGGTATTGCCAGGATTGTAGTGGTATCAGAGCAGCAGATGAATACAGCATTTAAATGTATGGGTCCACATGTGTTTAACAATGACAAATGTTGTTTAGAACAAAGTGATTGCAGCAGAAACTGGAGAACTCTCTTCCACTGAACTGATCAGATTTTTTAGTTGTTTCCCAAAATTGTGAAGCAGAACTGATTCTCTTTGAATGAGAAAGTCTCCTGAGTTCTTGAAATATTCAGGGAGTTGGATGATTCCCAAGAGAGATGGTTGAGTTCCTGCTAATGGGCATGTGAAGGCTCTAGAGATTAATTTGAATACTAAAAATACAAATGACCACATTTATATCATATGCTCATGGAAGAAGTCATTTGATATATTCTGCAAAAACCTCTGGATTAACATATAGCAGCCAGATTTAATTTAAAAAATGCAACCAATGATTATCTCAGAATAACTTACTGAAAGCCACTGTCTTTTACTGCCAAGGTAAGGTTACAGACTAATAAATAAAATTGAAAAATCAATTATAATGGTCAGAGGAAGGCAGCAGAATAACACCAGGATAAAGTTAAGAAAACAACTGTACCTAAATTATAATATGGCTACCACTTAATTTACATTTAAAGTAGCAAAACAAACATTATGATTCTTAGCATTTTATCATTCCACTTCTGCTACAAAATTAGTGTCAACTTTAAGAATATCATTATTCCTAAACATTAACAAGAGATCCTGTAGGTCAGTGGAAAGAACACTCAGACTGGATATCAGATAGGGTATCAATAAAACCTACCTTATGGGTTTGTTGCTAGTATTAACTGAGATAATTCACATACAGCATTTAACATAGTGCTTGACACATGGTAAGCATCCAATAAAGGTTAACTCAGTTTTTATTGTTGTGTTGTTGTTATTTGCCAATAAACCATGCAGTTTCAGACAAAACACAATTTCTTGGGGTCTTAAGTGGCCTATCTTCAAGAAGAGAGAACCAAATTAGATGACTTCTAAGCTCTTTTTAAAATTCAGGTTGTTTTAATATATGAATATATGCTGGAAGAATTCTGAAGGCAGTATTTTCTGAATACTTCATTAAGATATCTCAAAATGATGTAGGCATAGGTAGTAGAACTATTAGGAATTTTGATGATAAAATAACTCTGAGTTATTTAGAACAGTTTTAAGAAAAGCATTTAGAGTGACCTGGATAGCAGTCAAGGATGACACTGAGTTTTAAGATTTTTATGGATCTTAAGAAAAAAAAATTAGTGGCTACATAGCAAGAAATACTGCCAAACACTGGCTAATCATGGCACAGTTTACTCAGTAACCTTTGAAGACTCTGATACGGCAATATCATCAGCAGAATTCTCTTTAAGTAAAAAATATATTTATGGTTAGTAATACCAGTTATGTAATAAATTGTGGGGCATTAGAAAGCTTTAAGAGGAAATTCTTTTGAGATATTTTGATATGAAGAGTAAAGCGTTTGTCAGTCATTCAATATGATTTACAGAGATATTTGACTGAAGAGCTGTCAAAGTGCTATAGAAGAACAAAAGTTAAGTAGACAAAATCAGACATTGGACAAACATTAGGTAGGTTGAGTTCAATGAAAACTGAAAACTGAGGTTAACTAATTTTATAGCTATAAAAGGCAGGATGTGAGATGAAATAGGTATTGGCACAGTTCTTAACCTTGAAAACTGCCAAAACTTTCTGGCTTACAATTATTATTTTCTTATTTTGGTATAACATCATTATTCTAACAGAACAAGAATTGACAACGGTGGAATGAGAAAAATTGGTGTTCGGCTTTTTCACAAAATTGAAACCTTAGATTTTGTTGATGAACTCTAAATAAAAGTGGCCCTAGACCTATGGACATATTCTTCTCCATATAGAGTTGCCTAAGCAAATTATGAGACACTGTAGGAGGGGATGGCAGTATTAGTTACAAAAGTCTCCCATCTCATTGCCTAAAATCCCTAGGGCTGCTCCGTGTCCTACAGATTTTTTCTCTTCATTTATTCTTTGAGTCATATCACTATACTTTCTCCATGCTTAAGCTGTGACTTACAACAAATGTATACTGACAATAATCACCCATCTATACTGTCTTTCTTCTCTACTCTTTTCTTTTCCTTTAAAAAAAATTTTATTTTATTAGCTTCAAGTATACAGTACATTGGTTAGACATTTATATAGTTTATAAAATGATCCTCCTAATTGGTCTTTTTCTCCTCTGACTCTCCACTTAGCCATTATTTTAATGCTAATTGCATTCCCTATGCTCTGCTCCCCATCCCTGTGACCATCTATCAACTACTAATTTGTACTTCTTTGACCCTTCACCCTATTCTCCCAGTCCCCCAAAACTCCTCCCCTTTGGCCATCGTCAAATTATCCTCTATATTTGTGAGTTTGTTTTTGATTAGTTAGTCCTTTTTGTTCCTTAGATTCTGCATATAAGTGAAATATATGGAATTTATTTTTCCCTCTCTAACTTATTTCACTCAGTATGATAACCACTAGGTCCATCCACGTCATTGCAAATGGTAGGATTTTATTTTTTTTTTTCATGGCTGAGTAATATTCCATTGTATACATGAACCATAACTTCTTTGTCCAGTCATCTGTTGATGGGCATTTAAGTTGCTTCCATATCTTGGTTATTGTAAATTATGCTGCCATGAACATAGAGGTGCATAGATCTTTGCAAATTATTATTCTGGTTTTCTTTAGATAAATACCCAGCAGTACAATTGCTGTGTCAAAAGGTATATCTATTTTTAATTTTTTAAGAAGCCTCCAGACTGTTTTCTATAGCAGCTGTACAAATTTGTAATCCCGCCAACAATATATGAGAGTTCCCTTTTCTCCACATACTCACTAACACTTGTTCTTTGATTTATTGATGCTAGTCACCCTGATAGGTGTGAGGTGACATTTCTTTGTGGTTTTAATTTGCATTTCTCTGATGTCTTGAGCATCTTTTCATATGTCTATTGGTCATCTGTATTTCCTCTTTAAAAAAATGTCTGTTCAGGTCTTCTGCCCATTTTTTAACTGGATTGTTTGTTTTTTGTTGTTGAGTTGTATGAATTCTTTATATATTTTAGATATTAACTTCTTATCAGATGTGTTATAAATGAATATCTTCTCCCATTCAGTTGGTTGTCTTTTTGTTTTATTGATGGTTTCCTTTGCTGTACAAAACCTTTTTAGTTTGATGTAGTTCCATTTGTTTATTTTGTTTGTTTGTTTCCTTGCCCAAGGAGACATATCTGAAAAAAAATTATTCTTAACAATATCAGAAAGTTTACCGACTATGTTTTCTAGAAGTTTTATGGTTTGAGATCTTACATTTAAGTCTTTAATATATTTTTAGTCTATTTTTGTATATAGTGTAAGAAGATGGTCCAGTTTCTTTTTTTGCATGTATCTGTCCAATTTTCCCAGCACCATTTATTAAAGAGACTGTCTGTACCCTATTTTATATTCTTGTCTCCTTTATCATATGTTAAGTGAGCGTATAGGTGTGGACTTATTTCTGGGCTCTCTATTCTGTTCCATTGATTGATGTATCTGTTTTTATGCCAGTACCATGCTATTTTGACTACTGTAGGTTTATAGTATAGTTTGATATCAAGTAGTGTGACACTTCCAACTTTGTTCTTCTTTCACAAGATTGCTGTGGCTATTATTCAAGTCACCTGACTGTTAATCAGCTCTTCTATTTATTTCTACTACTATCACTTATGTCAAGATTTACATTTTATGAACCTAAGGAGATTAAAGGTTATGGAACATTTTAAGAAATGACTTTATACCCCTTCAATAAGTTATTACAATTCAGAGTTTTAGAAGTGTGGGCATTTTTTGCTTCTGCAGCATAAATAAATAGCTATCCATTTAATGTTATTAAGTAGCCCAATTGTTCAAACACTATATTTGAATTGAAAACATTATTGTACCATTATGAGAATATGAACAATTCATATTTTAAAAAGTATTTTTCAGAATAAATTCCGTAGACAAATACTTTTGATTAAGGTATAAATATATACAATGAGGGGGGGAAATGTATGAACCTGTATAGATCAATTGATAGATCAATTGATATCCAATGTATATATATGTATGTATATCTGGGTAGTGGTTAAATGGACACACACACTTACATACATAATGGATGAATGGAGAGAGAGAGAGACAAGCCACTTAACTATTACCCAGATCAAGATATAAAAAATTTCTATTACTCTAGAAGTTTCTCCTTATATCCCTTCACATCAATACTAGCTTCTATCCACATCTCATTTCTCCACCTACCAAGATGCAACCATTATTTTGACTTCTGTCATTAACTAGTTTTCCCTGTTCTTGAACCTCATATAAATGGAATCACATAGTAATTAACTGTTGTATCTAGCTTCATTCTCTCATCATTATATTTGTGAAAGTCATCCAAATTGTTGTATGAAGGAGTAATTTCATTTTTTATGGTTATGCAGTATTCCACTGTATGGATAGAACAAAATGTATTCATAATTGAAATTTTGGGTTTCTAAAAATAAGTTACCATCTTCCTTGGAAAATATGGTACAATTATTTATAAAACAACGCCAAAATTTTACCACACTGAATTGGTTAAGAATTAAAAACTGTGTTTTAATTCTAGCTTTTCCAGCAACTAATAAAGTAATCTTGGACAATTTATTTTTCTTATGTGACCCTATAAATTAAAGTCTTAAATGTGTTGTTGTAATGTTGTTTCTATTTCTAACACATATGGTTTAAAAATATATTTTATTCTCTGTTTTAGTCTGAGTCTTTGACCAGGGAAGACCCCTGACCCTATATTCAGTGAAGAGAAAGACACTTGTAGACAAAATAAGTATTGTATTCTAGGCCATTTTTTATTCATTTTTCCAATGTCTTTGGATTCATTATGATTTTTAATCCTTTCCTTAACAGAGGCTGAAAGGGTCTAATGATCTTAGTTACTATTACTTATCCTTTGCAGGTTTTTTTTCCTGTCAGATTCCCAAAGAAATGCCTTCGTGGTCCTCTTGGCAGAGGGAATTTGCTCTAGAGCCACCAGATTTCTCTCATTTGTGCTAATACAGCTTTCCTGTCAGATCTAAATCTTAAAAAGGGTCATGCTCTCACCAAAGTAAGTGGCTTTTCATCTGCTTCAGAGAGATTAGGAGTGTTGGAACACATTATGTGGTCACAATAACGAAAATAATTTCTTGTTACATGTTGTTAGGGCAATTGTAATCCAAATTAGCCTAAGAGTCTTCATTCCTTTCTGTATTTGAACTAGAGCTACAAATTTTTTTTTTCTTTAGGTCTAAACACAAACCAATGGTGATTGATGACCCAAGCCAAAAATTTTGTTTAAGATTTCCTTAATTATGTATAAATAAATTATTCCACTGAGACTGTACTTGGTATTGCCAAAATTGCTACCAAGTGTAAAATTAGCCTTTTGTAAAAGCTACATTAACTCTTCAAAGCCACTAGATTTCTAGTTACTGTAGTGAATCCATTATTTACATATAAATGAACCTAGTCCATCATTTATTTGCAAACTGTTTTTTTCTTTGCCCTCACAGGCTTAGAATCTTGTGGGTGTCACTGTGCGAAGTTCTTAAATTTCAAGTCTTATACATCCAGGAACTGGAACTAAGTGGCTTAATGGAGAACTCAGAGTTTAAAAATCATTAGACATTCAGAAAAGATCCTTGACCTGTAGGTAAAGGAATTAGTTTCAAGCATCTCTTTCTTCTGCACTTCTATTTTTTACTTTATTTGACTTAACTGGAATTGTTCTAAGTCTTAGGCTGTCACGGGTTAACTAGACAGATGTGCTTGCTGTCCTCTAGCATTTCTGATCTATTGTTACTTTAGGTTCTCTTTGGAAAACTTCATACTTAGTAGCTAAAGACTGGGTCACTACTAAATTGTTCACGACATAGTTTCAATCTTCATATAAATGCTCATGCTCATATGTTTCTTCCTCCCAGGAAGCCCAGAACCTGGTTCTTCTTTCCCATTTAAAACTATAAACATGATGTGTGTGTGTGTGTGTGTGTGTGTGTGTGTGTGTGTGCGTGTGTGTGTGTGAGCGCGTGTGTGTGTGTTTGTGTGTGTGTCTTTTGTTGTGTGTGAATACTTAAGAATATTTTGTCAAGAATTTATACAGTTTGAAGGAAAAAGAATAAAATAATAATTCTTATAACTTTAAATAGGTCCTTTCAAGCTTGCATATTAGTTACAACCTGCCCCTTTATAACCCATGCAAGCCAGTTTAGACTACTAGATTTAGAGGCAGAAAACTTGAGTTTAGATTTCAGCTATGTTATCAATACTTAAGTTTCCTTGGTAGACTTATTTCTTGCCTTTGAGAGTGAATGATCTCATCTGTAAAATGGGGATAGTATTTTATATTGTCTGCATAATTAAATTGTTTAAAAGAAAAGTGGATTACACTGGAGATCAGGACATTTAGGACAATTATTTCAATTATATAGTATGAGCAGCTTTCTATGTAATAAAAGGGGCTAGTACTACAGTTAATGCTCATTATCATAGCCATTGACAACCTAGAGGAATAAGGAAGAAAGATGGTTGCCTCTTCACAGCCCCTTATACACCATAACCTTCTTTGTTCTTTTTCAGTCATCATTTGTTTAAAACACTATTTGCCAGGAATTAAACCATGCTTTGAGTATAATACCTGGATGACTGGGCACTTATGCACTCAGATGTATACTTTCTATCTTAGAAGGAGTACTTTCACAAAGCTCCCTCCACTATTCTTCACTCCACAATGGAAATTTCCTTTCTCTTTGGGTCAGTTATTTCATTTCACTAATGAGACATGTAAAAGATAAACGATATCACTCGGGCACAAATGACAATTAGATGGCAGAGTTGGATTAGAACCTATTAGATGACTTTACTTCCAGGTCTGTTCTCATGTCATTGAACAAGTTTCCTGCTCCCATTTCAGCTCAGATTTCTTATTTACAGTTGATGTTTTATTATCTGAAACTTCAAAGATTAACACTCTGACCCCTGAAAGGCAGGTTTAAGTGATTGTAACACTCTTGCCTCAGTGCACTTTTATTTTTGCTTAATCAATTTATCAAGACCTTCTATTGTTAGCAGAAAAAGGCAGAGACCAAAAATGTTCACAGCTCCAAACACTGGATTATTCATTAGAAGTGGTAGTGTTTTATGAAAACAAAATAGACAGAACCAGAATTATCATGATTTAACAAGTGAGCGCTCTAGATATGAGCACCAAAAAAATATGTTTGTGCTACAAAACCAAAAAAAAAAAAATAGAATCTGATCTCATAATTCTTCATTTTTCCCATAAGAAATTTTAATTTCCATATGCACCTAGTCTTTTTATATCTGCTTATATAAATTAGGACTAAATCTGCCTACAGTGAAACATTAAAAAATAATAGTGATTAAACATACAATTTTCTTTCTTTCGGATAAAAGCATTTCAGAATTAGACAGTCCAGGTGTGATAACCGGCACCATGGAGTCATTAGTAAACCTTCCTTTCTCTCTTCTCCTACTTTGTTAACTTCAAAGTGTGGCTTCCCTCTTCAAAATTACCTCTTGATCCAAGGTAGCTGCTAGAACTCCAGTCCTTGTGTCATTATTCCAGGCAGCTAGAAAGAGTGAGAAGGGAAGGGCAGAATGGTACACACCAACTGTCTTCATTGTAAAGGAGTTTTTCTTAAAGTCCCACCCCATGACATCTGCTTATGTCCTTTAGCAGGATCTTATTCCTATGACCACCCTTAGCTGTGGGGAAGATAAAACTTTCTATTTTGTTTGTTTTTTGTTTTGTTTAGTTTCATTCTGTTCTGTTTAATGTTTAAACTGGCCATGTTGAATCTGCTACTGTTATAAGGTTTCGTATTAAAGAAGAAGGAAAAATGGTTATTGGATAAACAATTATCAGTATCTATTAGTGTTTAAACCAGGCATTGAATAAATATTAAATATGAAAATTTTTTAGGGACCAACTATGAATGAGCTTCCAAATAATTCATATAAAAGATTTGTTCATATAAATCAGTAATCCAACACAATAACTATAAGAAAGTCTTTGAATACTTTTCTATGTAATTATTTTAACAAAATAATATATAATTGTTATAAGAAACAACATAGGAATATGAAGAAAAATAATTTCCCCATTTCTCTTTGCCATTCTGTCTCTCTTCCCACCTCTCAGAAAACCAAGCAAGCAGTTTATGTCTTGTTTCCCACATATCTCTAGAATTAAACAAATAAATGATATACATGTTATTGTTAGAATCAAAATTGAATCATATACAAATTATTCTGCAACTTAAGTTTTTAACCTAATCTAAGTTCAATACATAGAGATATCTTTATTTTTTTCAATAGCTGCTTAAAATTCTCAAGTACAGATATACTATAACTATTTTACAAAGAAGACAATTATACTGATTAAAGTGTCCAGAAGGGTAGCAAAATCAGCTTGACAAGTTACTAAAGAGAGTTAAAAAACAAAGAGCCTGAACAACTGGGAGAAAGTTAGAGGTTTTAGGGTCAAGCAGATTAAGTGGGTTAAGGTGGCTAGCTAAGGACATAGAGCATGCTCAGAGTGTGACTGCAGCATTTTCAGGACAGAGGGGACACTTTTTAGCATAGCTCCTTATGCCACAAAATCCCTAAAGATGTCATTTATGCCATCTGGCTTTGTTGTTCCTCTCAATCAGCATCTTTAGACATTTCTACTATTCATTTTTTCCCTTTCAAACATCTCCCAATCAAATCACCATCTAATTTCTAAATTCTGAAAAAAAAAGTTTAAAAAAATTAAAAACATTTTACTTAAACCACTTTTTTCTAGTTATTAGTCCACCTATTGACACAATTTTTTCCATTTTTAATTTGAGAATTATTTGTATTTTTTCTTCACATTTCACACATTTTTTGTCTTTGTTCTGCCCTCTTGCCCCTTTTCCTTTTTTCATGATGGTCTACTGTATCCCACCCTCTATGCTTTTCAGATATTTACTATTGAAACACAAACCAGCATATATGTTTTCAACTTGAACTGGTATGAATATTTAAAATTTAACACAGAAAGGAGCTGTGTTTGCATCTGAATCCTAGGTTTGCTGTTTCTTCTTCTGAAATGTGAGCTTCATCCTGTAAACTGCTCTCCTTCTCAACCTTGCCCTATTCAATTCATAAGGCCTGAATTATGTTATGAGCATAGTGAGTAAGTAAAGAAAGTATGTATTAAGGCAAAGGAGACTCTACGAAAGAGACTGAAGAAACGCTTACTCTGGAACACAAATATGTAGATATTTCTACATGCAGGGCAGACAAATATGATCTAGAAACAAACACCAACTTCTTGGGTTCTTTTGGCTCATCCAAGCTTGAGGGATTTTTCCTACTTAGTGTTTTGTGGAGTGGGTCTGAGTAAAGAGGGAAATGGTGATGATTTTCACTGGGAAGTGAATACATACTCATGCATTCTTTATTATCTCTATTTGCTGATATCCTTGTTGTTAACTGAAGATTCCAGGAAATCAGGAGCTGGTTCTGAAAGGATCTAACAACATAACTATGTATTCCTTTGTCTTTTACATCACTTTTACTAAGAAACATGATCTATATTTATACCACAATCAATTAATAAGAATATAGATCTCAGAGAATCTCATATGTAGAAGTAATTTGCATGTGAAGGAACTGGAAAGATAAAATGGTTTGCCCCACTTATGTTATTGTTGGCAAAGCCAGAATCAAGTTTTTGTCCATCATGCAGGTTTCTGGCACTAGGCTGTTTGAGATGTTAAACTGATGTATTAGCTAAAACCTCCATTCTTTATTCTTTCCAAGAACAAAAACCACCCAACATTTTAGTGAATGCTGATTACTTACCAGACTCCACTGTGCAAGATGTTTTAATGCTTTTATTTACTCCATGAATATTTGTCCAGGGACATTTATGTGCAGCCTCTTTGTCTACTTGACTGTAGATAAGTCAAAGAGGGTTCCTGTCTTTATGGAGTTTACATCTGGATTTGTGTGTGTGTGTGTGTGTGTGTGTGTGTGTGTGTGTGTGCATGTGTATGTGTGTATGACAGAGGGTGAAGGTGGGAAGTGAAAGAAGAACAATAAGCAGGTAAACATGTATAATTTATATGATAGCGTTTCATGTTAATCTAACAGATAGGCTAGAGAACAGTATGGAAGATGAGAAAAGACAGCTACATTATATTTTCTCATTCAATTCTAAAATCAAGTCTAAGACACAGGCACTAATGTTATGCCTAATACACAGATAAAGAAAGAAAGTCTCAGAGGAGTTTAGTTTGGTAACTCCTTCAAGTCCATACCATACATCTTGGGCTGGAAGGAGCCAGAACTAACCCAGGTCTGCCTTACTCCATAGTTGTGTTCTAGTCTCTATGTCCAATTGCCTCTAAATGAGAATATTTTTTAAAAAAAGCTTAAATTTTTATTCAAAGCGGCGATTCTTAAATGAGAAAATACAGTGGAAAAGTACTGATGATTAAGTATCTGAATAGTTGAGCTGAGTTGTTTAATGAGGTTAAGGCTCATAGCATCAGAACTTGAGTTATTTCATCTTAAGAACGATGAAAAAGAGGCCAAATAAAAATGCATTATTGGATTCATCTGGTTACTATTTTCAAGGATCAAAGAATCAGCTAATAGGTACACAATTCTTGAAGCCATGCTGTTCAAAGCAAGGTCAGCAGCTAATAAAGACATCTACTATTTAATCATGGATCAGACCACTTGACTTTGCTTATAGCACTGATATCAGACATTACTGGCTGAGAACCAGCGGAGTACTCAGTACAGCATAAAATAAGAGAGGTTTGCGGATCTGTTAATTGCATCTTGTCTCAGCTGTAGGAGGTATACTACTCCAAAATCAGTCCCTTCCAATTATTCCAGGTTGCAGCTGGCATGGTGAACCCTGGATTGTTTTCACCCAATGAAAGAGTCTAATTTTATCATAAAATCACAGGACTGGCAAGACCTTGAGAGGTCAGAGGAGGTTGTCAGGCAAGACAGCACTGAGAGGCTATATCTAATCCTATTTTAACCCATCTCCAGAGGGGAGATTCCATGATTTTTCCTGAAAGCCAATGCCACTATTAAGCAACCTTTTCTGTAGCCAGTTTAACGTCCCTAGTGATTTATGTTAAATTCATCTTTCACTGGGTTCATAGTGCTAGTTTTACTATCCCTATTTTCTCTATTCATTTTTTAAAATTATTAGTGAAAGTTGAAATAATTCTTATGTTTGCATAGAGTGACTATTTATATTGTTGTTTAATGGGATATTGTATTGATTATTTAGCTTAATATGCCTGAATTGCATACCTATTCTATAGTAGCTGTAAGAATTCCAAAGAAATAAAAATAACTTTGAAGGACTTTCACTTAGTTCTCACATTTTCACCTGGTTTCCTAGGTCCAGGCACACTGTCCAATATTATATCTTCAAACATGCCAATCTTATCATTATTATTATTTTTTTTACTCAGGGTTTTTGCACTTTCTATTTGATACTGGGCTTGTAACAGTCCACCATAAATCTGCTAGTGAAGGGCTCTTCTTCCTCAGAAGAGCCATTCCTGATTGACCTATTTAGAGTTTCCCCAGAGCACGTATCAGTCTTTAAAATTATCTTATTTATTCCCTAGTAGGCACTTTTGTTGTTTCTCTCTTTTCCCAGTAAAATGTAAAAAACTACTTCCCTTGAGGACCTTACCTGATTATTTTTTTTCAATTATATAAGAACAGTGTCTAAAGCAGGCACATGATAGCTATTTAATAAATATTTGCTATAAAAAAAAAAGATGAATGAAAAGTTTTTTGCATAGCAAGAGAGCAGTGTGAAATATTTAATTAATAAGTCTGTTTCCTCGTGGTGCTCCTAGAGTGGTGGTATGTTTTGAGAGGATATATGGTGT
Organism: Macroglossus sobrinus; assembly: GCA_004027375.1. Lineage (NCBI taxonomy): Eukaryota > Metazoa > Chordata > Mammalia > Chiroptera > Pteropodidae > Macroglossus > Macroglossus sobrinus. Next base: position 144,883 of record PVKZ01001062.1, on the reverse strand, counting down.
ACTTACATGAACTTTCAAGGTAGACCATATGCCTTCAAGTCACAGATCCAAAATTTACCAACTATGAAGCCTTGGTCAAGTTACTTAAATTCTCTGAAATCTGTGAGATGGTGTCAATAAAATGGCCCTCACTTGGTGATTAGGACAAATGTGCTATTTACAAAAATGAGTTATTTTACATAGTACATAACAAATTATAAATTTACTTTTTAAAGTAATATTTATTGAACATCTGCTATGTGCCAGGCACTGACTAGGAGCTGAGGATACAGCAGTGACCAATCATAACAACATTTTCTCTCAAAGTTTACCCTTTGGTACACAAAAGTACATGTTCCATATTTATTTTAAGAGCAGGCATCTGCATTTATCCTGCATTAAAATTAAATTTGAACTCTGGTCAGTGTGCTAGAGCAGGCCCTTCCTTCAATAGTCAATATATATTTACTAAGGGCCTGTTATGAGCCCAAGCATAAATATCCAGTTAGGAATGTAATAGGTAGGTTCTTTGAAAGGTCTATGTATGAGAGGGTGTGGCCAGTCTCACCTACTAATGGATTGCTCGTGGCATCATTCACAGCATAAGAAAACTTCATTCAACCATACACAATGGAGCATATACAATGGTGGTGATCACATAAGATTATACTGTATCTGAAATATTATTATCCCTAATGACATATTAGCCTTCATAATATCACAGTGTAACACATTACACAAACACCATCGTTTTATAATTGCCTATAGTATTTAATACAGTAACATGTTGTACAGGTTTGTAGTCTAGGTCCTAGCTATAGGGGAAAAAAATTTGTCACCCCAGAATATGTTAATTTGGCATAAGGATTATTTCAGGCTGGTTGATTTTAAGAAACAGCAAACAGGGCAGAAGTTCTGAAAATCAAGTAGAAGTTACTCTACTTGTAAAAATTATTTACATTTATAAGAGAAATCCCCATGCATAAGGGTGTCTCCCTCAATCTATCGAGAAGAGGAAAAATGACATCTCTGGAAACTTAATAATTCAGCAGACAAGGACTTAAATCTGCATAATCACCTTACCCATATTTACTGTTTTTTTTTTGTTTTTTTTTTTTGCCATCCTCCCATAACTGATTCCCCCTCAACCTCTAACATCCAGTTTTGTCTTAGTCAAAGGATACTTAAGGTGGTGGCTTCAGCCATTTTGTCAAGTTATTTAGTTTTCCTGGGTCTCTCTCAGATATCCAGGAGGAATGCATGTTATTAATTTTTTGTTTGTTTTTTTTTCTCCCATTAATCTATCTTTTATTATAGAGATATCTCAGTCAAGAATTCAGAATGGTGTAGGGAAATTTATTTTTCCTCCCCTTCAGAGCAATAGTAGGTGCGTAGCAGGCTATACCATCTAGGTTTGTATATTGTGCAAACTTTGATGTTCGCATAATAACAAAAACTCCTAAGGACTCATTTCTTAGAAAATATCAACTTTGTTAAGTGGCACATGACTGTATTTGACACCTACAGTGCATAAAGAGATCTATAAAGAGTACAGAAAACATATTTGTTTAATATCAATCCTATGTATTCCAGAAATACTATCAACCAAAAAGCAGGTGAATGTTTCTTTTTTTCTGGATATAAAGTTGTTAGCTTTAAATAGTGAACCATGTACATTGGTAAAGAGGACCTCAATTTTTTTAAAAAGTTATTTTTTTCCACCAGTAATTCATCTCATCTTAGAATATTTTGAGAGAAATAGGTGGCTTAGAGAAACCTTTATTAATTTATTAATAATGTTTAGGTAAAGATGTATTCATACATATTTCTTAAACATAGAGAGTTTATATTTATGAAGTTTACCTTTTTATTTACTATATGTGGTGGCCATGTAACTGTAAGTCTTCACTTAAAAAAAATTTTTTTTTTCTCTTCTCTTTTTCCTTGATTCAAACTAGCCTGGGGCTCACTTGCTTTCTTTTATAAAATTTAAAATTTATTTTTCTTTCTTTTTAAAAAAATTTTATTTTATTATTAGTTTCAAGTATACATTGTTATAACATTGGTTAGATTTTTATATAGTTTATGAAACAATCACACTGAGTGCTCTTTCTCTCCTCTGGTTCTCCACCTAGCCATTACAGTAATGCTGACTGCATTCCCTATGCCATGCTCCCCATCCCTGACCATCTATCAACTATTAATTTGTACTTCTTTAACCCTTCACCCCTTTCTCTCAAGCCCCTAACCTCCTCCCCTCTAGCATATTTTCTTATCCTTCTACATACTGCATGACCACTCCCTTAATTGTTAAACCTTTAGGTCAACATAAAACAAAACAACAACAGGTTTGTTGACTACAGAAACAGATTTGATCACACTGAAGATAACATTTTGCAGTTTCACACCTATAAAGACCAAAGACCCTAATGGCCAGCCCTTGAAACTAGAGAGAACGATGCCATGACTGGCATCAGGACCTCATGCAATGAACTGCCTCTTACCCTAGCCTCAACCAATCAGTAGAATCCATGGCCCCAACTCCCTCAGCTACTAATAAGTTTTAACCCCTCTATCTTCTATCCCCTAGAGGCCATGGGGAGCCAGATATTGAATGCTAGCTCACTGAGTCTCCAGGCCTGGCACCATTTCTTTAAATAAACCTCTACTTTCTTTGCAGTAAACTCCTGTCCTTGTCTCTTTGGGGTTTGATGTGTGCAGGCAAAATGAACCCCTTGAGTTCAGTAATAACCACATTTTATGTAAACAAATATATAGATTCCCCATCATTTTTAATGATGGTACAAGATCTATGTGTGAATGTTTCATAATATATTTGTTCAATTTTCAGTTGTTGGCCTGTAGATGAAAAAGAGGTTCTATGGAAAGTAACCTTACAGGATGATCTGATCATAAATTTCTAACTAGGTAGGTCATGGTGGGTAGTCACGCCCGAGGCATATAACTTCTTTAGTGAAAGGCTTATCTTTGCCTTAAGTAGCCCTGTCCATTGTTTCTGTGCACCTAGGTTAACACATGCTCTCTTTCAGACACCTTGAAATGCTGCTCTCTTTCAGACACCTTCTAATACCCGCCACCCTTTTAGGCCCTTCCTTCTAATACCAGACAACTATTTCAGACCATTCCTTCTAAAGCATGACCACCCTCAAAAGCTTAACTATCCTGTAATCTGATCCCTGCCTTGCTTTCTCTCACCATCATGTAATTTTCCTTATTTTCCCTCCTTAGTCTTAAATGCATAAAAGAAACTGCAAATTGCAAACTTATTCATTAAAGCATTTATCTCAGTCTGTTGAGATCTTGCTTCCAGGTTGTGTTGCTGCAGATTTGCAGTTCTGAGATGGAGGTAGGAGACTCTGGCAGTTGGAAGAAAATGCAGGGAGCTGTAGGCAACTGCAGCATAGCTCTTTATTTCAGCAAAGTTGCGATCTGCCTCACAGAGCGGCAGTTCTCCAGCAAGGGAACAACCCCTCACCCCACACATGGTGGCAGTGCCTTTTATACACAGGTTAAACAATAATGGCACACTATCAGATGATGGGAGCCTGAACACGTGTACCGAGCACATGGTTACATAAGGGGAGAAGTGTTGAGATTTCTTCCCTTCGAAAGTTAACTACGGGTGTGGGAGGGAGCCTGATTACTGTTCTCTTTCATTTTCTGCACACAGGTGTATCCTCTGTTTGGCTCAAATAAATTTTTATAAAATTTCTTTATAGGTTTGGACATTCTTACACTGACAGACACTTAAGTTATTTCTAGTTGTTTGCTATTCTAAACAATAACGGTATAAACATAACTGACAAAACATCTGTGCAATTATTTGATTTCCTTAGGATATACTTGGAAATAATTACTACACCTAAAAAGAAGGAATGGGATCAATGGATTTAATTATATAAAACTTAATATAAAACATATGTAATAATAAACCAAAAACATAATGAACTTTGGGAAATATTTGTAAGATATGCATTGAGTAAAAGCATGATTGCTTGAACCAGCATGCTCAAATTTAACCTCCTTGCTTACTAGTTCTATGAGCTGGGGAAACTGACTGTGTGTGCTTAGATTTCCTCATCTGTAAAAATGAGGATAATAATAGACTCATCTCTAGGGGTAAATGTGAGAAGTAATTATAAAGCTCCTTGTACCATAACTGACACCTAGGAATGTTTATTAATTTTTATTAATAAACATGTCTGCAATAGGTAACTTCCTACATATCAAGAGTTTAGAAATCAGTAAGATTAACACTAATACCTGACAATAAACATACTAACAGAGTAACCACATAAGAAGTAATACAAATAGCTAATTAATATATTAAAAGATATTTTCTATATCTAAAAATCAAAAACATGAAATTTAAATTCATAAAATACATTTTGTCTAATCAACAAATGTATCTAATTGTCTAATTAACATATATTAAATAGTGAGAACTGATCAATACAAAGATTCCCTGAACTCAGATAGCAATGTAAATTTGATTAACGCATTTGGAAAATAATCTGAAAAAATATATTAAGATCTTCAAAAAGGGTGTACCCTTTTTATTCTGCAATTCTATTTCTGAGAATATACTTGGAGGTATAATTCAGAATGTGTACAATGCCTACACTACAAAGATGTTTATTAAGATGACACATATAATATGGAGCCTGGAAGGAAAAGAAAAGTGTCTAACAGGTGAGCTTGGGAGTCAGATAAAACCTGTCTTCAAATTCTGCCTTCACCATGAATGAGCAGTTAGTTTGAAACAACTGCTTAATCTTTTTAAACTAAACTCTTTTACCTGAAATTGAAAATAATACCTAGCACAATGTATTTATTATAAAGAGTACACCGTGCTTGACACCCAGCACACTCTTAAGAAATGATTGCAATTGCTACTATTAATGATAGCCCAAAATTTTAGATAACCTAAATAATTATAGATATATACATTATAAGTTTTTCAAATATTAAAGATATATATAAATAATGTCATGAACATCCTAATGAATATAATATTTTGTTTAAAAATGAGATTCAAAAGTGAATCTACTGTATAATTTTAACTATATAAAACTATACATTTAAAAGGTAAATAACATCAAATGGTAGTTATTTCTCTATGGCAAAATGAAAATTTTATTATTTTAATTTCTTTCTTTATATAAGTATGTGTATGTGTATATATGTACAAATTTCTGAAATTTCTAAGTTTTCTGTAGTATGTATAAGGTACTCTTACATACAGAAACAAATATTTGCATTAAAACAAATTACTAAGTAAAATATTCTTATTACAATAATATATAAGTAAAGAGCATAATAAGGATAATTTATTTGGTAAAAATCTGTTTTTTCTCTTATTCTAATACCTTTCTATCATCAAGTATTTATTTTGGGTTCCCAGGCACTTAGTACTTGCTAGAGGCAAGCATGCATAAGTCCCTATTATCAAAGTATTGACACAGAGGAGATCATTTCAACACTAACAACCGCTAAGGTACAAGAAATATACACAAGTTCATGGTGACTTTTAAATAAATTCGAAATGACAGCAAATATTTCAGAGTAAATCTTCATACCCATTAATATACATAGATGAAATTCATTAAAACTTTAACATTTAAAAATGGTAACAGACTAGAGAATATAACTAATATAGCTAATATATTCTCCAGGAAAACAAAAAAAAATAAACTTTTAACATCATAAAGTTTTAGTTTTAGAATTCAGATGTGTATAAATTGGAAAGAGCAAATTATTTTACTAATAATCAACATAAATAATTAGCAGTTAATATTTTCCACAAAATAAAAAATTACCGCCTCCACTTGTGTTGTCTAAAAGCCTTCCTTCCTCTCTTGGCTTTGTGAAGGAGGCTGAGTGTGCTAACCAAGGCTTAAACCACCTGATTACTTCAATTGTTTACAGTTGTTACCGAAGATCTTCCCAGAAAATCAGTGATAACGTGAAATTTAATATAACATCAAATTTTACCATCCTTAAACAAGCAAACGAATAATAATAGAAAAAAGTAAAATGAAAATTTTGATGATATTCTGAAACAAAATCAGATCCTCCACCACTGTCTATATTTTGCTGAGGATAGAATCATATTCCTCTTGTTCACTTCTCTCTATTCCGTGTGTCTGGCACATAGTGGATTTTGCTTCAGCAAATACAAACACAAAGAATGAGAAGATGACATTTTAATGAGGCCTAAGGTATAAAGTAGTAATATTAGTAACATTGACTTCTCAATTAAAATACTAATGACTATGAAAGTATATAGAAACTTAAGTGGCCTGACACTCCTTGCCACATTCAGAATTTGACAAAGATGATTCTGGAGGCTTCCTTCAGTCAGTCCTCACCACTGTATGTGTGGGATATGTGCAGTCCTGTGATCATCTGTTATGAAAGAAGTGTGTTAGTTACTCTTTGGAAGTAAGGAGATATAGTTGTCAGTGCTTAGTGCTAGACAAATATTTATAAAAGTAGAATTTTAGCATTTAAAAATTTTTCAAATTAATATTTAAAATATATAAGGGAGACATGCTCATTATAGAAAATTTGAAAACATCAGAGAAAAGAGAAACTATCATATTTTTCAGCACCCATGGACAGATACTTGGACAAATTGGTGAATTCCCTCTCCATATTTCAGCAACAATCCCTCCCCCCACACAACTATACCTATTTTCATATTAAATAGATAGAAAGAAAACACCTATCTCTCAGCTTGTTTTTTGTTTCTAAATTACTTACATCTTATTCAGAAGAATTTAAAACATATTAACTCTCCGTTTTTTTTCCCCACATCTCCACATAAACTATACATCTCAATAGCAGGTAGAAATTATATTTAACCTTTCAAAATGGAAGTGATCATAATATACAATATTCTTTCTCTCAGTAGTTCCACCCCATTCTAGATAATGTGTTTTTTGTTTTGTTTGTTTGTTTTAAATAGGGAAAATAATAGCACCTGCCTCCAAAGCTATGTTATGAGAGTTAAATGAATTGATATGTGAAGGAATGAGAACAATGACAAGCATATAATATGAATTCACCAAATATTGGCTATTATTGTTTTGAGTGTTATTGTTATTGCTGTTGTTATCTTTCATATGATCCTTGTTGTCTTATAGATACTAACAGGGCAAGGAAAGGAGAAAAAATGGGGCCACATCAAAGTCAAAGCAAAGATAGCAAAAATATCGAAAAGCTCTGTTTTTCCATTATGTTTTTATCACAGTATAAAATCATTACATACACACATCAAGATACAAACCTTTTTTGTGAGTATGCATAGAAAGAGTAGGCTCTAAGACTATAAAATATTTTAAAATATTATGCAAATGCAGTATAACAAATTATCATAATAAATATTGTGAAACCTCTCAAGATAATTATTTCTTGTAATCGTTGTGTAACCAAAAGTAATATTTGCTATGCAACAGAAGAGTAAAATAAATAATTTAATGGAATTTGTAGTATCATAATTAATTTAATTTCATCCATAAAATATATGAATCAACTTGGCGAAGATCAAATGCAATTTTATTTATCAATTTAAAATTTAAAAATCCAGTTGACTATTTTTAAATTGTATAAAAGTAAAAAGATACAAAAAAAATTATTGCTTTCAAAGCCATCCTTTCTGTTTTTCCTACTCAAAACTGGCTCTGATTAAAATTTTTAGCATTGGCAAGCAGTTATCCAAAAATATGATCAAATGATAAATGGATGAGAGATTCATGACTAAAACTCAGCTTTGTGCTATGCTTTCTAAATAATATTTTTCAACCAAATTTGAGTAATTATTTGTATAATGCAGTCTGATGTGACTAATATTTGAGCAGTCTATTAAAAACATAAAGTGAGGAAAATGCTCATATTATAGAGGTCCAATAGACAAAGAGAAATTTAAAATTTCTTAAAATGTCTTCTGCTTTTCATACTGCCACAGGTCGGGTTTCTCAGGAAGTGGATTCAGAGAATGAGGTGCAATATGTTAATTGAGAAGGTTCTTTGGATCACTGTGTAAGGTAAAGGAAGAAAGCAGAGGGAGAAGTTGAACTGTACCACAGGTCCATGTCATCCTTTGTTGACTCTACTGGGAGATTTGGTTCTAAAATGGCCTTCCAGTGTCCCCCCATGTTGAGATCAAATGGTCAAATATTTTACTCACACCCCCATCAAATTTGGGATGTCAGCCTCCCTGACAAGGGCATGGCCTTAGATGAGGTAGCTTTGCACAGCTGAGGCAATTTCTTGGCATCTAAAAGTTATCTGCCAAGAGCATATCCAGTATCCAGACAACGAGATCTTTCTTGCAGGTTGAACTGGGCAAAACTTCATGATCTGGGCAAAATGCCCACCATATACTCTTATCACATTTATTTAGGCAAGTTGTGTAATTTCAGAGTAAACCTTCAAGGGAAGTTTTGTAAATCTTATTTCCACTCTCTCACACTTGATTTCATAGAGTTAATTAATAATTGTCCTTGAGACAAAATTTCTACATCACTTCATTTAGAAAAACTTCACCACTGAAATAGACATGTGTATATTACTACTGCTAAATTTTGTTTTAGAATTGTCCTTTAACGTGTCACCTTCCTTCAGAGAAGGAAAGTTCCTTAAAAGCAGGAATTGTATCACTCAGCCATAAGAAGAGATGGAATACTGACACTTGCAACAACGTAGATGAACCTTCAGATAATCATGCTAAACTAAATATGCCAGACAGAAAAAGTTGAAAATCACATGATATCACTTATATATAGGGTATAAACTTAAAAGCAACAAATGAACAAGACAAACAAACAGAGATTCATGGACATGGACAATAGACTAGCAGTTACCAGAGGGTAGCAAGGAGGAGATGGGGGAATAAGCTCAGAAAAATTGACATCAAGATTTTATCATTAAGTATTAAAATAAAGCATTTTTTTACTTTATATAATATGTTTAGTAATTTTGTTGATGTTTGTTTAGGAATGTTTAAATTTCTATTGCTACATCCACATAGACAATAAACATTTTTTGATAGCCTGAAAGTTGCATGGTTTAGTTGTAATATATCACTTAACACTAGTAATTGTATGAAGCATGTATTATGTTCATCATCATTTTATAGATGAAAAGAAATTGAGGCTCCTGAGATTTTAGAAAGCTACCCCATGTTCATATCTAATGAGTGGCAAAACTGAGATTTGAAATAATTTATCAAATTAAAAAAAATTTTTTTAAACTATAATCAACCAGCGGTGCTTTAGAAATCTAAAGATATTTACAGATTTTTAATAATATTTTATTATATTTTATGTACATATTTTTATAGAGAAATTATGAAGAGTAAAGCATGGCTTAAAAAGTTGCAATGTGTTATAAGAAAAATATGTTCCACATTGCATTTACCTAAGACGGCCACAACTGTAGTCTCCTATCTTACATGTTCTTATGCAGTGTGCTCTTGCTGCTACTCATCAAATTGTGGAGTCTCATTCCCTTCCTCTTTAATGTGGGTTGTCCTTGATAACTCTTGAACCCAATAAAATGTGGCAGAAAGGACACCTTAGTACTTCTGAGGCTAGGTCAGAGGAGCCTTGCAGGTTCTTCCTTGGTCTTAGACCACTCACCCTCTGGCTATTCCCCCTCTGGATGCTCTCTTTTGGGTACCATGCATCATTTTTTAAGAGGTCCAAACTACATGGAGAGGCACTCCGTTGATAGTCACAGCTGAGCCCAGACAGGGAGTTATCTATCCCACCCAGGAAACATACATGAGTGAAGCAGCTTCCAGGTTCTTCTATACCCCAGCAAAACCAGTCACTTGTAGCCACTTGAGTTTCTAAAAGCCCCAGGCATAATCAGGAATAGATAGACCATCTTCACTCTGTCTTATTTTAACCCACAAATATTTTGAGCATAACAAAATGGCTGTTATTCGGAGATGGTGGCGGTCATTAAACAGCGTCTATCAGACATCTTAACACGGGCGATTTCATCTTCTATCACTGAAATTTTAGTAAGCTATCTGATTATATCTGCCAAAGATCAAAATAAGAGTTCTGAAATATTACCTAAAATACTAAATATTTCCTAATGAATACTTACCATCACACAAATTTTTTTACTAAATACAAAAAAACTAGTTATTTAAATCAATAATAGGAAAAAAACCTAAATGATTAAGTCACTCAAATAACTGTACCTTATATTGACAGTACTGAACAATTTCTCCATTTCCCACCTCAACTCCTCAAAATGGGAGAAAGTTTTATTTATCTTTCCTAATAATTACTTAATTGCTAAGTGACTATTAATGATTTATAAATAGGGCAATACTGACACAAACTTTATAGAACTTGATTTAAATCAGATTTATAATAACATAAGTAGTAGTACTTAACTGCTGCTGTTTAAAGAACTAAATAATTCACTCTAAGCTCAAAAGGCTTTTAGCTCATTAATTATTACTAGAGAGTGTGGATGATTACTCTTATGTGTTGACTTGACTGGGCTAAAAGATGTTCAGATAACTGGAAAACATTATTTTTGAGTGTGTTATTGAGAGTGTCTATAGAAGAGATTAGTAGTTGAATCCATAGAGTAAAGAAGATTGTCTCAGCCAATGCGAGGGGACCCCATCCAATCCAGTGAGGGCCTGAACAAAAAGATAGAGGAAGGGAAAATTCACTTTCTCTCTCTGCTTGAGCTGAGATATTCATCTTCTGCCCCCAGGGTTTCTTGGGCTTTCAGACTCAGACCAGAATTTGTACTATTGGCTCCTTGATTCTTAAACCTTTGGACATTAACTTACACCATCAGCTCCCTTGGTTCTCTGACCTTCTAACTTGGACTGAATTACACCACTGGCTTTCCTGGTTCTATAGCTTTCAATAGGCAGATCATGGGAATTCCTGGTCTCCAAAAGCAGTGAGCCAGTTCCTGTAATAAACAAACAAACAAACAAACAAACAGACAGACAAACCTATTGATTCTGTTTCTCTGGAAAACCTTAATAAAGGTTTCTCATATCAGAGTTCTTATAATAAGTTTCACAATTATTTATTTGCCTTATTATTTTTCCCCATCTCATAAATGGTCTCTAAACAATTTTAGTTATAAACAATGTAGCACAAGTAAATATAGGTCAGAGGTTATCATTTCTAGCTTCTAATTGACTAGCATGAAATATAGATAAATTTTCTTCCCCTTTTTTACCCAAATTGATTTAGTGGAATGCATGTACTGAGCCTGGGAAGGGGGAAGTGAAGAGGCTAAAACTTCTAGAAATAATTTTTGACATTTCAACTCTTCATATGTAATATATCCTAAAATACATTTGATCTATCTCCATTACTACTCTTTTTGTTACTTTTTTCTTTGTTACATTTTATTAGTGCCTGGATTCCATATGTTCTTCCACATTCAGAACATATTATATGCTTAAATGCATGTCAGTGTGTATGTGTGTGTGTGTGTGTGTATATATATATATGTGTGTGTGTGTGTGTGTGTAGTATGTGTGTATTTGCAAATATGTGTGAATAATTATTCAAACTTATAGTACAGTAGGTAATTTATCTTTATTTCAAGAATTTCACAAAACACACTAAAATAAATATTAAAAATCAGAACTGGGAAATCAACATAAATCTATCATTTCATTTTTATCCTTCTTTGTAATGTGAATGGATCATTTATTTATTTTAACATTTTCTTTATTATTTCATTGCTTAGTGCAAAGCAAATTTTTTCAAATGGTAAAACCAATCATGACTTAGATGCCATTCATCTTTGCTTTAAATACTTCTTGGTTCTGAAAGTACACTAAAATAAAATTCTTGATACATTGATTTATAATTTTTTTTTACTACAAAGAAATCAGATTAATAAGAGCCTTTAGTTGATGGAAAATAAGTTAAATCCTGGATGTAGTTAATATTAAAAGAAAAAACTGGCAATTAATCTGCCATTAGGAAACAAAAACAAAAACAAAAATAAAAACAAAAATAAAATAGGCAAAAACCCAGGGCCTGGAAACAAATTTGTCTTTCTTAAATGCTCACTTTCAAGTGTGTCTGGTTTCTAGCCCAATTTGTATCAAAAGGATCAATTTCTCCCCCTTTTCCCTGTTCTACTTTCGCGCTGGTATTGTCTGAATCCCAGAGTGAGCAGTAATACATCATCTTGCTTCAACATCTGCTAGAGCCCCCTCTCCTCCTAATCTTCTCAGATCCCCAAAGCCTTTTCCACCTGCTATAGCGCCAAATGCTCATTATAGCACACAGCTACGCCCTTCACTGTCCTTCCTCCCAGATTTTCAAGGTTAACGTGGAACAATGACTATTATTAAGTGGGGGCTTTAGGAATATAAAAGCAGACTGGGCAAGGAGAGGGGGGGCAGTGGGAGCACTGGGTAGAATGCCAGGAGAGCTGGCAGGAAGGAGAGCTGCTAGAAAGCTGTGGCCAATTTTCCAGTCGAAACATGAGTCACTGAACAGAGATGCCCTAGGAATAAATAGCTTCCCTGTTCATTGCCCAGTACAGGCAGAGACCACACCCTCCAGTGGTTTTGTGTCAGGGCACTTTGGGGTATGGTTTTGAGCATCTGGTGGAGAAAGGGGGATAAAAATGGCCAGATTGAGGAGGCTGGCAAGCCTAGAAGTTGTGTTTACTGCTTGGCCAACTGTAAATCGTAAGCAATTGGAAGTTGTCCTCCCTCTTCTTTTTTCTTCAAACTATCAACCTGTTCCTTCTGCTTATATCATCAGACCAATCACCAATGGAAAATTTGTGACACATTAGATTGGACTTCATTGGAAACAGAAAAATTTAGATGATTCTCTTACACTCTGCATTCATCTTATATTTTCATGGGACCTGAAAAAATATATATATATATATAAAAGAATCTAATCAAGGGGGAAAGAGGCAGCTTTAAATTTAAATTTCCTGTCTTCAGCAGCTGTGTACCTCTCTTCCAGATGCCCTGTTTGGTGCAATTTTCTTTTAGTTTTGTAGGAGATATTTTAAGAAGTTAAATGCTGTTTCCTCAGTGACACTCATAGAGATGATCTTGATAAACCACATAAATGCTGGCTGGCCGCTGGCAGAGTTGGCCAGCTCTGCCCTGGACATACTCTTCTATTAACGATTCCTTGGGCAAAATCTCCAGCAGCCACTCCCTGTTGCTCTTCATCCTCTGGAAAAAGTGTAAAGTCACAAATTTCCCTAAAGTCCACTTAGTAAAATTTTACTTGCCTTTACCACTCTTACCTGTAAGAAAGTGTGTCACTATCCTGTAGCCGCACAATGTGCTGAGATAAATAAGACAAAGCTACCAAGCTCAGTTATTTCAAGAGGCTGGAGAGGTTGAATGACCTCTCAATAATAAAAACAGCCAAGTGTAAAATTGCCTGGGCTGGATAAAGAAGAAGCTTGTTGCTTGCTCTATGAAATGACAGTGCACCTAAACTACAGAGTAACATTTAGAAGGTTGTTATATTTCTTTTTTTCTCTTTTTACAATATAAGTGTAAAAGTTATAACTAATTTTGGATAAACAGCTTTTTAAAAACTTGCAATTAAGAAAGAAGAGGGACTCTTTGAGGATTAAAAGTTCCTCATTTTCACTTGGATTGATCAAGATACTACTAGATCTTTGCTGCGAGTTTGTGTAGAATAAAAAAGTGATTAGAGTTTAAATGATGGACATTTCAGAAACATTTCATAGTGGCTTTATTGCTATGTCATTGACAGGTAAGAACTGTGTATATTTATAATGTACAACTTGATATATATTATACACACATACATATTGAAATTGTTACTGCAATCAAGCTAATTAAAATATCCATCACCTCTTGTGTGGGTGTGGTGAGATTTTATTTAAGATCTCTTTTTTTAACATATTTTAAGTATACAGTGCAGTATTTTTAGCTATGGACACTACGCTATATAATAGATCTCCAGAACTTTTTCATCTTGCATAACTGAAACTTTGTACCCTTTTACTGACATCACCCCGTTTCCCCCTTTCTCACCTCCTTTGGCAATCCTTTGTTTCTTTGAGTTTGACTATTTTAGATTCTGCATGTAAGCGAGATCATACATTATTTGTCTTTCTGTTTCTTGCTCATTTCACTTAGCATAATATTCTCCAGCTCCATTTGTGTTGTCACCAATGACAGGATTTTCTTTTTTTTAAGACTGAATAATATTTATATCACATTTTCTTAATTCATTCATCTATTGAAAAACATGTAGGTTGTTTCCATATGTTAGCTATTGTGAATAATGCTGTAAGAAACATAACTTTGAAAGTCTAAATCTCAGCCTTGTCCTAGACATTACATATATATGTTAACCTCTAACCCTGTTGCTTTCCTACCTCCATTTTGAGATTGAGAGTTGGTAAGTAAATGCTATTATGGAATATTTTATGTGAAAGTAAGAAAATTCGGGGAAAATAGCTTTTTGTTGAAAAAAGGGCATAGATCCTTCTTTGGTTTGTGTGGTAATATTGGGCAAGTTTTATTTTACTTCCCTGGGCCTTTTTTTTTTTTTCATATGAAAAGAGAGTAGCAATAATTTTTACCTACCCCTCAGGGTTATTATGAGGATTAAATAAAACTGTTTCGGAAGGTGCTGGAAACATATATAGTAAAAGATGAATCAGCTTCAACTGGTATTGTTCTTAGTCTATTCTACTTGAAGATATTTACAAGATGTTTAAAAATTGTTCAAATGAGTCAATCTCTTTGCTCTTTCCTTTCTTCCTTTCTTTTCTCCTCTTATTTTTTCTGTTTTTTTTATTACTATGTTATATTCAAATCATGTAAAGAATAGCATTCTATTTTGTTTATAAAGTTTCATAATCTTAAGTTAGGCTATATTCAATTTAACTATAAATATCCCAAATTAGGAGGGGAAAAATATCAATGACTGTCTTTATTAATTCAGGCTGATATATCAAAATACCATAGACTGGGTGGCTTAAACAAGAAAAAGTTATTTTCTCACTTTTGGATGCTAGAAATCTGAAATCAGGATAGTTGGGTTCTGGTGAGAACACTTTCTGACTAGCAGATGGCCACTTTCTCATTGTATAGACCCATGGTAGGGAGAGGAAGATTGTAAACTCTTTGCTGCCTCATTTTATGGGGGCACTGATTCCACATTGAGGGTGCCACCCTCATGACTTCATCTAAACCTAATTACCTCCCAAAGGCCCCATCTCCAACAACCATTACAGTGGGAGTTCAGACTTCAAAATATGAATTTAAGGAGAATACAATACAATTCAGTCCCTAGCAAACTGTTGTTTCAAAATCTGAGGCCTGATTTCATCAGATGGCAAGGTTTTCAATAGAATAAATTTTGATCACCAAGATTCAACATTGTAAGACATTTTGATATTATAACTACAACATTGAGTTTGACTAGGTATACATTATTTTAAGTAAATTTTTTTTCCCTAAAAAATCTCCCCAGACCACTTCAATTGAGTGTTATGACAATTAACAGTCTGACAAAAATTCTGACCTTTTTTCTCATTAAAAAAAAAAAAATCATTTCTGAGCCAGCTTTATTGTACCTATGCAGCTCCTCACTCCACACCTACTGCTTACCTTATGCTACTCAGCCTTAGTCAATAAAGTCTAAGTCTCCCTTTAGTAACTAAAAATCTAGCCTTTGATTTAAACTCCTTATTCTAACATATCTGGTTGTTTTTTTCTCAGAACTCTGCATTAATTTCACAGAAGCATTTTTGATTTCTTGACTTCTTCTCTTTCCACTTTCCAGGAAATTCAGCTTTCCAGAAACTTTCTCTCAAAATTCTCCTTCAATGCCTCTGACCATGTCTTCTATAGTTTCTTCTGTCCCTACAAATCTAAATCTAGGCGTTCCTTTAATGCCTCTTCTCGTGCCTCCCTATTCCCTCTGCTTTTAGTGATACCATCCATTTCCAAAAGTTTTACTTTCACCTTTAAAAATATGACTTCCAACTCTTTTTTTTTTATTCTAACATGGCAACTCTAGACATTAAGATTCAGGGCATCACCAGAAGCCGAAGCCTGGAAGAGATCAGGCCTTGGAAAGAGGAACATGTGAGGGACTGGGCAGAGAGGAGAGAGGCATGAAGTTTTTGACTGGTGCCAGAGCACTTAAGCAATAAAAACAAGTATCCTTGACGAACTTCTTAGTTTATTCATGTTCTGACCACTTCATTTCATTCCACTCTCTTAACTGCTTCTTCTAGTACCAAAAAGCTCAGCCTCTCCCTATTTCTCTGTATCACAATCACATTGCTACAGCTGACTCACTTTTCCGGGTGCCATTTGAATGTCCCCTAAAATAATATGTGTGTTTTCATTTTACCATATTTGTGTTCTTTCTATATATCTCTGTTTTATGTTAGTAGTTTATCTCTCTGCCAGCAATCCAATCTCCTCACATTCAATTCCCCCACATTCACATGTATTTAACGGTCATCACAACCTCTGATTCTCCTGGAATTTCTTGTACCCAACACATGCATTGCAATTCTATTGTCATTATTTTGTTCAGACACTTATTTTGCTTTGCCCACATTATTGTATATCATCCCTAAAAGATCCATCTACATCTGATTATCCTATCTTGCCTGCTCCTTCCTGTCCCCAAGTTCATCACCGTTAGCCACTCCTTTTCTCATACCTTTATCCTCTTTCATGGGTCCTCATTGCTTATCAAATAAACTCTTAGGTTTTACCTTGGCTTTCAAGGCCTTCTACAAATCAGGCTAATTTTGATGATGCACCACCTAAAAGTCTCCTTCAATCACCTTTACTATTACAGTTAAATCATACTTACCATTCTTGAGTGAATTTGGTTAATCACACCTTGGTGATGTGTCTGCTTTCATGTGGTCAAGAGGCTTACCCACTTTTCCCACTTGTTAAAATGTTCTTTCTTTCAAAGGCCAACCCAAATGTTAACCTCAGTTGAAATCTTCCCTGTTTCTACCTGCCAAAGCTTTTATAGTTACACACACAATACACTTTTAAACCAATTCCTTACCGTATTCATCCTTGTGCTATTGTTATTTATATTTCCTCCTTATCTCCTCTAATATATTAGGTATATTTTTATGCCCAGAACTAGATATTATATATTCCTCGTTCTCCATCACCAATTTAAATTGCCTGGCTCCATTAATATCTGTCCAAATAATGTAGATTAAACCTTGATAAATACCTTTTGAACAAGTATAAAATAACTAAAATTATTACAAGAAAAATTCTGAATTTTTTTTACAAGGTGTTATTTATTAGGTGATTGACTATTTAAGATAATTATGATACTGTTAATGTTTAGAGGAAGCAGCCTTCAGTTTTCTGACTACATTTTATTGGTTGAATGACATGATATGGGCAGCTGCATCCTTCTGTTTTCTAAAATCCTATGTGTTTGCATGTAAAATGGGTAACTGTAATTTTGTTTGCATGACTGTACATATCTACATTAGGAGGAAAGAAAGTTTGAATAGAAAAATAGCTTCTTAAAAATAAGAGCATATATTAAATAATTGTTTGGGACAAGAAGTAAGATTATTTTAAAAGAACAATTAATGAAATCTTTTAGCTCCTTGTTAAAATAACTTAAGTTATATGTAAGGCAACATTTGTTTTTTTACTCTATTTAGAGACGGGAAATAACATTGTTACCATTGAAATGGATTTTCTTATTAGAGATTACAAAGTCTTTTTCTCTCAATTCCACCAAAGTCCAAGAAATTTCATGTACTATGAGGGAAAACTATGTAGAAAATTTTGGGTTAAAAAATGCATTAAAACCTTGTTAAGGAAAACCTATTATTTGAAGGTATTCAAGAGATACATCATCAGCAAAACACACATCAGAAAAGTCCATATTTAGTCATTTTTTAAACTAGAGAAGAGAAGCTGGATGGTATGATGGCAGCTGTGGGTGGCCATGCGTGGTAGATCCCTTGAAAGGCCTCGGTCTGCTGCAAAAGGTTTCAATATGGGTGACAGGATATTTCCATGTGCTTCCTTTCAGTTGATACATTTTGGTAAAGCTTCCTGTGTGCTGCTACAGTGCTTACCTACATAGCACAGTTTCTTGATTTAAACGATGTTTCAAGGAGTGAGGGTAGTAAGAGTTTGATTCAATACCCAGATGTCCAAGGATGTAATGAAGCTTTAAGTATTGATTTCATAATCTCATCATTACTGAAACAGTTTTCACAAAGAGAGAAAAAGTCCTTAGAGCTTAAATATATGACTTTAAATCTTTACATTGAAAGAGACGTTTCTTCTAACTTTGTGTTTTTGCAGGTAAAGAAACAGAGATTGAGAAAAGGTAAATAATTTGCCCAAAGTAAAATCTCAAGGTGAATGTAGGTTTCTCGACTTCTAGTCATTTGACCTTACAGGTTGATTTCTCTAAAGAAAACTATCACCTTAATATTAAGCACCTGAACGTTGTATTTAATAGTCAGTGAAAAATACTTTCACCCACACACCCCCAAGTTCTTTTCAAAAGAGCTGAATTGAAAGACCAAGAAAATGTCACATTAAAATGGGCCATAATTTGGTTACATATGATTTAGTTCTTAGAACTCCCAAAAGAATGCATATAATTTCTAAATGCTAAAATTATAAATGATGAAATGAGATAAAATATATTTAAATTGACATTGGAAGTTATTGGGATAAATTTCATACAACTATAATATATCCTCTAAAATTTGGCAAATTGTTTTTCCTCATATGTTATTTTCCCTGATAAGTTCATACAAGGTGAAAAAGTTAGTGGAAATTATCTTCATCATACACTTGAAAAGGTAGAGAGATAAATCACAAAAAAGATAGATTTAAATCTCTTATATGTCTCTGTTTAAACATCTTCAGGCCAGAGGTGAGTCATTGAATAAAGTCCAATATTAATAGAAAAAAGGCAAAGTGATTTTAAATTTTAGTGCTACCTTAACCTGTGCATAAATATCCTTGACTAAAAAAAATTTTTAAGAAGGACAGTAGAATCTATCATTAAAATTTATTTCAATAACTAAAGAAAAAAATTGAGATTATCTCGCTAATACTTCACCTGTCCCATCAATGATGGAGAGTTGTTAAGAAACAGGTGACCTTCTGGATTATGACTGGTCACCATAATGATTACCTATTTAGACTCCAAGTCATTGCTTAGGAAAAAATATATACATATATATCGTACACACACACACACACACACACACACACACACACACACACATTATATAAATATAATGCATATATTTATATATATGCATTATATAAATATATGTTTTAAATATACATATTTTACTTATATAATATGTAATAAATATGTATATATGTATGTGTGTGTACATATGTATGTGTGTATACATATATGTAATCATATATATTATATATATATATATATATATATATATATATATATATATATTAGCTAAGGAAAAGACTCCAGTGTTTTAAATAAAAGCATACGAAGTTTACGAGAAGTTATAATCAAATATTGTACTAGCCAGATTAGCTGGGATAAGTGGAAAGTTCTGGAAAAAATATCCAAAATGAACTGGAGTGGGCAAAAATTGGAGGAGATATGTCATTATGGTAAGACATAAAAGCCTGAGTGTTGAGCCAGTGGGGAAGGGACAAAATATTACTGTAAAAGAATGGTTAATGGAAGGTGCAGAACATGAGAAAGGAATAATTAAAAACCCAGTAAGGGCAGGCTTAGAAAATAATAAAAATGGAAGTCTTTATGGTTAAGCAGCTGGGAATGCTTATTTTATAGCTTGGTCCCTGAAGAATATTAGGGAATTAGATTTTCTTCTCAATTTCATGGTACAAATGAGAGAGGGGGAAAAAGATACAAGGGCAGATCAGAGGTGTTCACAATAAAAATTTATAAGGTCTCATTCAACTAATTCATAAAACTCAGTAATCCTCACATACTTTCAGCTATTATTCCCTCATCCCTGTCGCTCCACACCCACACACACCTGCTGCCACTAATTTCATTGCAGGCATCCGCAAGGGTAAATTAAGTAGCCAGAGCTTTTTGAAATCTTGAGACAATCAAACTGCTAAGACATGTGAAATGATACCTACACTATGAAGCATTCTAAATCTTAAATATTTAATTCAATTTGGCCCCCAAATTGAGCAAATTACATCTAATCAATTATATATCAGTAATTTTGATGATAGATAGAAGAGAGAGACAGAGACAGATAAAATATTCCCTTAGACCAAATGTTTTTACCTACTCAATACTTACCCCTTCCTGAGGAAAGTCTTATACCTTGAGCCAAACAAGATTTCACCCCACATTTCTCTCATACCAATATATGGATTCATCAATAGATTTTTCTAAAGAGAAAGAATTCTCTAAATTCAGTATAATTGCAAAATTCATTGTGCTTCAGGATTACATTTGTTAAATTCAGAAGAAGAGGGGCTCTTGGCACTTGTGCATTATTGGAAATTCCCCAAACACAGACAACAAAAGCTCAGTCAGTTTAATCAAATTATCAGCTTTTCCTCAGTCTGTGTTTAGTCTGTGTTTGTCTAATGTCCGGGTGCATATTTTCTACTTAAGAAAATCAATAAATCTGCTGCTTTAAAAAAAGGCACATTTGAAATGCAGTATACAGCGTATTGCACTATCTGATCCAGCAATCTGTCTGCCTCTGCCCCACAGAAGGAGTGAACAAGAAATATGCCTGATGAGCTTATGAAATGGTTTAGAAAGTCATGTATGAAGAGAGAAAATGATGCCTTTGAGAAGTGCACACCATTCACTTCTACTGTAGAAGTATGGCATGAAAAGTATACCTGAAGCTTCCTTCTGATATTTTGGACGGTTCTGGGCATCATGAGCAGAACTAATGTACTCTTAGCTATATTAGGTTTCTTAGGTAGAATTCTTGTAATTTTCTTTCACTGACATTATTACTTCTCTGCTTTTCTTGAGGACTGACAACATCTTTTGCTTTAGTATTTGTTTTTGTTCTGTAAATTTTAGAATTGTCAGTCTAATGTATGATAGTCAATTTTTTCAACTGAAAGAAATGATCATTTTGCTCCAGGATGAGTTCCTCGTGTCCAAGTAGTTCTCAGGTTCTTGTTGTCTATTTATTTGCAGCAATAGTTCATACATAAATAAGCACAGACAAGTTATTTACATAAATCATCTTAAGATTCATACTTTTTATAAATAAGTAGTTCATATTTGTTCTATAACGATCACCTCACTAACAAAACAAATCAAAGTTCAGGTTTTTCTTAGACCCAAACAGAAAAATTCAGAATTTTGATGGTAAGATTTTGGTTCATTCATTTCCATGGATTAATTCTGACTGTATTACAATTAGCCCATATTCTTTCCCAGAACAGTGGATCTATATTAAATAAAATTTGAAAGAATATAAATAAGAGACATTTTGAGAATAAGAATTTTTTCTATTGATTGAGACATATAAATTATCCAGAAAATAGATGCTACATTTCTTAATAGCAATCTGTAAATGATAGGCTATTAGACATATGTAATTATATTAGAGCTTTTTGCCCTAAAGATTTGCTCACCATTAAAGTTTAGGAATGAGCTTTTCATTATACAAATTTTTAATCTCATAACTAGCATTGATGCCTCTAAGTAAGTTGGTTTAAGCAATGACAGTACACTGGGCTTAATTGCTAGAGAAATGTTATTTACTCCTTCTCCTTCTGTGTTTCTTTGGCAGTGAGAAGATATGGGGAAATTGTGAAATTCACATTCCGATAAATTTGTCAAATATTGCCCAAGTAATTCACGACATTTTTATTGATTTGTACGTTTATATTCATAGGAGAAAATAGGGAACAAACACTGGGGAAGAAAAAGAAAGGCCACAGAGAACAGCATTCTGAATTAGTTCTCAATAAATAGAAATTTTGATTAGTTAACTCCCTTATTCCTCACAATATTTGGTAGTAAATATTTGCTTTATTATAAAAATGCCCAAGTCACCATCATTAAGTAACTTCCTTGCTTATTTCTAATGATTCTGGGGAATATTTTTATTTTTGGTATACAGCTCTCTCCTGATACGGTTTGCTGTTTTCTCTCACTGTTGTTTATGTGAAGAATTTCTAGTTGGGGTAAAAAAAAAGGTGTTGCTTTTGCAGAGAATCCATTTAGTGGAGCAGGCTAATAGGCTGACCAGTCATTAACTAAAACACAGCTGGGAAGAGGCTATAATCCCCCAATTTCCTTCACAAATGCAGTAAATAAATATTCAAACGAAGCAGTGCACACATTTGCATATGTGTTAAACAAAAGCCCAGCTGAAGATTTGGTTTAAAAGCTCTGCTAATGTTTCTTCCTTTTTTACCTAAAATTCCTCTACCTGAAGAGTTTATATTTCACGATTGTCCCCATACTATTCCCAAAATAGAAGACCCTTTTACTTCAAGAATTATCTTAGAAATTTCTCTTGCTGATCCCCCTTAGTTCTTCATTGAACCCCATTTTTAACAGAAATAAAATCCAGCTATCAAATTAAGTCTACTTCCTCTTCTTTAGATGTTTTCAATTTGAGTTTTTTAAATGTATAATATGGCACTGGCACTCTGTATTTTGTTGTTTTGTGACTAGAACTGGTTTTTGAACCCCAGAGCAGGAAATACTTAGGAAATAAAACTCAGAGCCTTGACCATGGTACAAACTTGTTAACCCCATAGTTTTAAGAAGCAGATTCAGATCAGCTTCTTAAGTCCTTTAGTCTGTCTTCTGAGATTTCAAGAAAGTGATGTAACATAGGATGCTGTTCGGTTAATTATTCCTTAGAATGAGCCTCAATATTGTTACAAATTCCCCATTCTACTTCTTTTCCTCTCCTGTTCTTATTCCATGACTATAATTTTTAGAGTCAGATTCTAGGGCACACTTGACCTTAGGCTCTTCTGGGTTGCTTATCCTGAAGTGGTGTGAATCCCTCCCAAGGTACAGAAGTATAATTAGAAGAAAAAGAGATCATTCATTGAGGAGCCTAAGGTAGGACACAAGGGGTTACTTTCTAGGGGAAAAAATAGATCGTAAAAAAAAAAAATTAATGATTTTGAAAAAGAGGAAATAAAGAGTTCTGTAGTTAAAGAAATAAGCATATGAAAAATTAGCAAGGTAAAATGACTTTTACGTGTTTTCCACACTGCTTGTGGCTGTAGCAATTTTACCCCACCCCTTTCCCCAATAGATAGAAAAGAAAATCAGACAGTAGCCAAAGACCCAGGGAATTCCTAGGTTAAAGTGAAGTTATGTCTTCTTTTTTAGTTGTAGGAAGTGAACTATAAATAATATATTTGTATATGAAGACATATATAATGGTGTATATATAATGGTGTGTATATATATATCTATATCTATATCTATATATATACATATATATATTTGTATACTATATATAAATGCTTGCATACATTTAGAAAACATTATCGACTCTCAGAAAAGTGAGGTGTGTAGATTTGAAATCTATGAATTTATAAGGAAATAGGTTAGTTATAGAAATAGTAAATCAGAATGTAGGCCTTTAATATTATATTTTTGAGTAAGTAATAGAGAAATTATTTTTGCCAGCCTGTACTTGAATGGATGAGAGGAATTCCTACTAGTGCCTTGTTAGTTACTTGCTATACAACATGCTGACGTGTTTTAATTCTGCTACACTTAAGAGCAAGTGTAGCTTAAACAATAAAGCTTTCAAGAGCCTAGATAATAAAAGTTTTTTTCATTCAATCACATTTACAAAGCCTACTTGTAGGGAGAAAGTCACTATCGTTTAAATGATAACGCTTTGTATTTTTAACAAAACCATGTCAGTATATTTTGTATTATCTATTTTTGTAAGTAATTTTTTTCACTGAACAAAATAAAAACTTTAATACCAGGAGTCTAGTTCAAACATATGCTCTAGCTAATATTATCAAAGTACAAAAGGTACTTTAAGAATCAAGTTGTGTGAATTATGCTGTATGTATATCCATGAGCATTATTTTGAAAATTCAAAGCTTTCAAATGCATATAAAACATGGCAAAATAATAATAGGAATCTTTCTGGTTTTTATCTAAGTTTTACTTTTTGCTTATTTCATCAATAAGTTGTTAAAATATAATTTTTCTTTTTTAAACCACATTGGACAAAATGCTGAGTTACCTGATTTTATCACACAAAGGCTTGACAAGATGAAATACCCAGAGGAACACCTGTTGAATTTAAACACAGCCTCTTTTTATCTCCTTGCTATTCCATTTGAACTTTTCATAAAAAGTGGTACCTCCTCAAAGCTTCTGAAAGCCTACCTAAAATGATCTAGTAAAGTCTGATAGCACATGTTCATCCATAGCCACTTTAGTGTAGCTCTTTCATAAATTAATTAATACTGGGAACACTCCCTTAGAAAAAAATTATAATATCATTTCCCATTTGTATAGGAGGTAAACTACATTTTAAAAATAACATTCAAAAGAATCATCTCTTTTGATTTTCATATATTATTTTTATTGCTATTATCATTATATTCATTGCTTTAAGAACAAAAAAGTTATTTAATAATTACTTTATTTTTATTCTTTTCTTTTTATTATTGTAAAGGCTCCAAGTCACATAAAACTGTGTGTTGTATGTTCAGTTAGAGCTTCCTAATCAGCTGTGTATCAAAGATAATCATAAACTATGAAGTGAAAAAAACTAGCAGAGCGAGTGAGCATTTCAGTCATTGTGGCAGGGAGGTTTTTGTCAGCCATTCTGTCTGAGCAAACTCAGTTTATCCAGCAGTCCAGTTTGAGGTCACGGCTGCCCCAGAATCTGAGCGGTTGGGGATATTTTAGGATGCTTTCATTAGAAGGTACTAAGTACAGTTAAAAAACAGGCTTGGGGCGCCAGCATATGATTATGGCAAGACGGGCTGACCACTGGGAAATTGCTGAGCTAACAGGCCAGGGAGTCAGGCTGACCTCCCCAGGGGCCAAGTCCACAGAGAGTCACCACCCAACACACCTTCTGAGGGGTAATCTGAAGCACTCAGAGTTCCAAACACTCTTCTGAGCAACAGATGTTTTTGTAAGACAAAAGAATTGTACATTTTCAAGAGCTCTGTTTATAAATCTTCTTGCCTTTCTATTTTTAAAGGTGCTCGTATCCAAAAAAACATCCTCTCTATTTACTTTAGAATGATCCGGCACCCTTGCTGCCTGTTTCATTGATGGTGGTGGTTGATGTGCGTGCATGTGTGCGTTTTAAGGAATGGAAGAGTTGCAGAAGAGCCCTAACCACAATGCAAGAGTCACACACACTTAGCAGGCAGTAAGTTACCCAGAACTTGTTCAGAGAACCATTATGTAAAGCAGGTATTTTTTTAGACTTCTTATATTTAATGACAATTAATAGTTCTAGATAAAATTTTTCTAATTTTACTTTGTGGTTAATAAAATCTTTCTTTCTATCTTGTGTTCCTTACTTCTTATAGCACCCAAACTTGATGGTTTATTTTTCTCTTGATTTTCTAGTAGCCTATTTATACAAAGCATGGAGAAGAGTTAAAATAAGAGAGGATTTAGAGAAGGTGTCACTTGATAACCATGACAACTCAGAAGGCAATAAGAAGAAATTTGGAATCTAATATTTGTTTTATGAGCAATATAAAACCTGGCAATTGAAGCAACAGTTTTCTGTTACCTGGCATAGTCAGAGCATGGCTAAAATAGAATAAATTTGAAGAAAATAGAAAAATATTACTTTGATAACTTGGAAAGAAAAAATACATAATAAAAACCCACTAAAATCACTTTTTATCATTTCACAACATTTCACAAAGTCTTTCTATTTGAAAACATAATAATACCCACTGATGCCCCCATGCCTATCCATTCTCTACCCTCACTTCCTCTTCCATTTCCAATACACATGAAATATTTTTTATGAGGTTTTGATTGGGCAACAGTGCATATGTTTTCTTAAAATAACAAAAAAATGAAATAAAATGCTAAGCAAGATTAATTAATTATAATAGACTGTAAAACAAATTTTGTTAAAGCATTGACTCTGAAGGTATCAGGTGTTTCAATTTAATTTAGTATTATTTAAGTAAATCCCTTGAGCTCTTATGAATCAAAACTCATATTTAATGTTTGGATGCGTTAAGAAGCAAAAGGTATATATCAACCACGACTGACTAAGCTCAGAACAGAAGTAACTGTCAAGTTTCTGCTAAAAAAGACAATAAATTAAGAATAATGAAAATTAAAGTTTCTACAGAAAAAGTAAATCTGTAAAAATATCAGGTTCTTTATAATTTGTCTTCTTTTGTGGGCATATGCCTGTGTGTGTGTATATGTGTGTGTGTGTTCTAGTGCATACTTTTCTGGACCACACATTTGCCTCTTCTCTAATTTATTTCTTCCCTTATTGTTTCTTTCTCTTTCCTCTTTTAAATATATCTTAAGGTCTTCTTCAGCAATTCCAGGCCATCTGTCCTCACCGTACTAAATAAGCATTCATGGACACATGGCTGCCTCCTCCAGACTGACAAAGGCTCTTTAGTATAGCTAAGAGAAATGACCCAACAGCAGCGGTAAAGTGGCTTAAGAATATTTAAAGTACGAAAAAAAATCAAAACTTACCAACTTTCTCTTTACTTGACTCCCCCTTTTTTCTTAAGTTTATTTTACATTTTACCATTGGAATCTGCCCTAACAGAATGCATTTGCATAATTGCCTGCCAAATTATATACAAGCTTATTTTTAAAGGTAAAGAATCCTTATATCAGAAAAAAAAACAAATTAATAGAAAACAACCTTTAACTTTATTTTAAGCCAGATTGCATATATATATTCTCATGTAGTATAATTGGCAAACATTTAAAAGATAGAAAGGTGATTATGTATAAGAAAAACTCCTATATTTCTAATTCTATAATAGATATGAGAGGGTTGGTAGATATATATTTTTAGCAGTTTAATAAGGATGAACCCAATGAGCAGATATGCTTTCAAATAACTTACACAAATCGTAAGGCATTAAGGACACAAAAATTTTTTAAAGTAGTAAATGTATTAAAATTTTACATAAAAGACTTTGACTCTTAGTTTTTTTCCTGTTGACCAATCTTTGATATTTTTGCATTTTGTATAGAAAATTGACTTATTTTATTCCAATGAATACTATTTTCTTATGTAAGTTTGTAAGTTTATTAAAGCATTTTATCTAATGAAAAATATTTTAATTGGATGTAAATTATCACTTTATTTTTTCACAACAGATGCTGTGTGAATTACATGAACTTATATGAATTTCTGAGCTACTCATAAGTATTCAGAAAACTGTTAAAACCTGTTAACTGAATAGAAGATAAGATATTCCTATCCTCTTTATGGTCTAACTTTTGCTTATATAAAAATCATTGGACATTTTTTCCATTGAAACTTAAGAAGTTATGTATAAGCAAGTGTTTCTTTATTCTTACACTTACACTATATATGCGTATACCTGCACTAAGTATAGCCCAAAGTGATATCTTCTAGAATGTAAGATACAAAATTACTGAACACTATCTGCCATATACTTCATGTTAAAAAAAAAAAAAAACTTCACTTAACATTGCTGTTATCTATAGACAATCATAATTCTTTCCTTAGCATGCTTTTGGCTTAACTCCAGTTATTACTAGTTAATTTGCTGGGGGAAAATCTGTTTCTTTAAAAAAATCTACAATAAAAATTAGCACATTATATTTTATAATTTCTAGAAATAAATAATATTTTAAATGTCCCCTAAACTGTGATGGCTTAAACGAGCATCTGGTTGATACAACAAGATGGACATCAGACACCAGAGAAATTATCATCTCATCTTTTTCAAAAACAAAATTTTTTAGTTTTACAAATCCTCTTTTAAAAATATATATTATAGAATATACACTATTAAAATTGGTCTTTTGAGGGCGTGTGTGTGTATATGTGTCTAGGGGGAAGAGGCGATGAGGTGGGGAAGAAGGAACTGAATTTAGGTGGTGATGAATTTCATTAAGCAGTAGGTGTTCATCAGTGTGTGTCTCACAGTGTTCAGTGTTTTTTTATAGAATGTTTTCCCCCTTCAAAAAAACCTAGTGGGTGTTCAGTGGGTTCTTTTGTTGTTCAATCTGTTAATTAGAATTTTCCAACAAATCTTAAATGAGGAACAAAGTATGGTAGAAAGGTCTTAAATTAAAATTTAGAAAATGTGAATGCCAAAATCAAAGTCAGAATTATAAACATGAATGGAAAAATACAAAATGATTTTATGTGTTTGAAAAGAAAAAGCAAAGCACCCTCTGAGAAACATAAAGCTAGAATTAGAGATGTGTCCAGGATCTGATTTAGGAAGGAAGCAGGATCAAACAGCAGGACTCCTTAGAGATAGTAGATAAAATGCCCATATATTTACAGTTTCATTTCCGCTGACAGGGAGAAAGCAAATTATAATTCTAACTCAGAGCTTTCCAAATCCTGGGTAAATGGGTAAAGATCAAGGAACTGCGTCATCTCTAAAATACCAAACCATTAAAAAAAAAAAAAAAAAAAAAAAAAGGAAAAAAAGAGGTTGGGAAGAGAGACCAGGGAGTGGAAACATCTGGCCCTGAGGGTCAGTCCAACCCTTTCCAAACATGACCTAAACTACAAACTACAAGTGTAAAGCATTTCTTGTGTGTTTTGGGGCCCTATAAATGACGTTGTCTTCTGTTATATTTTTAGTTTGTCAAACTCTTGATGAATATCAATGAATGAAGAATTTGAACCATGCATCTTCTATAAATTTTAAGTTAATTTCACAAGAAAATAATTGGTCAAGTACTTGTAGACAATCCATTTAAAAGTAATCTCAAAATTAGTGAAGCAGCATTTGCACTCTTTGAGAAGCAATACAGTATAATGGAATAATACAGACATTAAAGTCTAAAGACCTAAATTATAGATTTTTACTGTTTCTTACCAGCTATATGGCCTTTGTCAAATTATCCACCTCCCTGAGCCTCCTCCGCCTCTTCCTCTATAATCAGGAGATAATAATTACTTTATCATAGACTGATTATGA
This sequence comes from Macroglossus sobrinus, assembly GCA_004027375.1. Taxonomy (NCBI): domain Eukaryota; kingdom Metazoa; phylum Chordata; class Mammalia; order Chiroptera; family Pteropodidae; genus Macroglossus; species Macroglossus sobrinus. Next base: position 115,725 of record PVKZ01001062.1, on the reverse strand, counting down.
ATACTAAACATGATAATATATGTAAAGTGCCTAAAAGAAGTTTGGGCCACAATGGTTTCTCAGAAAATGTGAAGTTCCTCACTTCTGTCTATGTCAAACAGTACTACCTAATAGCATGAGATCAGTTTAATCACCAGGAAAATAATTGCTCAGGAATTCTGTGGAACAATCAGAAATTCTTTGGGATATTTTTAGTGTTAAAGTCTTAATAAAGTCTCTGATCAATGCAAAGTGGATTTTCATATTTATAAGATGTATGTGGGTAAACGGTAGGGGAGTTTTCTTTAAAAAATCCCTATTGAGAGCCATAACTACTATGAGTTCTACTAAAGAAAATATCAAAATTATTATTTTATTAATAGATTACCCTTAATTTATGTATAAATATAATACCAATCCATGGATTTATAGAGAGGACAATATAGTATGAAATGTGACCCATGCAAATAATAATTAGAATTGTGATATTGTCACAGCTGAATACATTTTATAACTATACAGATTGAGGTAAAAAGGGAGATTTTTATTATTTTACAAAAATGATTACTGAACTTCTCTCTGAATATTTGACAATGAAAAATGAATATAAATTATTTTAAATTGAGATATTTGTTATTCATTTTAATAAATGAATAAATAATAAATCATCTAAAAAAGCAATTTTGAAGTTAATACATGTATTTAATTTTGGGAGATATTAGCTAATTACTATATAATTATTTTAATTCTGTGGAATAATGCATGTTTGTTATCTTTAAAATTTCTTATAGTGACTCTTTAGATTGGTACATATAATGTAGATGTAACTGACAACTAGTAAGTCTTGTGGAAAACTACTACTTTAAAGAAAAAATGATAGTCTGCAAAAGAGAAAAATAACCTTTTTGAAAAAATAACACGGTGCCATAATGCTTCATAAAATTTTAAAATTTTATTTTTGTGACATGATAAAAAAAATTTACTTCTGATCAGTAATATATAGTATACTACTTTGTCTCTATTTAGAATTTTCTGAAATTTATGATGGCCTTCTTCCAAGTAAGTCTTTAAGTGTGGAGTTTTATTGTAGTAATTTTAGAGAAAGAGTATGCACAAATATAATAGTGTTGTCATAATTAAAAAATTGATAGAAGTCCATTTGAAACTGATACACTGTCTTTTTTTTTCTTTAAACACATGGACATATATGTGAACACATACAGATATACACACTCCTTGTTTTTATGCATTTAACTATGTTCACAAAAACAACACTCAAGCTGTTGTTCTGGGCTGATCTCAGAAATAAAAAGAAACATAGTAGGGCTCCTTTAAAGTTAAATGTGTTCTATTTTACCTACATTACAGAGGGTTCAAATATTTTTTGGAGCCTAGAAATGCCTAATATAACTAATATCACTTAGCAAAGATTCCATAATGCCAAGATCAAACTTTGCTTTCCTTTTACAGCAGAAATAGTTTAAATTACTGTGGAAACAGAAGCACAAGTACTTTGCCAGAATCTGTTTTGTAAAGTGGTAAAAATCACTTTCTCTTGTTTTCAGATAGGAGAATACCGCCTAAGTAAAGGAGAGAGAAAGTGGCTGAAGGAAAAAAGATAGGTTGTAAGGGTAGAAAGGAAAAGGCCAATAAAAAGGAAGATGAAAGGGGTCTGGCTGGCAATGAATATTATTTCGTAAAACTCTGGCTTGATTTACAAGATGACACGTTAAAAAATTGTTTCTGGTTAGTTTAGGCAGTAAAACAATTCATCTGATTGGTCTAAGTATACATTTAAATTTCTGTCTAAAGAACATAGTTTGACCATAAATTCATGATTTTGTATTTTATCTCTAGACAGAGACGGTCAATCTTATTCTGGTGAAGAGTTCAAGTATTATCTTCATTATAGCCTCTGATTCTGCAAAAAGATCAAGAATGATGTTCTTTTTTTCTCCTGTGCATGTATGTGTGTATATATGCATGCATGTATTTATTTTTGATAGACCTTAAATTTACACAATGTTATATGTTAAATATATTTCAATAAAGAATGATGTTCTTTAATTTGTACAAATCACACTGTGAGTATAATCAGTATAGCCTAGGTTATACTGAGATAATAGGTCCAAAATTGCAGTAGATTAGCACAATGAAAGTATATTTTTTCCTCATATTACATGTTCACAAAAGGGCAACTGGGAACTCTCTTTTACATCTATCTTCTCAGGCCAGGCCGATGATACTTCCATCGTCTGGAAAGTGTTGGTTGCCTTGGCAGTAGGAAAGAACAGCAATTGAACTTTTTTAAAAAGGTTTTATCTCAAAGTGACACCTGTCACTTCTCCTTACATTTTATTAGCCAAAGCATTTCATGAGGACATAAAATGTGTTTCATGTTATGAGAACAAGGAAATTCAATTTGACTGTGTGATCAAAAGAAGAGATACCAGTGGCCAATTACAAAAGACAAATCAACCAGTAGAAAGGCTGAACAATCAATTTTACCTATTTATATTGTTGTTTACAATCCTTTTAATTGTAATGATCATGTGGAAACTCATATGAATGTGGTCAAAATAATAAACAGTTTTCCTTCATAGTTTCATTTCAGACAACAAATTAAATAAATAAATAACCCCCTACTTGCAGAGATCCATTTCTCTGAAATGTTTTTCTTCCCCTCACAAAACAGCAGCCACTAGAAAATTGTTGGACTTGTAAAAGCAAAACTATGACAATAATATCGTAGAGACACAGTATATGAGTTTCAGTATACTCATAGTAGTGCTATGGACACCATCTTATCAGTTTATTTTATATGCGTTCTTTCTGTCTTTCTAAAGTCAGGGCTTCTGCTTTATCCAAAAATGTCCTTGGGTTGACATCCCTATTATGGCTCTAGTTGTTATTGCTGTGCTGTTGCCAAGGCAGCCAAAATATAGACTTGGGTTCAAAGTAGTAACTGGGTGTGTAAGAGGGTAGTCACTTCCATTCTCATGAATACAGCTGCTCTGAATGTGACAAATACCATTATCATCATGGATCTTATTACCTCAAACCACAAGGTGCTATCTGAACAAATGCTCAGTTTTAACTGTCGGATTCTTGAATGTGTCACATTTTTCTTTGGATCTTTAGGTTATTGTAACAGCTGTTTGTAAACATTGTAAAGCCCACATTCAGTACAGAAAGGGAAGAAATATTTTGACCCAAGTGTCTGCCCTCTGAACCATCATAAGAAATGCAGCATGTCTGCTGACACTTAAAGCAATAGATTTAAATAGCAACCAAGATCAACTTCCAGCTGAATAAGTCAATAGGCAGTTTCAGTTTCTGACTCCATCTGGGTTAGTTTTCTTTCATCAACTGGCCCGAGAACAACCAAGGGGGTTCAGACCTTAAATGCAAAGGGTAGCAAATAGGTTCTCCCAACAGGATTTTGTCTGGGCAATATTTCACTAAGAATCTATTATATCCTGTCCGATAGGCTTATCAGCACTTGTTGAATAATAATCCTCTTCTTTAGAAACAGGGACACAAGCAGCTTTAGAATTTCATGCTCTGATCTCTTTTTGTTCTGAAAATACCCCTATGCTATTTTATGTAGTAGTAATGAGTTAGATATTTCTAGTGCTTGCCTGGATAAGCAGTCATGAGGGCTGTTGTAATAAATAAATAGTAAGAGTACATTGCTCTGATAATAGCAACTTTCATTGAAGGATGTGAATGTGTCGTGCAAAAGAGTGATACAGAATTCTTAGAAAGGCTTTTATTAGCAGAAATGTAATACAAAAATTTTAAAATGGAACAGTAAGGCAGAGAGCAGAAAAAAATCTCTGACGTTGTGTTTCTAGTATCAACGGTAATTTTGGATATCTAGGCTCTCAACACAAGCATCTGAGAAGCTAAGAAAAATTCTCATATAAAAATGCACTTATAGCACATTAAATATTATGAGAAATCCTATCTGTGGGATTTCTAGACTTTGTAGAAACCACATATCTGCCAACAAATTGTATTAGACGGTGACCTTTGGAAGTACTCGAGTAATATATAACCAGTTAAAATTTTACTTATAATTAAAAATAAGATTCCCACAATAATAGTCTTATTATTTTGTTTATTCTCCACAGAATAGTTATATTGTAGCCATGAACCGCCAAAGTTGATGTTTTCCATTAAGCTCACTTAAATAGAGTAAACTATCCACTATAATCTATCTTTCTGTCTGTCTATCTATCTATCTATCTATCTATCTATCTATCTATCTATCTATCATCTGTCTACCTATCTATCTATCTATCTATCTACCTACCTACTTGTCATCCATCTATTATCTATCTGCCTATTACAGCAGAGATGGAACTCATAGATTTGATTCTAGAAAAAAAAATTTCTAAAAGAAAATTAACCTTCTTATTAAAAAATATATAGGCCATAAATTAAGATAAATGCAAAACTACCAAGGCAAGATAACTTAGGTGTATACTGGGTGACAGTACAAAGTCAAACTGAGATTGAAGTTTATTATGGATAATTGAGAATTAACTAAATATGAAAAGTATAATTTTATTTTAAAGATGTAAACAAATCCTTTTAATGTTTTCCTTTTATGTGATGTTTAGAAAATTGAGATTTGTTCTAGTTTTCACATACACATGCCCAAGAAGAATCTCAAAATGAAACTGGCAAAGTTGTGTTCCTCCCTTTTCTAGTGTGATGATGTTTGTGAAGTTTCTCATGTTGTTCACATGTTGCCTTGAAATAAAGATGAAACCTTTATTTGAGCATAGATCCTAAATTTCTTTGTAAAATCAAAATTGAAAATGAAGGCTAGAAATAGTGCCCAAGATTTTTTATGTCTGTTTGTCATGAAAATTATTCTTTCTCATGGTTGGCCCTATATAAATGGGGGAGAAAGGGTATATCTTTACTCTATTCCTCCTACATTTCTTTGTATTATTCAAGCATATATTCTAGTGTTTTTTTAGACTTTATTCCCACTCCAAAGCCTCCAGATACCCACAATTTTGTGCATCTGAGAATGTAGGATTTTTAAAAAGTACCTAATATATAGATTTTGCTCTTTCTCATCTATTTTTATAAGTTTACTAGACCAGAGTGCTGGGTGTCGTGGACTGGAATTTAATAAGGATATCAATATAATAAACATCTTAAGTAACATCTAAGCATATCCATCTTATCAAGGAATTTCTTTCAAAGAATTTTCTGTAGAAATAATGGTATAAATGGCTGTTATGTTTCTAAGCTCACGGAAAACAAATAAAAACAAGTCTTGAAGTTGTGGTTTACATTTTGTACCCCTGCTTCCTTCCTAGCTGCCCCTTCTGGTCAGAAATGCTAGTTTCCTAGAACATTTGATCTCAGTTTTGTTAATAGGAAACAGTTTGAAAATACTTATTCCTACTAATTCATGAAAGTGAGGATGACTGTTAATCCCTTAAACTCACAAAGGTTTAGATTGGTTAGAATAGTTGCTACCCAAATAGATCATGAATTGTAGAACCTTAACACAACATAAATTGTTGTGTTAACTTTTTCAGCCAACACATGGGCAGATTAACTAGTCTAGGATTTTGCCTCTGGATCTTTTTATTTATAATACTCATGATTTGGGCACTTTTTTTCATTTTTAACTTTTTGCACTATAGAATCTCTAAAAAGTCCCGTTCATCTTCACTGTAGTTCCCATTTCAGCAGCTGCAAGGCACTGGTGTGTGGGAAAAGTGTGGCAGGAAAGAAGATATTGTGTACATTAATTTGGGGTAAATCAGAAACCCTAGGTATTTGCATTCAACTAGGGACTTTCTGAGGATAGTGCCTTAACTGGAACTGCAAGGCTTCAGACTTTGTGGAAGGCTGTTGAGAAAAATATTGAAGTCCTTCAAGTCACACCGAACCTTGCACATACCACCCTTTATTCATAACTCACATATTCATTTTGCTAAAATAGGTGAGGTTTAAAAATCATAAGTCTGGCTTTTAAGCCATGGCCCTAGTGCTCACTGACCCTGTGTTCCTGAGAAGATTTCATCTCTTGGGTCTCAGTCCTCTCATTAATCAAATAAGATCATGATTCTAGCTATGCACTAAAAGAGTGCTAGTGGAGACACAACAGACTATTATTAGATACTAACATACTTAAACTAAGTTAGGAGCATTCTGCTAATGTAATTTATTTTAATTATCAAATACTATAAAATGAAACAGAACACAACCTTAACATATTTTCTCTAGCTCTATATTAGAACTAATCTTTTATAGGAATCAAGTTTAAGATTTAGGGAAGTCAAATTGTCACTACTTTAATTAAACAAATAACATGCAGTTTCAATTTTATATAGTAATTGTTGAGTTACCTTTATAGAACTGCTTCCTCTGTGTCTGTTGGAATTTCAAGAAACAATATACTTCTCAGGATCACTACTAGTTTTTTTCTCTCTTTTAGATCTGTCTTTTTTTTTCTTTTACGTTCGGGTACCAGTCTTTTTCTAGGTAAGGGTTCAAAGATATATGAACATATGTGACAAACCAAAATTAAACTAAACTAAAATTAAACTAAAATTGAACTAAAGTTAAAATAGAACTAAAATTGAAAATAGGATTTTAATTTTAAATTGTAGAAAGCATTTATTAGACTGCATGGTTTTATTTTGGAACCTAAGAAAAAGCCTTTGGTAAAACCAAACACTGTACAACTCATTCCCATAGACTACAATTCCACAGACTTGGATTTATTGCATGTCTAATATTATATGCCTAATTGATCGCTCCATCTGATAAAAATCTGAATTATAATTATTATAGTAGTGTTCCAAAATATTTAATAATGGATCTTATTCTTTCTAAAATGTAAAACATAATATTCTTCTACCAATTAGGAACAGATTTTAAGTATAATTATATAATACATATTTGTTGTATATTATAATATTGATAAATACATATATAAATCATGTAAGCATATACATACATAATGAACAATTGCAAACCTTCTTAATATTATTCCATCAGAGTCAAATTTTTTCTGGATTTATGTTAGTATTGTACTTTAAAATTATTCTTATCCTCTTTATCAATGAAGGTAGTAGTAAAACTCTATAAAATAACCAGACGCTTAGCACACACTGACTTACTAGAGATTAAGGTAACTTGGGTGCCAAAGTCAGGTGTTCAGGAACCTAACAGACCTAAAGCCACCTCTGAATCAGTGCACTGTTCACTGTGTCAGCAGAAAGCAAATGGGGCAAGGAGGGCTCCATCACGTCTCTTGCTAATCAATTTTGCGCAGAGAGTCGGACGGTATTTTGACCTCCAAAATGAAAATAATTATGGTGAAAAGGTAAATCAAAAATCTGGATATTACCTTGACTCCTGACTCCCTCACTCCCACTTCTAATCACTAAGTCTCTTAAACATCTCTTATATTCATGAATTTCTTTTAACTCACCCTCTCCAGTCACCATTGTTTCCCCTCAATTGCTGAAACAATTTCCTGTGCTCCATATTTGTTGATTCACCTTGGAGGTCCTTGGTGATTTTTGTTGAATTTCATCATTCATTTTCTTACTAATCGTATTTATTTTGTGTGCTATCTTCTGAGAATTTTTATAAATTTTTGATTCACTGATGATATACTTTTGTTTTCTTGAGTGTTATAGTATCATTCATTTTAATTTATCATTTTTGTTAATTCAAGGAGATGTTGAAAGAAAATATAGGCAGATATCAGTTTAGCAGATCGTTTTGAACTAAAAGATTGTTTGCTTGCAATGTTTTGAAAAAAATAGTTTGAGTAATTAATAATTAGATAATTGAGTTGTAGAAAACAGCTTTAAAAACTGTTTTAAACACCTTAAAGAATTTCAAAAATATTTTTATTAATTTATAAACATTTTATTCATTTTTATTTAAGATCTTTTAGTAACAAATTATAAAACTTGATTACCTCGACCATATCAAAATTAATGAAATTGTCTTTATAAAGATTCTATTTTCCAATTCAGATAGACATTATTTTAGGAAATTCCAACTAGTTGATTATAAAATATCAATAATCAATGGTATGAAAATCAGTCAAACTGACAAGTAATGAATATATCACTTTGATGTTAAAAATGTAAGAGCTGATATTTAGGCCATTTTTATTATTTACACAAAATTTTATTTATTATTCCAATTCTCAGCCAATCTTCTTGGTGATTCTCTCCATCACAGTAAAATGATCAATTATCACATTTTCTTAAAGTCAATTGAATTTATAGTAATTAATGGTTAGATTAACTAAATTACATACCTTTTTGAGCTCTCCTAACAACTGGAAGATTACTGATAAATGATTCAGTGAAGATTTGAAAACCATCATAATATACCTATAGGAACTTGGTTATTTTGAATCTTACACTGAAAGCAAAAGCAACAGAGCAAAAAATAAACAAGTGGGACTACATCAAACTAAAAAGCTTCTGCTAAGCAAAGGAAATCATCAATAAAATGAAAGTGAACCTACTAAATGGGAGAAAATATTTAGAATTTATATATCTGATAAGGGGCTGACATCCAGAGTATGTAGGAAACTCATACAACTAAATAGCAAAATAAATAAATAAATAAAAAATAAAAAAATCCAATTTACAAATGAGCAGAAAGATCTGAATAGACATTTTTTTCTAAAGAAGACAAAAAGATATATGAAAGCCAATAGCCAATAAGTATATTGGCTACACCACTATTCATTAGGGAAATGTAAATCAAAACCACAATGAGATACCTTATACCTGTTAGAATGGCTACTACTAAAAAGATAAGATATAACAGGTGTTGGCAAGGATATATAGAGAAAGGAAAACTTTGTGCATTGTTAGTAAGAACGTAAACTGGTGCAGCCACTATGGAAAAAAAAGTATAGAAGTTACTCAAAAAATTAAAATAGAACCACCATATGACCTAGCAATTTTACTTTGGGATATTTACCTAAAAGGAATGAAAACACTCACTTGAAAATTTATCTGTCCTGACCCGCAGGACTTAGTTATTCGTGGGGGTGAGGAGGATCCAACCTGAGAAAAACGGGCGAGAAAAGGGAGCGGAAGCAAGACAGTATTCTGATCAAGCCTCAAACTTTATTTTTTGAACAAACGTATTTATACAGCTGAGACAAAGGGGGGCAGGTCTACTTAGGTGGGCGGGTGTTTGGCACAATCTTATTGGTTCTTAGCAAGTGGGGTGAGGAGCGGTGAGGGTCGCAGGAAGCGGGGGGGCAGGGAGGAGGTAGGTACGCACAGCAATAGCCTATCACCAGAGTACCAGCAGTTATGCGTGGGCGGTGGGGCGTTCCTGGAACAACTGAGGCCGTAAGGGGGCTGGGTGTACTGTTAAGTAAGCGGGATGTTTAAGCATGGTTCTGGGCTCCCACATTTATCTACACCCTCATGTTCAATGCAGCATTATTTACAATAGCCGAGACATAGAAATGATCCAAGTGTCTACTGATGGATCAACAACAACAACAAAATTGTGACTATATATCATTCAGCCACACACAAAAAGAAAATCTTGCCATTTGTGACTGTGGGTGGCCCCTGGATATGTTATGCTAGCTGAAATAAGCCAGATAGAGAAAAATTAATACTGTATAACCTCTCCTATGTGTGGAATATAAACATACATACATACATGCATAAATAAAACCCAAGTTCATAGATGGTGGTTGCCAGAGGCAGCAGGTATGTGTGTATGGGGGGAGGGAAGGGGTTGGAGAAATGGGTAAACTGTTTTTTGTTTTTTGTTTTTAGTTTAAATAAATTGATTGTTTTTAATGAGAAAATGAGACAGGGTGTTATAGAGGAAAGAATCTGAAATATTTTAAGTTTGAGCTAGAAAACCGACACCTATATCTGTTTCTTCTCCCTCCCATAAAGCATTAAATGACTGAAAAAATAAAAATTAAATAAATAAATAAATAAATAAATAAATACAAAATAAATAACAGTGCTAGAAAAAAAGAGTAGACCAGAAATTTTGAGGAATTTCTGGGAAAGAATAGGCAATAGAAATCATACTGTAGTGTATTTTGGAAAAAGAATTTCAATACTTAATACTTTAGGTAAAATGAGTATCTCTAATATACACATAAGCATGTTTACATAACAGAGGTTTAAAATTAGGCAATGGATAAATTTAAACAAGGCGAGGAAAAATAGATTAAAAAGTTTTAGTTTTCATTTATTCTGAAGATTTTTCAAATGGAATTTAATTTGAAAACTAAGGGCACATTTTATGTATTTATTTTTTAAAAAATTAGCTGTAAACCATTTCATGAGAAGTTTGCTATTAATACTAATTGGATTTCTCTGATATGGTCTCAGAGAGTTCATATAGCTCAACAGCTCCGCATGTTTAAGAACTAGAAAAATTAAAGATTACTCAAAGATATCAGCTGACTGAAAAATAGCTTAATTAACATTAAAACAAGAAAATGATCAGGGTTACACTTTTTTAATAATTTTGAGAGTCATGGCCACAGGCCCAACAGTTAATATTTGTATACTTCTATCAAGTAAAGCATTATATAGGGTTCTAGAGAAAGATACAGTGAAGGCGGGAAGAACTCTTCATTTAAATAGATTAGAATTCAAAATGAAAGATAGAATTCCATAATATTGTCATTCAAAGAAGGTAAATTCTATGGTGTTAAGAATTCTTCATGTATTACAAGTTTGTTTGAAACTCATCTACAAGAGAATTTCTAATTCTTTAACCCTTATAACTACACAGTGAAAGTTGCTTTTTTAAAATAATTATATGTATAACCTAAATAAAACAGCCTTTGCTTCCCTCCTAATGTCAATCCCAATATAGAATCACATTAGAAAGTATAGAAACCTGAAGAAAAGAACTTTAAAATAAATTAATGTCCATCATCTCTTAAGAAAGCAATGAAGGCACAGTACATTGCACAAACATCAGAAAAATTTTTTTGTACTACTCCCATCTAGCCTTCCCCAGGGTCTCACATGGCAAACAACTGCTCACATTTTTCTTCTTTTTAAAAAATACCAGCTGCTTTTTTAAATAAGCTGCTTTTTGGGGGAATGAATTTAGATTTTAAAAATATTACAAAAATAGTATAGAGTTCCCCTATATATGTATACAGTTTTTCCTATTGTCTCATATTGCCATGGTACATTTGTGAAAACCAAGAAGCTAACACTTGCACATTAATATTAACAAAACTCAAGACATCTTCCGAATTTCATCAGTTTTTAAACTAATGTTCTTTATCTGTCTCATGGTTGATTTCAAGATACTACCTTGCATTTAGTCATTGTGTCTCTTTCCTCAGTTTTCCCTGGTCTGTGGCATCTTTTTCATCTTTCTTTGTTTTTAATGTTTTAACAGTTTTGAGAAGTACTGGTCAGGTATTTTATAAAATGTCCTCCTGTGTGGGTGTGTCTGATATTTTTTTCATGTTTAGTCTGGGGTCACCAGTTTTAGAGGAGAATAACACATAGGTGAATTTTCTTCCTCATCACATCACATCAGGGTGTACATGCTATCATATATCAGATCCTTGTGATGTTAATCTTGTTCATTTCATTAAGGCCATATTTGTCTGTTTTCTCCACTGTACAGCTACTAGGTTTTCTATTTTCATACGCTATTAAATATGAGTAACTAAATCCAGTACACACCCAAGGTGTGTGTGTGCATGTGTGTGATGGTGGTAGAGGAGGTGATTGGGGAAATAAGCTCCATCTCCTCTAGAGGGTGTATCTATATGTATATTTAGAATTCTGTAAGTAACATTTGTCTCCTCTTCTCCATATATTTGTTTTATTTTATTATTTGTTTTTTGGGAGTGTGTATATATAGATATATATACATATAGATATAGATATATATGTATATATATCTATATATACATATTTGGGCATGTGGGGCAGGGGATCTTTAGAGAGAGATATATATAATCTTTCATATTTGGAGAGTATAGTCTAATATCATCTCACTTGGTTGACTAGAGCCTTAAAAGATTCATGTGACGTGATTCTGTGAATGTGACTTCATGTGAAAATATTTTAAATGAATTCTTAATGGATTAAGGTAGATCCTAAATCCAATATCATTAGTGTCTTTATAAGAAGAAGAAAACTTGGAAACAGAGGCGGGCACACTCATGTGGCAAACACCATGGCAGAGGCAGAGATTTGAATGATGTATCTTACAAGTCAAAATGCCAAAGATTGTTGAAACCTACCAGAAACTAGAAAAAGGCAAGGAAAGATCCCCTGCCCCATATGCCCAAATCTGACAAATTTCAGATTTCTAGGCTCCAGAACTGGTAGAAAATAAATTTCTGTTGTATTAAGTCACATGGTTTGTGTTAATTTGTCATGGCAGGCCTGGTAGGCCAATACAATCTTGCTATTTATTTTGTTGCTTAATTTTTCCAGGTTTGGTCACTGGGAGATCTTTTGGGTTGGTTCTTTTATCACTTTGACATGACCCATCAGAGGCTGGATTTTTAAACTTGTTTTTTTTCTTCTCTCTTCTGTCAAGCTTCTCCAATTTCTTTATACCTTGTATATCTTTTTTCTTTTTTCTACAGATATTACCTTCTCTTTTTTAGGTAGCTAAAGACAACTTTCCTTCTGGTCTTTCTATTGTCATCTTTACCTTTCATTCAGAGAACTCTTAAACTGGCCAAGTAAGTATACTTTCAATCCAGAAGGGAATAAGATGGGGGTCAGTAAGAAGGTACTATAAGTGGTATACCTTACAGGGTCTTTTTTCTATATCAGACATGCAATCAATAGGTTCTGTATTTAATTGGTTCTATTTCAGGTTACTAAATATTTAATCAATATTTACTGACTTGGTTTTTTAACGATTAATCGCAAATACAGACTTCTCACTCCTTAAGGAAATACCATAAATAAATATTAAAAACTGGTGCAAAATTTGGAAACTTACAAATTTTAAAGTTATTACATATCCAGAAAAAAAAATGTAATAAAATTACTGTGGAACACCAATAGAGTTAGCAAAGAGAAACCAAGCAAAGTAAAATTTTCTCTTTCTACCGTACCTCATCTCATCCAAGAATTCCAATCAATGATTTATTATGAAATCTTATTAGCACAATTATTCTGTAGTAAAATAGACAAAATATTTACTTCTTTTTGTATTGCTGTCCAATTAACAGCACAATAGATAGATTTCATTCAGCCTGTAGAAAATTAGCAAAATAAGCACCAGAGGAATAATCTACAAAGTAGATAATTACATAAATTGACTAAAAAACCCTCCTTGATAAACAGAAAAGTAAATAATTCTCCAAATTTTACCTTTCTGATACAGGAACTGAATGTTATGATAGCAGTTTTACTCACTATTTTATTACTTCTAAGAAGATCAGCATAGGAATGATAAACTAAAAAGAGAGAAAAAATCTTAGGGGAACCAAAATGCAAATTAGAGTAAAAGAAAGGTTTTATTTTTTTATAATTCAATGCAAACCCTGTATTCAGCAATTAATTCCTAATTCGTGTGCTCAAATGGGCTCACTGTAGAGCCTTATTCTAACGCACTCTGAGGTGGTGTGTCTCACGCATAACTATACTATTTGAAGCTCAGAGAGTCCAATTTCTGTTTAATTTCTTATGTGTGAAGGTGAACGGCAAATATTCAGTAGATGCCCATGAAATTTTTATTAAATTCTCAGAATCTTTAGGGTGTATTGTACTTATTTTGAGACTTTGTATATGGTATAATAGTATTGTCTTAAATTTTTGTTTGTAATATTATTAATGATAAATTAATATCTATAGAGAACATTTTTATAGATAATTGCAAAAATATGTATGAAGTATGACATTCATTTTACTTGGACCCATATGGAATTTTCCTAAAATATTATATAAATCCAATATATTAATAGTATGTGTTATGTCCACCCAGCCTACCCACTGGCAACCTGGCATATAGAGAAAGAGGGATGGCAAATCATATCTGAAGACATTTTACTATAAAAAAAAATGAAGAAGCATGCACCAGAACAGTTGCTAGAATGCAAAATAAGAAATGCCTTATATATGGTAATGTCTGAAAATTTTTGATTGTTCTCCAGTAATATAAGTAAAGATATGCATACAAATTATAAGAAATAACTACATATTGCTTAAAATTTTAAATTCATTCTCTTAAGCTGATTACCTGATGTCATATATAATCTGAGCCAATAAGATATCAGGTATTCAAATTATCCCAAGACAAGGCTGAGCATACATAGTATCTTCCTAAAATGATGAATTACACATGAGAAGTAGGGAAGAATCATAAGATATGGTATATTTGAGATCTATAGTATATTAATTATTGTTCCCAATTATTAACTCTCTCCTCTCTAGAGGTATAATTTACCCCAACTTGTATCATGCCTTTCTGTAAGTGGATACTTTCCTACTCTGTTTTCAGTCTTAGCCACCTGACTTGTTTTTACCAATGGATGTGACATTTACACTCTGGAAAGATGCTTTAAATGTGCTTACAAGGTTTGGTTGGGATTGCTTCTGTCCTCTGCCAGGAAAACAGCATATTCCATATTAAGGCTGATCCTTCAGGGTAGATTCTAGAATGAAAAGACATGTGGAGTAAAGCAGAGCTAATATGCAAATGTGTAAGCAAGAAATTAATGTTTACTGTCATAATTTGCTGAGATTTTAGAGTTGCTTATTAAAAGTAACAAGTTGGTTTTTTAATTATCCAGGACTCTTCGTCAACTTACTATCCCTCTGAATAAATATAAATAATAAAGGTGGTTATTCTCAGGCTTAAGATAGTAATACCTCCTGATTTGCATCCATTGATATACCTGTTGGACTCCTTCGCTCAGGCTTACCTTAGCTATTGAACCATTTAAGACTTTATGCTGCCATTGGACTATTCTCCCTCAGATATAGTGACATGTGGTTTTTGGACTTTCTATTTGAATCTGTCTTCATTATAGACTTTTCTGGAAAAGTAGTAGCACAACTGACATTTAAATGTATTAAACGTCTACTCCTGCCAGATGTAAACCCAGAACTCTACTTGGACCTGTGCTTTTTTCTTAACAAAAGTACCGGAGGGTCACTCAGACTGTAGATGAGACCATCTGCCTAATCAAAGTTTGAGGTATGTAATCCAAAGGCATTACACATCAAACTAAGAGCTCTGATATGCATAAAACAGTTAGTAAAGTTTTCTCAGGTAAGGAATGAATAATCTCTTTTATTTTTTAAATGGATTAACTCTAGTAGAAAAGTGGGCAAAAAGTGGTACAGGCAGGAAATAGTGGCAGGAAAATAGGAAGTTTTGTAAATTCTGCAGTTCAGGCAAGCAAAAGCTTCTGAAGGCATGGAATAAGACAATTGTAATGGAGACACAACAACAAACACAAATTTGTGAAATCTGTAATGTAATCTCAACAATGGAATAAATTCAATGTCATAGTGGTATTATTTTTGCTTTAATTAAAAATACTGCACATTTGACAATGTAATAAATGACAAAATGATTCAAGAAATGCTCAGTAGGTTATATGGTATTATGCAATTATTAAAGAGTGTATGTGAAGTAAATAGAGTGAGAAAAGAAAGAGAAAAATACTCGTATCATTTAGGTAGGGAAAATACCAAAAAATAAAAAAAGGTAACTAAAAAGTGACAAGAACTGCTGAACACACATGATGTGACTAGATGCAGTCCTCAAAGAATACTATTATTTAAAAAATTAGAAATGAAATTGTTTTCTACACTCATAAAGGAATTTACCTAATTTGACTTATTCATTACTGGCACTGTGAAAAATAAATTTATCCCTATAAATTTCAATGTGGCACTTTGACTAAATAAAATTGTTATTACCAACATTTTATGACGGAGTAGTTAAACATTAAAATAAGTCAGCCCAGTAGTATAGCTAGCAGAGATCAGTGGCATTTGAAAAAGAATGTTCTTATCTCCCTTTAGTGGTTTGGAAGAAACTGGTGTTGAAGTTAGGTTAAGGTCAAATCCTTTGGATTTAACATTTGTGATATGAACGGGGTAAAAATCAAGACTTTAAGGATAAGAAAATAGTGAGTCACAATGTAGAGTTTTTCAGACTAATAATCACAGTCAGAAAAGTTTAACATCCTGATTCTCAGTTTAAAGGAGATGATTCATTAATTATACAGAGCAACTCTGAATACAGTTTTCACACATTTTGTTATTCTAATCCATTTTCCCCCTAAGTGAAGAATGAATATAAAATGTAGAGTTAAAACTTTTTTCTTACAAAAAGAAAAAAAAACAAAAGGAAGGAAGGGAAGGAAGGGAAGGAAGAGAAGGAAGGGAAGGAAGGAAGGAAGAAAGGAAGGAAGGAAGGAAGGAAGAAAGGAAGGAAGGAAGGAAGGAAGGAAGGAAGGAAGGAAGGAAGGAAGGAAGGAAGGAAAAAAAGATGAAGGGAGGGAAGGAGAAATTGAGAGAGGGAAAATAAAGAAAAGAGAAGAAAATAAAACTACACATATACAATAATGTCATAAATATTCTAGTCCCAGTGTTAAATAATCTTATTTTAAAGGTAATCTTTTGATCATTTTATTAGTTGAATTTTTTCCTTTTTTTTTCAAAATCAACATGAAAATCTCAAATTTAACTAGTTAAGAAATAAGAGAACTAACAATGTTTTACACAAAATGAGGATGATATCCAGAATTGTATTCTAGGCACTGTCTTAAGCTAACTCTTTGTTGATAATTCTCATGTATGACCTGAAGAAAAGCAGTAAAATTTACCACAGGAAGAGCTGCCTTGACTTTATGAAACCTCTGCCGTTTGGGGAAGCTTCTTACAGCAGCAGCCTGCCTTGGTGGGGCACAAAGTCATTTTCTAGTTATGATTGACTAGAAAGAAGTCACTTTTACCAAACTAGTATGGGGAATACAAAAAGTAATAATGTATTACTGGATAGTCTGCATTCTTATGCAAAGATAATTTTAATGAATGTGTATGAAGAAATAAATAGATTTTTATAATACATATAATGGTCTATTTAAAAGACAGAAATATAAACAAATCTCCCTTTTTAAATTACTCCCTTATATGTCCATGAAATTATCCTAAAAGAAAAATAATTCTCAACTATCATATATAAGAATGACAGAAAAATTAAATGCCCAAGTATTAAAAAATTTTCTATATTCTCTCACCTAATGGGTTAGGACCCAGGAATGGTGTTTCCTGTTAGTCAGATTCTTAGGCAGCTCTTCTAGAAAGGCATGCTGCCGAAGTCAGGGCTGGAAACAGGGCTGGAAACAAGAACTGTGGCTGTAAATTGGATTCATGGCATTTGGCTCAATAGGATTAATCTACTGCTTGCAGTATGAGAAACATAACATTGAGGATGGCCTCAGCATCCCAACATCATGACCACTAATGTCAGGGCTAAAAAAAGAAAAGAGTAGAAGCAAAAACTGGCCTAATTGCCTGTAGTTAAAAATACAGTATTGTGTACTTCAGAATTTGTTAGGAGGGTAGATTTCACTTCAAAATGTTCTTAGCATAAAAATAAAACAAAACAAAATAAATAGACACAAGGAAACTTTTGAAAGTGATGGATTTTTTTTTATTACCTTGATTGTGGTAATCAAATATACATTATATGCTGTTTTTTTTCTTTTTTGGTATATTAATTATGCTTTAATAAATCTGGGGGGGAAAAGGCCAAAATTCTGATTCTTTAAGAAAGAAGGCAGGAGTGAGATGTTCATTTCCAGTTGACAAGCTCCTCATTTTCAGATACAGACGATGTACTCTACTATTAAGTAGAGCCAACCGTTACTGTGCAAAATATGAAAAGGGGAATGAAAACATCTCTTCAAGATGGTGGGCTCTCCAATCTCATATCCATATGCTACATCATGCTGCTAATTCTGTTATGAATGTAAAACCCACACATACATATAAGAACAAAAATTTCAAGGAAATAAAATAGAGTCTCATTTGTGGCCTCACACTAAATTATTCCTTGAGTTTATAGCTGGATCTTGGCATTTTTCTTCTAGCAATGGCACTAATAGGATTCCCCTAATACAGAACAGAGCCATAAACTGAACACTTGCTACAAATAGCTCAAATCTTCCTATACTTAGACTTGGTCTCTAAAGATTAGCCAAATAATCACAAGAAAAATATAAGGTATAATAATAATAATAATAATTTGACTTAACAAAATCTTAAAGAACTGAGTAAAAAAAAAAAATAAAGGAAAAAGTATCTGTGCCATCCCTTATATAGAACACCAGAGCAAAAGTAGATTTTGAAAACAGCTGCCATTCTTTTGCAAGAAATAAAAAAAGCAGAGTAGTTGGGAAACAAAAACTTAACTGATTAAATCTTGTTAAAGAACAATTCAAGTCATCATTAAAAATAATTAAGTAGTGAAAATCAATGGTTCAGATAATCAGTTTATAAAACAGGAAACAGAATTGAGAAACATTTGAAATGTGAAAGAGATCATTAATTTTCTGTAATAAAAAGGAGATAAAATGACAGACATAGAAGATAGTGAAAGAATATCACCATTTTTAAAGCATCTAGAAAAATTATGTCCAGGCAACGAATGCCAGTGCCAAATAACATCACCAACTGAGATACCCAGAAACTGTATACCTCATGAAGCAAATATACAATGCCAACTATGGAGAACTCTTGCCAAAATCTCACACTTGAATCTAAGAGATCATCATGATATAATTTCCAATATTCAAGGTACAGAGGAACATATAGCATAAGGATGCAATAAGAAAAATTCGATTGTAGGAAATTCCACAAGAAAAGTAGTCCAGTGTCTTCCACAGATAAACTGAAAAGAAAAAAGAAGAGTAGAGAGTAGATTTTAAAGACTGAGAGGCTTAACAACCAAATTTAAATCTAAACCAAAGCTATAGTTGATCTAAAATCAATGCCAGAATATAATGAAAGTCTAGCTTCAGAATGCTTAAAGCAAAATAGTAATATATAAATGTCATGCAAAATTAAATTGTCGTTCATGTATGGCTGGAGTAAAGGGGTGGAGAATTGGGCAGGAAGGGAAGGAGGGACACTTCTTTCTCTTCTGTAGGTCTGAGTTCTATTTGTCTAACAATTCTGGCCTCTTTCCATCTCCCAGATCACACAAAAATAGGAGCAACTGAGGCAAAGGTTTAATTGGGGACAAGGCTCACAAAGGGCAAGCTGGATGAATTTTTATGGCCGTTGAGTAAGAACCATATCACTGGTTTCAAAATAACAAACAAATGAGTTTCGTGTACTAATAAGTTTCTAATTTAAATTGTGAGTTCCATTCATAGGCAGACAGTGCCAGATCAATAAACTCAAATCCATTTTACATTCAGTACAAGGAAAGAAATGTGGGGGAAGGAATATAAAATTAATAAGCTTTTGCATACGGTTCAAGAATCACCTTCTATTATAATGATTATACATTTGTTCCAGATTTGTTAATGACCTATGGAGAGAAAAATTTTCTTTGTAAATGTGTTTCTTATAATTCTAGAAGAGTCAGTGGAAATAGTTGCAATTCCAGAGACCTGGAAATGCCTGTTGATAAAGAGATGTGGTCTTTGCGACTTGAAAGTCACTCAGTTGAGTTCTGCAATGCAGAAATATGGGACCAAAGAAAAAATGGAGTTCAAATGCTCTGAATATATTGTGCTGGTAAAAGATCTCACAATGGGGATACCACCAAGTCAAATTTACAAACATGTAGAAGAACCTAATGATAGCTCAGATGAAACTCTTTGAGAGAGGAGGAATTATGCATAGGTAGAATACAGGCCCTCCCATATGCTAAATTTATGCCAAAATTAACCTTCTGTTTGGAGATTCCTCTCGAGTTTCTTTAATTTCTTTGAACTTTAACACATAAAGTCAGTGTAATTTATTTCACATTTTTCCTTTTGTTTTCAAACCAATGGATGGGTGAGAATGCCTATTTCTGAGTTCAGCATTAGGAAACATATTAGAAAATAGATATAAACCAATCTTACATGAAGACCTTCTATCAAGATACTATTTTAGTTGCCTTCTCTATCTTTATCCTTGTATTATTTCTCAATTTCTTTACAAATGTGGCAGGAAATGTTCAGGTGTCCCCTCAAATACTAACCTATGTGGAGACAAATGAAAGATTTTTTCATTTAAATACACCTTCAGATAATTAACCATACCAAAATAAATTGTTCCTATAACACCAGTAAGATCACTGCCCAGAAATTATTCAACAAAGGTATTCATACTCTTAAAAAGTAATGCTGCTCTAGAAAAAAAAAGGCTAGTGAAATCAATATAAATACATCAAAGATAAGAAATAATAAAGAAAATTAGAGAATGCTTAGGTTATAATAAAGCCTCATTTATTAAGTAAATATTTATTGATAACATGTGATGCCAGGCAGAGAACATACAATACTGAACAGACATATGGGTTCTTGTTCCCATAGACTTTGAATTCTATCTAAACAGAAGTACTAAAAGAAAACAAAAACACCAAGAGGGGAGATATATTTCAATATATCTCTGAACTGAGAAAGGGTAAAGTGTTGAAGGAACAGAGGAAGAATTGTTCTTTGTCTTACTGAGGCTACATGGTATTCCAGCTCTGAAACCTTCTCCAGAGCAATTTCAGTTTTTATCTCTTTTCTCTCTTTAGACTGTCACTATTGCAAGATTCATATGGTAGACAATGAGTATCCCAGCCTTGTTTCTCAGCACCCAAAGCAGATGAACTATTCTCTTTGAATCATAATTCCTAACTGACACTTAAGAAAACCTTTTTGACGCAAAGTTAGAGGTCCGCCACACGACCAATCAGCAGTGGCTGGGGGGCAAGAATAGAAGCAGGTGATACTAACATGAGAGTTAACTCCCTTGGCAGACTTTGCTACTTGCCTATGCAATATCTATTCTCTTCATCTTTATGATTGTAATAGAATCCTGATTTTATATGAGGCAACAATGTCTCCTGATAAAATACTTAGCCTCTTGTGGATAAGTGAAATTTTCCAGGTGAGTCTTTGGAGAAAACCTTTTAAAGGGAAAGACTTAGAATGCACATGCTTTTTAATATTTTCCATCTTCAGAACTCAGATACAATGCTACTGTTCCTAGCTTTCTTACAAGTATAGTGTAAGAAGCCGAATGGCAAAAGATCATGCTAAACGCAGTTGAGTGAAAAGCCTGGAGGAGACCAAGTCCTTAATGCCAGGGAAAAGCTACCATAAGAGCCCTGGAGTTCTCACCTTTAGAATATAGTAATGTGACAAAAATAAACTTCCTTTTTTTCTTTTTTCACTTATGCCACTGTGAATTGAGTTTTCAGCCACATGCAGACAAATAATGCCTAGCTGCATCAGAGAAGTAAATTTTGACTGGTAAAGCAATCTAAAAAGATTTACGTTCAACAACTGGTAGAAACAGCAACAGTAACCAAAATACAATATATATATATAAATTTCAAACATACAGATAAAATTGTTGAAAAATTAAGAGAGCAGAGATAGGAGCTGCACAAAAGCATAGTATTCTTCATACTTCATAAAAGTTTAGACTAATATACATAATTGTGGAATGAGAATATTTGTGCAGTGCCTTAGTCAACATAATGCAAACATCAAAGCTATGGTAGAAAAAGCAGCATCATTAAGCCTAACTAATAAAAATATGTAGTGGATGATAAAGAGCAAAGCTTATATAAAGATGAATGGAAATAAAATATAAATAATAAAATACAAAATATCAGATTGAGCTGGGAAAAAAATGCTTGCTATATGTAAAAAATGAACCCAGATCCAAAAGAATCTAGAAAATTAAAAATGACATAATGCAAATATTTTTAATAAATGTTATATAAAACCATTATAGGACTGTTAGTATTATTATCAAGCAAATTATAAGTTAATACAAACAAAGCACTATATGAACTAAAGAAGTCTATTATTTATTATTAGGTTTAAAAAAATATAAGGGTCAAACACTAATAAACATTTATATACTAAATTATATATTACTGGAAACCATGAGGGAAACTTTTTTAGAAATATAGTATTTATAAAAAAAATTAGTAAGTTTTATTGCTTTTATAACGAGTCTGTGACGAATTTAATATGTATGCAAACATCAATAGAATCTCTAGAGAAAATTAATATTAGGAAGAAGATTTGCTTTGGTGTGACATAGGTCTGTGTGAATCCTGGATCCAAATCAAATGCTATATACTTCTGAAGACTCCAAAATTTCTTAATTTTGAAATTAAAGAAGAATGAGGAAAAGGAGAAAGGAAAATCAAAAGAAGAGGAAGAGTAGTTTGAGGAGGGGAAGTGGAGTGAGGGAGGAGAGTCAGAGAAGGAGGAAAAGGAAAGAGCATAAGAGAAGAAGAATCTAATCCAGGTCTTGTGTTATGACCATTATTTGCATTATTTTATTAAATCTTCATATCTGCCTACCCCCTTTTAACAGAAAAATGAGCATACTCTCAGTTATAAATAATTTCCCCAAGATTATACAAAGGGTTTTTGTTTGTTTTGTTGTTAATATTATTATGTTTTATTTTTCTAGCATTTGAAATTATTTCTTAGGGCTACTAGTTTGAAAAAAATCAGATAAACAACTTTATACTTTGTGGAAAACAAAATTTTAAGATGTGAGTATGATAAGCTTATTGACTAAAGAGTCATAATGGTCTATTATTACTTGCTTAAACCTTGATAGACATTAACAATTAGTGTGCATTTTTAATAGTCATACACCTGAATGTGTTTTGAGAGAAACTGTTTCTCAAGTTATTTGCTTCTGTTTTCCAATTTCAGAAGCATAAAATGCAGAGAGGAAAAATAGCTTGAAGTAAATAAAAAGTTGTTCAGTTTAAATACCAAGTATATCATCCAGGCTAGAATATATTTGAAATAAGAATCTTTTCACTTTTATGAAAGTAACTATTTGAAATCTTTTAAAAAAATTATTCTCTTCAAACATTTTGAAACAAAAATTTGCCTTTTGATAGGAACTATGTGTTTTATTATAAAGATGGAACATGATGTTCTGGCTTACATATTCTCTGCAGAAGGAGGTCCTTTTTTGTACTGAATTTTTAGCATATAGTAAAGATCCAGATTGTAAAAAATTAATTTCAGGCATGACAGACTGGAAGTATATATTGAACAGATCTGGGAACAGAAATGATGCAAATGCTTTTCTTCTAGCTTCTGAAAATTATGTAATGGACCAGAAATTCAGGATAGACTTCTGTTTGAGTAAAGCATGGACTGTTAAAGGAGGGCACAAAAAATAACTTTTGCAAAGCAAAAGGATAGGCAGTTTCCCACAAATGGTAGTTCCATTGACATTGACTCTGTAGATATCATTATAGCTAAGCATCAGAATACTCATATATATTTTAATTATTAGTGATGGTAACAGACCTATGATAGAAAACATTTCTCCTGAATGAGTAAGAGTAGTAAAGGAAATCGACTCTTGAAAGGAAAAAGACCAGAGATGCATTAAGGGCTAGAAATAAAAATCAATGAAATTGTTTTAACTCTTCACTATGTTGCTATTATGTTTTAAAGTGTTGCACACTTTGTTGGGTCACAATGATGATAGTAACATTTACTTTGCTTATACATTAATTTATATATTATTTAGTGTTTCTACCTCAAAAAAATAGGAATAATGATAAATAGGCTGACTAAAAATACTTGAAAGAGTTGTCTTCCTATCATCAACCCATTTAAAATATGACAGTTGCATAAAGTGCAACTGAATATTGCTGGATGCTTGAAATATTCACCATAGTGTTTTTGATAAATAATATCTATATTTAGAAAAACTAATGAGAAATTGTTAATTCTAATACATGAAAGAATGAATTTATTTATACCTGTATACATATAACTGGAATTGGAAAAATAATACATAGCTACTATTAATAGAACAGATAGGTGGCTTTTAGAAAGATTTTGTTAAACCAATCAGCTTGCAATTTTTCTATAAGTTTAATTCAATGTGACTCAAGAATATTCATCAAGAGCCTAATATGTACTAAACTTTCCCTCAGTGATTTTCTAGGGAGGGAATGAATAACCCTCCTCCACCTCAAAAAAAGACATGACAAACCACATCATTCAAGAAGTACAAAGAAAATGCTGTGGGAATTTACAGGAATGTAAAATGTCTGAAGCAACAAGAAAGACTTTGAGGCAGGGCTGACATTTGAGATGGTATGGCTAAAAAGGGCAAGAATTCAACATAGATAGCTATGGTGGGCACAATTTCAGGATGAAAGCCAGTATAAGTCTACTCTCATAAAACTGCCTATAATAAAACTCAAGAAAGTCATCAGCTCACTTTGGCTAGGTAAAAGGCAACAATGTATATGAGACAAAGTGATATTCAGTTATCAAAACACTCAAGAGATCCTAAGTATCCAGGACTCATGAATAAATAGCTTATGCAAAATGGATTTTCTTTTCTGTCTCTATTTCTAACCTATCATCTACTTATCAATTTTTATTTAAAATTATTTTATATGCATAAAATAGCTCCTATCTACTTTCGTCTATGACAAAGTAGTTACAAATGTGTATTTACAGCATTCTCCTGTTCTCTAAATACCAGCCCCAGACACCAACGTCATACCCATAGCATTTATAATCCATCAAAGCTCACTGTGTGAAATACTTTCATAGAAATTTTTCAGATTAACCCTACCTAAACTCATGTCTTTAAGATAATGAATAGGTAAAATTCTATATCACAAAGATTTCCAATTTAAATATAAATTCTCATCTCTTATTATCTGAAAAGAGTTATCCCAAATGATAAGATATGTTTATGGAAACGTCAATGCAAAAGAAGAAAGATAAATGAGAAATGTGAGGAGAGTTAGAGAGAGAGAAAGAGAGAGAGAGCATAATTGTTAAATTGCTTCTATGTTCTACATAAAAGCAAGATATTTTTAATATTTTAAATTACAGAAATATATTTTTTACATTTGGAATGATAGATGATACTTTAAGTTCCTATCATTTTTTTATCTTCAGTAGACTTTCCTGAGTAAATAATATATCTTTCTCACTGATTATATTTTAATTTCTCCAGTGCATTTTAAGTAGATTTAAGCTGACATCTTTATTTCAATGTAAATACTAATTTTTTTTTTTAAAAAAACACTCTCCCTTGTGGCCTCAACTATGCCCACTTGGCAAGAAGGAGTGGAATACATGATCTCCATAACCCTGACTTACACTGCTCAGCAGGGAACAGTTTAGACTGAATCAGAAGAAATGAAGAGCAACTCGATTTATGTGATCTTCCACTCAATATATTTATTTTGTAATTAAAACCATTATGAAAACCAAAATCCAAAGAAAACACCAAACACCCTCTTTTTGCTCTTATAATTTTCTTTTATTTTAGAGGAATAGTAAATTGGCACATGCTATTTGATGGTGATAGAAGATCATACCTGCTCTTGAATGAATTTCTCCTTCTCTACTTACAGTATACTATTCTCATATTACTCCCTTTTTCTAAAAGCACTCCTTTACATTTTTACCTCTCAATGTCTCTTATAACTTCATCCTTCAAGAAGTCTCCTAAAGCAAAATAATAACAACTGGAGCTCCCTCATTACTTTTACATGGCAGATACTGAACTAAATGCTTTTCATCTTTTATGTCTTTTAAAACTTTCTAGGACATGATTTCAGAGTGTAGTGGTTAGCATGTCTGCTTTACATGCAGAAGGTCCTGGGTTTGTGCTCCAGTGGACCCACAGTCCACGGACTGCAGCCATGCCACCCGAACAGGCCCAATGTCTGATCTCAGAAGCTAAGTAGGGTTTGGCCTGGTTAGTACTTGAATGGGAGACCACCTAGAAAAACCAGGTGCTCTAGGCATAAATTAAAAAAAAAAAAAAAACCTTTTAAGAAATCCTCAGAGGGGAGTATTGTCAATCCCATTTAGAAATGAAGAAATTGAGGTTCAGCATAGTTCAAGTAACATTCAGGTGTTTCAGATTTCAAAGTGTAGCATGCTCTTTGTGTGGTTTTTATATTGTCCTTCCACTCGTGTATGTGTACAAATGTGTGTGGGCACATTTATATACATATGTGTGCTAATGTGTATATATATGTGCACATGTATGTCTATATAGAAATAAATATATATACACACACTCTTACTGAATTTTATCGAAGATTACAACTAGTCTTTTTATATCTGCCTGCAGATTGGATCAGAAAGTGGGTAAGGGCAGGGGCAGAGTCTTATGCATAGTCTTTGCAGAGTCTTCATTGGTTCTTTACATTTCCTTCATTAGCATAGTACCAGGCACATAATAGTTACTCAATAAATTATTATGATGGAATAAATAAAACATCTCTCAATTTGTCTGGAAAACTGTAGTGAATACAGTTATAAATACCTTATAGTCTCATAATATTTTCATTCACTAATGTCCTCACAACTACTTTTCACTAAGAATAATGTTTTGTATTCAGTTCATTTCATTCCCCCCCCCTCTATATCTTAAAGTTTGTTTTAAAGAAATCTACCTATTACTATGAATATTATGTTCCAAAAGTGTCAGATTTGGTTTTGTATAACAAAAATTATTATAGATTAAAAATTTTGTCACAAATCACCTTTTAAAAATATTAGGGAAAGTAAGAAAGAAATATCTTTAGGGATCTTCTTTTTCAGTTGATACTAATTAGATTTTTTAAAACTAAGTTTAAAGCTCACACTGCTCTGGCTTGATAGTGCCAAGTGATAATCTGATGTGACATACATTTCCTATAGCAATAACATTTTGGCAGATAAACTCCCCAATGAGAAGCAACCATTTCTATGCTTAGATGAATTTTGCGATAGAACGCAAATGTAAAAAAAAAAAAAAAAGTAATCGAAATTTTAAAAAATACTCCACAGTATAATGAATCCCCTTCCTATGTTTACTAAAAGTGCCTAAACCCATAGAGAGTAAAAACATTGAGCATATAATAAACAATACATCACAGATTTCACATTGTCCTTAAAGGTTGATAGAATAACTGATTATTATTTACACTGAAATTCATTCCTAGAAATCTTGTATCCTTCCCCTTCATTATGCAATGCTGTCTTGGACCTGGGAGTCTGGAAATGTGAAAATTATAACACTTTGACATACCATGTAAATGAGGTATCGCTGTAACATGCTATTTAAATAAAGTTTGGAACAAACATTCAGTAGAGAAGTTTGAAAAACTTATAACGAGATTATCTCCTAACTTTTTTTATAAGAGTATTCCTGTATTCCCACCCCCAGCCATCTTTTAATTCCAACAAGAAGGTACAGTGTGCCAATTTAGCTCTCTAGCAGCAAAGCTACACATTATATTATTGTGGCAATTAGTCAGGAGCTGAGCTTGTCGTTTGAGCCGCTCCTTTTCTTTATGTAGATAATATTTGACTTGGATGATTGTTGTCTTTCTGATGGAAATACCTGGATTGGATAGTATCAGTCTCAATCAACAAGCTATTTCCCATTGTCAGTACTGAAATCGAAGCTAGTATAAAATAGGTAGTAAAAGTGTCCACATTAGTCTATGCACTTTTTTATTTTTTACACGTTATTTTCATGATTAATTATAAGACCTGGAAAACTGAATATCTGTGAAAAGCTTTAGGAGAGATCCAATTTAAAAAGTTCCTTTTAAAAATGTAATCTTATTTTTAAAAGATCATGGCTGTCACAGCACAAACAACTGGCCACAGTACAGATGTTACCTGTGGACCTAGAAAAAAAGAAATGAAAAATTCCTTACACCTGGAAATTAAGTCAGTCTTTAGAATTACATTATTCTTAGGGAAGTTTATTTGCTAATGAGTTAGAGACAAAAACTATTTAGAAATAAATAAGATGTAGGTTGCAAATGTAATTAAAAATTCAGACTCCTTACTTTATAGTCTCTGTCAAACAGGCAGACTAAAAGGAAAGCAAAGAACTATACACAGAAGAGTCTGGCAAGGGAGGTCTAGACAGTCCCGCCCGCAAGGATAGCCAAGGCATCTCCTCTGAAACTATTTTGGTCACCATGTGTGCTTTAAATAGCCTTCTGAAGAATTTCCCAAGGAGATTTTTTCCCAGGGTACTTGGGAAAGGTTCCTTGCATTAGGGTGGACTTTTGGAAAGGAGTGGATGAAAGGGACCATTAGGTCAGGTTGCTAAAATAGCCTGCCATATACTTTAATCATGACAGAAAAATAAATAAATAAATACTAATGAAACAGTGGAAAGCTTTTGAATAACAGTAGGAAGTTTTCAAATTCAAGTCTGGTTATTCCATTGCCAATACACATTTACATTGGATTATAGAAAGTTATCGTTTATAAATAACCTACCCTCTAATGTTTTCATTCCTAAAACTATTTCCCAAAATAGTGCTCTACCTTTTTTGAAATTTGTGAACTTTTTTATTTACAAGAATAGAAGAATTAAGGCAAATTATTATCAATTTCATTGCTCCTAGGTATCTTCAGTGTAGAAAGCAACTTGTCAATTTTAATTGCCTAGTATTTTAAATTGATGGGCTGGTTTTAAAGAAAAGAAATAGAATCTAAGTTTAGTCTCCTTTTGTGCACTTTGCCAGTTTCCAGCAGAGCTTGCAGAGGAAGCTGAAGGGCACTGATTTAAACTCAGAGTGTGGACAGGTTAAGTGGTTGCACTTAACAGACTTCACCAAAAAATTTTTAATTTCTTATATTTATAATTTACTTGACAAGTATAGACTTAATTATGCCTGGTTATCTCCTTTATTTTAATGTGTTAAAAGTTTGTATATATTTAAATAAATATTACTCTGGTAATAACAGCTAAACCAGGGGTCCCCAACTCTCTGGCCATGGACCAGTACCAGTCCACTGCCTATTAAGAACTAGGCCACACAGCAGAAGTGAGCAACAGGCCCATGAGCGAAGCTTCATCTGTGTTTGCAGCCACTCCCCATAGCTAGCATTATCACCTCAGCTCCACCTCAGACCACCAGGCTTTACATTCTCATAGGAACACTGGTCCCTGGTGCCAAAAAAGGTTGGGGACCACTGAGCTAAATCTGATTGCTAGCTGTTAATCCTTTAATTTTTATTTTACTCCTACTTATCTCTGGTCAAAGAGATAACATTAGATTCAGCAGCTTTTTATTGTTTTGTTTGTGTGCATATGTTCAAAAACATTTGATACTTTTATATCAGACAACTGCTATTTTTAAATGTGAAAATATATACCTTGTAACTGCTGATTTCAAAACATACATAAACATAGCTACTTCACATTAAACACACTTTCCAATGAGAGAGTTTAAAATTAAAACTTATTCTTTTAGTCCAAAAATGGTCATATTTTTATGTATTTCCTGGGGGCGAGAGAAAATCATTTTTCTGCACAAAGGTCCACAAAAAAGTATTGGTTTATTTTTTCGTCTCTTATGTGGTAGTTTGCATCTAAAGAAAACTTGAGGAAAGGTAGTTCCTAAATTTTTACCTAATGATTGGATGTTATGAGTTTAGGGGAAATACTGACTAATTATGTAATAATTTTATCTGATCTTTTAAAATAAATTTAAAAAAAATTTTTTAAGTCACAAGTCCTGAATACATTTCCTTTTTGTAATCTTTTGTCTGTGTATACTACAAAACCATTTCATTATACCTTACATCTATTTGATTAAATTTATTTTTATTTTTCATAAAAATGTCACACCTTTAAACAATGTTGAATGAATTCCATTAACATCAAGGAAGCCTAATACTGAAAGCCACACCTTTTACTCCTTTACTTTTAATAGCCCAGAAAAATGTATTCTCCAAGTATTGTCTGAAATTTGATAAAAATTAGCTTATCTCTGGATGTTTTTCTTTTGATAAATTTTAATTAATGAAACCACTATCATTTTAGCTTCCACTATAAGCTAATATTATAAAAAGAGTTAATTAAAATATAAAACCTTTAAAAATCTTAACTTTTGCAAATTCTACCTTAAAATGCTAACAGATTTAAATAACTGCTATCAGTCTAATTTATGTCAGTTTATTCTAAGATTAGAAATTATGAATCAGAAAGTATTAATAATTACTACCATTCATGATGTTTTGCCATTAAACAAATATATACATAAAAACTATGTAACTTTTGTATTAATTCTATACAATACAAAAATCAATTGAAATAGCTGATTTTCAAGTAAATGTAATCAAGTTGAGAATCGATTTTAGAACAAATATAATTAAAATGTTTAAATGGGAAAATGTGTACAACAAATATGACAAGCAATAAGTTAAAATTCTATGGAACAAAAAACATTGATTTATATGAAAAATACTAGCACTCTGGCAAAGCAAAGAGATAATTTGAAGAAAAGAATAAAAAATACTAACTGTATGTGCATGTGTGTTGTATGAGAACACATAAAAGTACAAAAACATAAACAAGAATATGTAGGATAGAAGTACTCCTCAGGGAGAGAGGAAGGGGAAAAGGGAAATAGAAGACATTTCAAACATGGCTATATCTTTGTCTTTGAATAATAAATAAATTAATAAATATAGCTGATATTGTAAAATTGCTAACATTTGTCAAATTTTGCCACTGGATTCAGGAGGGCTTATTATTTTCTGTACCTTCTTTATGTTTAAAATAATTTGTAATTTGAAAATAATTATCAGAGAATTTACAAAAGAAATTATAAAAATAACCGATAATAAATAAAATAACTGTTATTGAGTTTTCAGCATTATTAACAATAAAATGCAATTAAAGAAAAAAATGAAAACATAAGCTAAAAGTTATCAGAAATTTTTAAATATAAGATACTCTATGTTAGTATGGGTGGGGTGACAAAGTAACATTTATACAATGCTGTGGGACTATAAATTGGTATAACCTTTCTAAAAATTCATTTGGCAGAGGTAAAAAGAGTATGAATGTTTAGCTCATTTTGATCCAGTAATTCCATTTCTGGGAATTTAGCCTAAAGGCAAAAGAAAAATGTGAAAAATATATAGGCACAAACATGTTGATTATTTATTTATTTATCTATTTAATGAATATTTACAGAGTTTCTACTGTCTGCCTGACATTGTATTAGTCAGAGTCTATAATAGGCATCAAGACAAAGTCTCCAAAGAGTTTTTTCACTGAAGCATTTTCTAATAACAAGAATTGAATACAAATTAAGTATCCAAAAACAGGAGAGGTATTATATTTACACACACATATTATATATATATATATATATACATATATATACACACACACACACACACACACACATATATATACATATATATCAATGGAATAATTATAATTTTTGATAACAAATTATCACAATTATTAACTAGTTAATATGTGCTAGGACCTATGTTAATCACGACAAGTATCATCTCATTTAATCCTCACAACAATCTTGAAGTGGTATATTAATTTTCTATTCTTGCTGTAACAAATTATCATAACCTTAATGGTTTAAAACCACAAGTTTTCTCTCTTATGGTTCTGGAGTTCAAAAATCCAAAATGGGTCTCACTGGGCTAACTTCAGAGTATGGGCAGAGCTATGTTCTTTCTGGACATAGTAGGGAATAATTTGTTTTCTTCCCTTTTCTAGATTCTTCCAGCCTTCATTCTTTATTTTATGACATCATTTCTCCATTTTTAAAGCCAAAAAGTACACTGGGTACTTCTCACACTGCCATATCTCTGGTTCCTTGTCTCCCTCCTCTTCTACTTATAAGAAACATTGTGGTTATATCGAATACACAGGGATAATTTGGGATAAATTTTCCATCCACAGTCAGATGATTAGCAAACTTAATTCTATCTTCAATCTTAAATTTCCTTTACCCCGAAATCTAACATATTCACAGGTTCTGGGGATTAGGATATGAATATCGTTGGAAGGCTATATTCTACTTACCATAGGTAGATTCTGGTCTTTTTTTTTAATCTTCCTTTTAGATAAAATAAATGGGAGGAAGAGATATTCATTATTTTACCAAAGGTCAGGCAATTATTAAAGATAAATCTAGCATTCAAACCTAGCTTAGCAACCTAAACCTGAGCCCTTAATCACTGTGTTGTAGTTCATAAACAAATTGCTGGTGCTAAGTTCCCACAATAAAATGAAATATTTCAGAGAAAAGATAAGAATTGGTTAAATTTTAATAGCATTTACCTCTTAGTCCTGAGCATATAAGTAATTTTATTCTGCTTCTTTGTATGTTTTGTAATTTTCACATTTTCTTCAATGAGTATAGTTTTGTACTGTTCTGTTGTCAATTTGGTTAAGCTAGGTACTTTGTTTTCCAGAAGCTCCTTCCCTATATGGTTCTAGGTTTAGCTGACCCAAAATGATGTGTGTATTCTGGAAGGTAGAAGCAAAACACAGTCTTTACATCCTAATGGTCAGCATCAGTCAGAGGCAATAAGGGATGGATACAGAGCTGTTTTGGACTGGCGACTACTAACTTACTCCTCATCCTTCCCTTTTGAACAGAAATGTCCACTGAAGTTTTCTTGATATCCTAAGACCATCTTGTTATAAGGATATCCAAGCTAGTTATATGGAGAGGTTGAGTGGAAATAGAGTTGAAAAGCCCCAAGTAAACCATCTCAGCCATCTCCAGATGTTTGAGCTACCCCAGTTTGTGCCCCGACATATTGCAGAAAAGATAAGCTATCTTTGCTATGTCTTTTCTAAATTCATAATCCACCAAATCACAAACAAAATAAAATAATTGTTATATTTCACTAAGTTTTTGGATGGAATAAACATATAACTGAAATAATATGCGGTATATAATCAAAATATGCACTTATTTCATAATCTGTACAAGTAAAATGTATATCGTAACTGTTTCTTTTTCCCATTGGTTGATTTAGTAATAAATTTTAAAACTTAAAAGGAGTAAACATTTTAGTATTATAATTCAAGAGTGTCAGTCCAACTATAATTTAAATATTATCTGTCCACAAGAACTTCTACATGGTCTCAAGCTGTAAGTTGCCTTCCCCTCCTCTTTTTCCCATAACTCTTAATTATCTGTACCATTCATCTGGCATTTCCTGTAAATTGCCTTGTGATGCTGGTATAAGAGATTTCATATTTCATTGCAAAGGTTAAGGTGCTAAGCTATGTCATTCAGAGGATACAAAAGTTATGTAAGGTATTGATCATGTCCTCTAAGAGCCCAAAATTTTACAAGCCACTCAGATGACCTGAATAAGCAAATACATAACTATTATACAAGACTGACAAAACTTTGTGTTCCATAAGGAAATTCAGGGTATTACAAGGGATTAAAGGAGAGAATCTATTTTCCAGAGGATATAGGGAAGTGTATATGTAAGAAAAATAGCTGAGGTAAAAATGGGATTATAGAGACTTTGGGCCCAAAGTAAACTCTAAAGTCCTCAGGAGTTGGAATACCCTGTTCTCTATCTGTGAATTTCTCAAGCACCTGTCAAAGAGTTTTGAAAACTATAAAAGTTCAATAATTATTTGTTGAATAAATTATTGGATGGATTTCAATTTCTGTGTACTACATTGTTGGGAAAAATCACTTGATTATCTTATGTCCTAGAGTAATAATTTGACAGTATTTTTTTTCCTACTACCAATTTCTGTAGGATGCAGAGAAGCATGCATATAAAGCCATGTGACAGTTTCAGATAAATTCTAAAAGAATAAATTATTATTATACAAAAAAGGACAAAATTCACTAATATTTCTCATGCAGTAACAAGGGCAAATGGCTTTAACATGAAAGTTCATATACTTTGTTCAAGATATTTTGACAGGTTCTGCAATATCTCATAATATTATAAATTGTAATCTTTATAACCATCAGCATATAGCCTGATGATGTAAATGAGAGAGAGAAAAACAGAGAAAGAGAGAGAGAGAGAGAGAGAGAGAGAGAGAGAGAGAGAGAAGGAGAAGGAGAGAGAGAGAGAATCTAATTCATAATAGAGCTGTAAAAACAAAGGATTAGAATAAGGTCCTTAATGTCACTGAGATAAATTGTTACACCCTTTTATGTTCTACATCATGGACTTCTAACACATTCACAACTTGTATGTGTCATATGGGCATGAGCTATTTCTCATCCTCCCACTCATACTTCCTTCCTAATAGCAAGTTGTTCCAAAATATCTTGTCAGCAAGCCTTTGCTGCTGCTTGAAGACAAACTTAATTCGGAAACCCTTTGCTCTTTGTGAAAGAAAATAAAACAATCTTGTTTTATTTCCAGTGTTAGAATATAAATCGGTACCATGGATAATTTCAGCATTCTATAAGTTTAAATTAAATACACGTAAAACACAATACCTATTCTTGAAAAGATTCAAACTGTAAAATAAATTCTGCATAGATAAAAGATTTCTCAAATTCTTGGTTTTCTTGATTTTTTTTTAGATTCTTATTTCTTATAATCTATTTGTATGTTCCCAGTTAAGCAAAACTATTAAGAAGTATGTTGTCTTCAACATGCATTAGAGAAAAACATCAATTAATGTAGTTAATAAAATCACATTTGTTTAAATTATAGACTAGTTTTTAAAAAATCACCTGCCTCAACTCCCTTGAAAATTGAAAAAACTTGTGATAAAATTTCAGCCTAGAAACTGAATATGGTTTATCTTAGCCATTGCTTGGGTCTCAGAGAAATCCACAACCCTACCATCAAATTTCTGGAGCAGAGACAAATTCTCTACCAAGTTAGACTTCCCTCCTACAGGCTAATGCTTGACTTCAGTGTCTACCTCAAATAAGTGACCAAAGGGTAAAGGGTAGAATCAATAAACCACCACAACAGTGCTAACTGATGTCCACACTCTACAGGTGCAATACTGGAGCTGGAAGTTCCAATGCAAGTTCAACAGTTTGCTGGAAATAGAACATGATTCTGTGCTGTTCATAAAATATTTTTGGCCCACAAAGAAATAATAGTCAAGTAACAAGAAAAATAACCATTCATTTATAAACACACACATTTGTGCTTTTTAATAAAATGGCTTATTTCTTTTATGTTGGTGAATTGAAAAGAAGTTAATAGACATGTGACAGAAGGTGAAGATTAATTGAGCCAAGTTCTGAAACTGTTGGGAAAAGATGGTGGTACGTGTATAAGTAAAGGTGTAATATTG
The DNA here is from genome assembly GCA_004027375.1 of Macroglossus sobrinus. Taxonomy (NCBI): domain Eukaryota; kingdom Metazoa; phylum Chordata; class Mammalia; order Chiroptera; family Pteropodidae; genus Macroglossus; species Macroglossus sobrinus. The sequence continues at coordinate 80,452 of PVKZ01001062.1, read as the reverse complement.
GAAAGGGTAAAAGTATATTTTGCCTGAGACAAGAGGGGAGATCTGAATGAGTTATAAAGAAATTCAGACATGAAGAGAAGGAAAGTTGAAGGAGCTCACAGAAGCTTCCTCTGATCTCAATAAATAAGTGATTGTAGAACAAAGGGAAGGTAGAACATGACTTTGGGCTTGAAGATGTTAGAAAACGTTGGAGATAATCTTGAATGGTAATGTGACAAGGAGGGTTCGTACAAAGTCAAATCAGAGGTTTTGTAAGCTATGGGCTCTGCTGAAGTGGGTCATGATATATAGATATATAGTAGACATAATTAATTTTAGATCCACATTTTTTTCAGCAGTGCTCAAAGCTTGAAAGCCAAGTTGGAGAAAATAGTCAGTGGAATTCTGTTCAAGACAGAATTCTGGCATGGTAGCAGATGATGGGTAAGAATTTCAAGTAGAAAAGTTTGAGGAGACCATTTTATGATTTTGTGCATTTAATGATTGGAAAAACAAATAGTAACTTCATAGTTTTTGCGTTAGCAAGTAATAAATTCAACATTTTTTTTCGATGTTTATACCAACACCGAACCTCAGCTCTTCCCTGATGTTAACTTCATCAGTGACTCTCAACAAATCTGTAAACCTCAAGCTAGCCCTGATAGTCAACCCATTCTTTGCTATTTACACTGTTACTGAAATTCAGTTCTTAGGCCTCTGTTCTACTCCTGTCATATGATTGATTCCACTCATAAGTGATCACTACCTAAATCTAGGTCTCACTTCAAGGAGAAGTAAATGTTAAGGAGAGAATTAACTATAGAGTTAGAAGTTAGAGATAAATATCAGCAATGAGATGATAGAGATGAAGTAAGGCATTGGGCTGAATAACAAAAGAGATGTGAGTTACCTGCTGCACAAGTTAATTTTTATAAAAGCAACCTGTTCATACTGTAAATTCAGTTTATTTTAGAAAAATGGAACACATATAGATATTAAATATTTACATATTAAAATAGTCAAGTAAATTGTCATGTATCTATAAGAATCTAGCAAGTTATTCATAGCATTAAATGTGATTGGCTATTAGGTGGCAATCTAACAGGGTGGCAGATGAAACCATAAGGCAAATGATGAACACAAGAGGTTCTTTGAAATTGTTTGGAACAATCATATAGAATCGTCAATGAGAAAAACAGCATGCATTGGCTTCTCCTCTTCCCCTATGAATTATTTAGTGAGGATTCATGAAGAAAATGATAAAATTAAAAGTAGAGCCAAATTCCTATATAGGTAGAAAAATGGAAGAGTTTGGTGGTATAGAAAGATTAGGGAAAAAGACAAGAGTAAAGGAGAAGTCAAGTTGAAATGTGCCTGAGCTATTAAGTGTGACTTTGATAGGGTAAAAGAAAAAGGAGTTCTGTGGAAAGTAACTTCACAGGGTAATCTGATCATAAATTTCTAACTGGGCAGGTCATAGTGAGTAGTCATGCCGCAGGTATATAACTTCTTTAATAAAAGGCTTATCTTTGCCTTAAGCAAACCTTGTCCATTGTTTCTGTGCATCTATATTAACACACCTTTGAAATAACCTCCTTTCAGATGCTCCTTCTATTGCATGACCACCCTCAAGGGAGTACTTTAACTATTTTATAAGTTGATCCCTGCTTTGCTTTCTCCCACCTTCATGTAATCTTTCTTACTTCCCTCCTTAATTTCCAATGCATAAAAGAAACTGCAAAAGTTATTCTGCTGAGTATTTGAGATCTTACTTCCTGGCAGTTGCATTAGTTTGGTTCAAATAAATTTTTATAAAAATTCTTTACAGGTATGGACTTTCTTACATTGACAATAGAAATCCACATATCAGGGGGTAAAGCAAAGAATATTTGACTTTCTCTTTTGGTGATCACAGGAGCAAGGGCTTGACAAGGAGTTGGGGAATAAACTAGAATGTCAGTAAAACTGAAAACAGGATATGTAGTCTTTTGCTGTGGGCAGAATTTGTAGCTTTTTGAAACCACAAAGGCCTGACTAGGAGCTGTGTTGTTGGTGTGATCTTGTAAACTTGCTTCCTCTGCTTGGTTCTGTTGCTGATAACAGCTTCATGTTGGAAGAGCGGTTGTCGCGGGACTGTTCTTCAGTAATGTGCCTTCTACATGCTAAGCCCTGCTATGAAAACAGAGGATGTTAGGTGCAAGCAATGTTAGGCCTCCATGCTCCAGGACTTATGTTGAAATGGCTAAGCTATGTGTAGTTAAATAAATTGGTTTATTGTTACAGTGAAGATTTGCAAACTCTAGCATTATATCAAGTTGTAGAAATCAGTCTGAAATAGTCAGGATAACATTGCACAATTGCTGACTCAGGAGGGCCTCAACTGTTTACTTCCACTAAATAGAAAAGGCAGCATCTAGTTTTCATCTTTAATGAAAACACACATCATAGGAATGTCTTGCATATTGATCATTCTACTTTTAGAATTTTACATTATTGTATAATCAAAGAATAGTAGAAAGGAAGATAAGAGTCTTCCTGCCCTTAAATTACTAAATTCTCTAATCTTTTCATGTCACAGTGACATCAGTAACGGGACAATTTCTACAACTCTTTGAGGATCATGTTATTTTTTTTTGCATATTAGATCATTTTAACACTAGAATGAAGGGTAGATTAGTAGGGACTAGTGAAGAGCAAATTGGAAATAAATCAAGGGATTATTGTCAAAATCTGGTGAAAACTGTCTATAGGAGACAGAATATATTTAGGGAGATCAAAATGAGTAATAGGATATAAAAAAAGAGTTAAAACAGACAGAAGAAGGTAACTGGGATAAAAGCAGATCTCTGGTTTGGGTGGAGGTGCCCTTTCTAAGATAGGAAACATAAGAAGATGAGGATGTGTGAGGGGAAAATGCCAAATTCACTTTGGGCATGTTGATTTTGGATATTCAACATTAGACAGATTATAGACACCCAGTAGGCAATAACATAAACAGTTCTAAAGGTATATATCATTAGATATGTATTCAGAGCATACATAGTTGGTGAAGTTGTGAATCACCCAGAGAGAAGACAGAGAAGAGACTCAAACAATATATTTTAATTAATTTTAACATGTTAGAAATTTAAGCTATAGTTGAACTAAGAGCAGTAGACTAAAGACTATCTTTACATAAAATCTTGTTTGAAAAAGAAATTATTGTATGCAAACAATTGGTGTTTAATGGATTAGTTTTCTCACAGCTATTTGTGCATTTAAATGTTTACTTACCAGAAAAATATGAGCAGCTATTTGTTTGTATGTGTGTGAGCATGTGCACACATGAGAGTGTACAATAAAAAACACTGTGTGTGTGTGTGTATATATATATATATATATATATATATACATACATATATATACATACATATATATATACATATATATATGTGTGGGTAATATAAAAATTTTTAAATAAGTACATATAAAGAAATACTAAGTATTTGTTCTTCAAGGCTAAGAGGGACACTAGTTTTTGAAGGATGAGGAAGGAAATGTTTGTTATGTGAGTATAATTACTTCGCTTATAGTTCTGCTTCTGGTGGGGTATAAAGTTACACTTAAAGTCACCCAAAGAATCACTATTAAATAATATAAAAATTAGAAGGGGAAAAACCTTGTCAACTGCAAATAACTCTTAAATAATTCAACTGTAAATTCTAGTTCATATGTGTGTAATATATACACAAACATACACACACATACCACACACAGAGACACATGCACATATAAGTATTTAACTGTATTTACAAGTATTTAACAAGTATTTAAAGGCATGGTAATTATAGTAAAACAATTAAAAAATTAATAACCAGAGTAAATTATGGTTAAATAACTTTAAAAACTTGGTTGTGATTCTCCTATAATAATTTTTAAAATTTTGATTAATTTTGTATAAGCTTAATGTATCAATTCTTGATAAATTGGATACTTGAAAATCATACTGAAAAACTACCATCTTGTCCTCTATTTTTGTATTTATGATTCTTATATAGTCTTGCTATTTACACTAAGCTCACATTTTTTACATTCATTTTTTACTAAATTTATTGGGAGACATTGGTTTCATGTATACAATTTAATAATATACATTTTTTAGTAGAAGTTCTATCATTGTTTTCTTAAGTTAGACCATTTATTCAATGTTATGCTTGAAGTTGCTTAAAGCTTATTCAAAATTCTTCTGTAAAGAAATTATCTAATGCCAATAAATTGTGTATTTGAGTTTTAGAAATCCAATAGATGACACCATATTTGTCCCTTTCTTCAAATTTTATAAATAATTGAAAAGTGACAAGTAGAGCTCAAAATATTAACTTTACTACTGATAAAGTTTATCAGAGACTATGGCTTTTGATCTATGACCAAATGAGTTACCTAACTTAATTAGATTTGAATGGATATGAACAGATCCTCCCACAGGGATACAGGCTGCTCTCAAGACATTAGCTGTGGAGAGCAGAAAAGAATGCATACATCAGGCAGACAATTTGGTTCTGAAAAAAGGCCACCGTCAAGTATATTCAACTTTTCTCCCAAACTTAACCTTCAGGTAAGTCATTTCATTTTGGAGAGGGAAAAAAGAGAGAAATGATAAAAATTAAAAGTATCCCTGTTATACTTTTCCTTTCTGGAGAGGTGAAGCAGAAATGTGCTTTCTTCTATGACAACAATGGCAGTGTAATATGTGTCCCTACTTCACAGGTAGTAAGTAACTACTCAGTCTATACAAATGCCCTGTATTATGGCAGGTGATAAAAATCAGTGTGATATTATAAAGAATTAGGTCAATGCTATAATTATAAAGATGTTCAATTTCAGTTTTTTTTTTCATTGCTCTAACTGTTTTAAGGAAATGAGCGATTCGCATCTTGTCTAATAGAATCAGAGGTATCTCTATATATCTATTTGTAGTTATTATTCAAACCTTGAAATCCTGATTTATATTGTAATAGGCATATTTAGTTTATCAAATTTTATTTTTCACATATCTGTAATATTCAGTGCACTTAGAGAATGTTCTAAACCTATCCACTCCTGCTTTATTCTGTTTGTCTTTAGAAAGTCACTATAAACACCTTTAAATACATTTTTTCACTGAGATACAATTGACATATAACATTTAAGTGTATAATATTATTTGATATATGTATACATTATGAAATGTTTACCATGATAAGTATAATTAACATCCTTCACCACAGTTACATTTTTTCTTGTGATGAGAACTTTTAAGGTTTACACTCAGCAACTTTCATATATACAGTATAATATAGTTAATATAATCACCATGCTGTTTATTAGATCATTAGAACTTATTTACCTTTTAACAGAAAGTTTGTACCTTTTGACCATCTTCACTTATTCCGTGTACTCCCACTTTCTCAGCCTCTGGTAACCACCAATCTTTTCTTTGTATCTGCGCTCTTTCTTTCTTTTTTTGTTTTTCCTTTTTTTTTTTCACTTAGCTAATGCCTTTGAGATTCATCTATGTTGTCACAAATGGCAAAATTTTTAAATTTTTTTATGGCTAAATTATATATATGTGTGTATCTCATATATATATTCTCACATATTCTCTATCTCACATATTCTCCATTTATTCATCTGATGATGGACACTTAGGTTGTTACCATGTTTTGACTATTATAAATAAATAGTGTTGCAATGAACATGGGGGGTACAGCTATCTTTTCAAGTTAGTGATTTTGTTTTCTTTAGATAAATACCCAGAAGTAAAATTTCTGGATCATTTGGTAGTTTTAATTTTTTGAGGAGCCTGCATACTGTTATCTGTAGTGACTGTGCCAATTTACATTGCCACCAACAGTGCATGAGGGTTTCCTTTTCTCTAACTCCTCCCCAACATTTGTTTTTTCTTGTCTTTTTTATAATAGTTATTGTAACAGGTGTGAGGTGATACCTCTGTATGGTTTTGATTTACATTTCCCTGATGATTGGTGATGTTGAGCACCTTTTCATGTTCCTATTGATCATTTGTAAATCATTTTTATAAAAATGTCTATTCAGATCCTCTGCTCATTTTTAATTAGATTGTTTAAGTTTTTTGCTATTGAGTAGTATGAGTTCTTTATATATTTTGAACATTAGCCTCTTATCAGATATATGATTTGTAAATATTTTCTCCCATTCAGCAGATTGCTTTTTCATTTTGTTGATAGTTTCTGTACAGAAGCTTTTTAGTTTGATATAGTCCCACTTGTTTATTTCTGCTTTTGTTACTTTTGGTGTCAAATCCAAAAATTCATTGCCAAAGAGCTTATCCCCATGTTTTTTTTGTTTGTTTGTTTGTTTGTTTGTTTGCTTTTTGTGTTTTTTTTCCCCTATAGGTTTCATAGTTTCAGGTCTTATATTCAAGTCTTTAATTAGTTTTGAGTTGACTTTTGTATATAGTATAAAATAGTGATCTGGTTTCATTCTTTTGCGTGTGGCTGTCCAGTTTTCCCAACATAACTTATTGAACAGACTACCCTTTCTCCATTGAATATTCCTGGCTCCTTTGTCAAATGCATTTCTATAAAGTCTTTATCAAAGAGAGCTGACACTATAATTAATGGTCACCAGAATGATGATTTTTTTCTTTGCATGAGTGAAAGATGGAGGTGTTTTAAAAGGGTACTATTTGAAGCAAAAAGACAAATTAACCAAAAGAGTGAGTAGTAAGAAAGCTGACTTTGAAGTAAATATTTAAAACTCTTTTTTGTAAATAATTTATATATTTAAAGATACCTAAAAATATGCAAGATAATAACAGTTACCTCAGTTTCTAAAGATTTATTCTAATTAGTAAAAGTAGAAATTTTACTATAGAAAATGTCTAACAGCTCATTCCTAATATTAATGTTATTGAATTTAATATTATTACTACTATGTGGAACTTGAAACTCTACCCCAGAGAAAAGAAAAATGCCATGAAAAATCTTAATTTTGTGATTGAATTGCACAATTAACATATGAATTTATGACACTAAAAAGGGAATATTTTTATGGATCAGTACATTGGCCTTATTAACATTTTTATTTAAATTAAAAACTTTCATAAGATTGCTTTATCACTATGATTTATATAGAAACTTAGAACCAAATGATCACATACATTCAGATTTTATGAAAGTGGAGATAACATTTGATCGTTTTTGTATTCTTTACACTGAATGCACAGTAAAAGTACAATAAAGTTTTGTTGAATACATGAATAGATTAAGAAACGAGATAGCTGAGAATATAAAAAATGTCAGCTTCGATCTTCTTGGGTGGCCTTGTTAATATGTAATGGGGCTGAAAATTACTGATCTTTTCAAGAAAAAGGGAAACATACAGGTCTCTTTTACAATTGTATTATATCTAAAGATGCCAGATCTTTACGAAGCATTTTAAAAGCATTTTTTCCTAAATAGGATAAATTTGGCTTTAATGTATGAAATGGTAACTTAGAAAGTTTTCTCATTCTTTTTCCTAGATATTTTAAATAGATTAAGGAGTGTAGTGATAATCTTATTAAGCATGGGATAAATGAACAGTTGACCCACTCTTGTGGAGCACAGAGAAATTTTTATCTGTACTTTCGTTTGTCTAGATTGGCAATGAACAATAAGAGAAAAAGAACAAGAAAAGCAATACTGACTTCTCCAGGCTCTGAGTTTAGGAATGGATAAAATGATTATTTAATATAAATTGGGGAAAGCGAAATAGGAGAAGAGGTTTACGAGATACAAACTTCCAGTTATAAAATAAATAAGTCATGGGAATGTAATATAGAGCATAAGCAACATATTCAATATTTGTAATAATATTTGTTTGATGACAGATGGTAACTAGACTTACATAGGGATCATTTTATAATGTATATAAATATTGAATCAGTATAATGTACACCTGAAACTAACAAGGTGTTGTATGTCAATCATAGATCAAAAAAAATAGTAATATCTAATACACAATAGTAAGTAGTGAAGCCAGGATTGAAAGCCAGGTAGCTGGCACAAGAGCCTGTGCTTCTAACCATTATTACACACACACACACACACACACACACACACATACAGAATCTGGGATAATTTGCAATTTAAAGAAATTCAGAAAATGGAACAAATTATGTAGCAGAATAGTCAGAAGTGATATTCAAATTTCAGCTTGCTACCTTTTGAGACACTTTTTAAAAGTTACTCAATCTCTCTATGTCTTAGATACATCATTTATAAAATGGTGATGAGACTGTTTCATAAGGGCTATTGTCAGGCATAAGTAAAATCATTTAAATATGGGAATAGTACTATGCTTTCATATGGTAGGTGCCCAATAAATAGTAGCACCCTTTTTGTTCCCTTGGAAATGTCAGAAAATTTTGAAGAAAACCAGCTTAGATTTTCCTGCTAGTCAAGCACTTAAAGGAACAAGGTGCTAAGCAAACTTAGGAAAGTTTTATACTCTTTAGCACCTTTGAGCAAGATGCTAAAGCAATCTTATAAAAGTTTTTAATTTAAATAGAAATATTAATAAGGTCAATGCACTAATCCATAACAATATTGCCTTTTTCACATTTGAGTTGTAGTTGTAAAAAGTGAGAGATACAGAATTACTCAAGAACCTAATTTTTCTTGGCCAAGCTTAAGGATTTGACTGGGGTGAGGTGGATAAGGAAATAACATCACTGAAGATCTCTGCCAAGAAACTCTCTGAGCATAGGGCCAGGACTTTGTTCTAACAAGCTCCCCAGGAGATTATTATGTATACTAAAGCTTAAGATACAGTGGTCTCTAGAATAATTTTCCTGGATCCTGAAGTAGCTCCTTCTTATTTATTTGAAGGACAGAGAAGCTACTTGGTCAGTTGAGTTTCACTATTAGAAAGACAGTATACTCTTCTCACATTTTTTTTCCCCTTAGCACACAATATTCATATGATATAATTATAAATAACAGACAACTGGGGAGAGAGGTTGTTTTCAGTGCTTGGACCACTGAGAGACATGTACTGCTTTTTTTTTTCTAATCATCCCAGAGCAGTCCCCTTGTGCAGCTGTGGAGAAAGGTTTAGAGAGAACTGACTAGAAATTGAGGTTAGGTAGGTTTAAATCAAATTAAACTTGAGTTAAATACAGAGTTTTTGAGATTGAAGTTGGCTGAGAATTCTTACTGTGTCTCCATTTCCAGGAAGAAAGTACTTTTCTTGTACAACTGACAGATAGGTTACATGACTTGAAGACTTCCTTCTATTTTTTTAACTGTTGGTTTAGCTGTTACTATTTTACCAATTCCCATATCCATTCTCATGCCATTAATAATGCCAGGGAGCAGCTGTGTTAAAGTGGAGGCTGTCTCCTGACTTTATCAGCCTTTGAGGTCACCAACTATAAGTAGTTCAAAGGGATTCTGCTCCCTTCAAGGTCTGATATTTCCCCCACCTGTTACACTCTTAGGGCAGTTCCCAACTTTGTTTGCTAATATAACCCTTCTACATTTATTTCTCTGATCGTTCTTTATTATGTTTTTCTAATGAATATTGTCATTTTTTCTTTCTATTATTCATCTAACCTAAGTTTTCTAATTAAAATTTCTTTCTAGGATTACATCATGCACTCTTAATTTGTATACAATTCCTATCTAATGGTTCAGCCAATGAACTCCTGCCTTGTAATGATCAGCCCTAAGATGCTTTCCTCCTATGTAACATTGGCTTTTTCTCCAGCTGTTCTGTGTATTTCAGCCTATAGGTAAGTTCTACATTATCAGTATTTTAAGATTTCCAGGTTTTGAGCCTTTGAGGGAAGATGCTAAGGGAAGATGTAAAACAGAAAAAGAGAGCCAGGAACACTAATAACATACAAGAACAAACAAGTAAATAAATATCTTTAATGTTGTATCAAATATGGCACCTAAGCCCTGATCGGGGTTCATGAGTTTGATATCAATTATGACAATTTGGTGTTCTAAATCAAAGATGTGGCTAAGATCAGAGTTACTATGTAGACTTCAGAAAGAATGGCTGACCTTCAATATCAGGCACAAAAGAGGGTAAACCTGGACCTCACAAACACTTAGGGGGAAAAAATTCCTGAATGAAATATTAGGCCTCTTAAATGCCCACCATATTTTTCACTTTTCTCCCTACTAGCTACATAGACCTTGATAAATGTTTACAATACACACACACACACACACACACACACACACACACACACACACACACACTTTATTCATTTTCTATTGATAGATAACAAATTACCACAAACCTAGCATCTAAACACACATATTAATCTCAGTTTCTAAGGGATAGAGTTTGGGCTTAGTTTAGCTTGCTCTTCTTCTCTGAGTCTCATGGCTTCTTCTGAGATATCAGCAGAACTGAGTTTTTATCTAGAAGGTCAACTAGGAGAGAATTCACTTCTGAGTTCATTCAGGTTTGGGTAGAATTCATTTCCTTGTGGCTATAAGCCTGAGGCCTACAGGTCCTACAGGCTGTCTGCACTTCCTTGCCATGTGGGCCTCTCCAAAGGCAATTTACCAAGTGACCATTTGCTTCTTTAATTCAAGCAGGAAAGTGAGAGTGGAACATTTCGGAATTCTCTAGGCTCTGGTTTTAAGAAACTTACTGAGAGATTATCATTTGCCAGCCTTCCACGTCAAGGAGAGAGAGCTTTATTTGGGGTTTTCATGCAGCCATTTTGAAATCAGGAATTGTAAATACTCCTCTACTGTGAAACATCTCTGTATCATTTGCCTACATATTCTGGGACTTAAAGGACTTGCATAATTATTGCACATAAATTGCAGTTCAAGGGTTTACGTTTGTTAATCCTTTACTTTCTGAGAGGACAACTCCCTGGAATTTCCAACTGTGACATGTATAGAGGTGAATATCAGCTCCTTTCTCTTCTCTACTGCTCACTCTCCTCCCCAGGTAATTTGATTCATTTCAATGGCCTCAGAGACAATCTGTATGCCAATGATTTCCAGAACTATAATCCACAGCCCCGAGTTATCTTTCCATATTACTTCCTACATCACAATCGACTCTACAGCCTTACTAAGATGTACTGCAGGTATTTGAATATAAACAATTCAAAACTTAATTCCTCATTATTCTGCCTCACCTACTCATATCCACCCTTATCTAATCCTCTTCTTCCTCTCATTAAACAGCAATACCATCAACTGAGTGACTCAATTCTCAATGTAAGAACTTTTTTGCTTTGTTCTTTCTCACCATTTAAGAATTAACAAAATTGGCAATTCAACTTAATCTTGATTTATAACTTTAATTATGAATTTTGTGCATTTATAGCATAAATAATATATAAAGCATAATCATAAAATTAACACCTATGGAACTATCACTCAAATTAACAAGAAGAAGTCACTATTATTTTCTGTTAATTTCACTTTGTGCTTGTCTATAGGGCAGCCCATTTCCTACTCACTCCTCCAGAGTTAATTACTATTTTAAATTTTTTATTATTAATTGTCTTATTCTTCTTTATAAGTATACCCCAACAATATAATTAAAACTTTGTTAAAACTTTGCCTGTTTGTGAACTCTATAAAAATGATATTCTAATGTATGCTTTAGTAGGTAAAAAACCTACTTTTTTCATTCACCACTATGCCTTGAGATTTAATTAATATTGTTGTAAATTTGAATAGTATAGCATTTTATAAGTATATAATAGTTTATTTATATATTTTCCTAACAATGGCCATTTGTGTTTTAATTTTTCTTTTACTATTACAATGCTTCTATGAAATTATTGTACATGTCTTCAATTAACATGGCATAAACAAGAGTCTTATGAAAGCCTATATCTAGAAGTAGAATTTCTATATTATAATACATGTATATTTCCAACTTTACTAGCTCATGCCAAATCATTTTCTAGTGTATAGATAAAAATTTTAACTCCTTTTTGCTCTGTTTAAGAATTCCCATTGCTCCCTATCCTGACCTACACTTGATTTTTCAAGAAATTTATTTTTGTCAATTTGGTGGCTATAAAATAGTATTTTGATGCAGATTAATTTTCATTCTTCTGAAATTTAACATAGGTGGGTATATTTTATTTGTTTTTGGCCATTTGTTCTATTTTTGTGAAGTATATCTGTATGTATTTTTATTCTTTTTTCTATTAGATTGTTTGCCATTTCTTAGTGGTTTTCATAATAAAATTCTTTATATATTTGAATTGACATTATTTTTCAGTTATAGGTGTACAAATTTTATTTTACCAATTGATGGAGTTTTTTTGTATTTATTTAAAATCAATAAAAAAATTTTCCTCTTTTTGATCAATGGAAGTTAATTTTAATGTAAATTAAGTAATTTTTGCTTTTAAATTAAGTGACTTTGTGTCTTTTTAAGAAATTCTTTTACTTTCTCAGTCATAAAGTTACCCTATAATTTCTTGTAAAAATATAAATTATTTCTTCAATGCTTAAGTTTTTAACTCATTTTGGATTGATTTTTGTGCATAGTGTGATGTAAGAAACAAATTCCCTTTAATGACTAGAAACTGATTGGTTACCATTGATTGCACAGGGTCAGTGTCCCCATTTTAGATCCTGTTTCTATATATTAGTGGATCTATTTCTTGGCTCCCTTTTGTTAGTATATTTTCTATTCTTGTGCTAAAATCACACTCTTAAAAGCTATTACTTTGTAATAATTCTGTACATCCAATAGAGCAAGTCCTCCTATCTTGCTTTGCTTCAAGAATGTCCTGATTATATTTTTCCCTGTTTCATGTACATTTTTTTAAATTGCCATGTCTATTAAAATACTTGAGGTTTTGATTAAATTTGTGTTAAATGTATAAATATATTTGAAGAGAATTGACAGCTTTAAAATATTGAATATTCATATTTTGAACAATTTTGTTCCTTTCTTTTCAATCCTTAAGAACACCTAGTATAAGTGAATGGAAACAATGATAACTAATAGTATTTTGTCATTGTTTCCTCCACAATTCAACTTTTGCTTTGTTAATACAGTACCTTTTTTTCTATTTCATTAATTTTTTTATCTTAACTTTATTATATCTTCATTTCTACTTTCTTTATGTACTTTGCAGTTTTTTGTTTTTGTTTTTGTTTTTTGCTAACTACTTATGTAGTAGTCTTCAACCTTTTGTTTTTCTATTCTGAGACAGATATTGAGGCTATAGATTTCCTTCTGAGAATTTTTTTCTTTTTGTGGTATACATATTTGCCAGGTCTAAATATTTTCTAATTTCCATTTTGAAATCTGCATTGACCCATAAGTTCTTTACCTAATGCGTGATTTAAAAAGATGGTAAGCAGTAGGTGTAAGCACGGCTTTGTCTCTTGTCCCCCACATGTGCCAGTCATAAAGCCTAAGTTCTAGGCTACCCCAAATAAGTAGTGTCTACCCAGGAAAACAATTACCCTCAGTGTTTACTAACTTCCCTGGGTTTATGTCCATGCTTTACTTCTGTCCCCAGGGCATTTGTATTTTCCTTTCTTACTTGAAAACTAATTTATTTGTTAAAGAAAATATCTATATATGTAGATATAGATATTTACATATATACATATAGGCAGACACACACAATTATTTAGGTATGCAGAGGAAGAGTTTTATTTTTATCTGCCATACTACCAGAAATGGACATACTCCATTTATATATCTTTCGAATACATCAGTTTCCATCATCTCCACTGCCACTAACCTTATTCAGGTCCTACTTGTTTTACTGCCTCCACTGCACTAACCTTATTTAAGTCCTACTTGTATTCCTGCCTCTTTCCCCTCCCAAGCATGTCTATGATAGCCTGAGCATCCTATCTGAAACACAGATCTGTTCGTGTCACTCCCCATTGTTCTTAGCATAAGGACTAGATTATTTAATATGGCCCAATGCACTTGATGATAAACTGCTAATCTCTACATAGTCCTGTCTCACATGAACACCTACCTAACGCTAAAATATCTGATTCTGCTGTAAGTTGCTACCTACCTTCGTGAAGGACTTATTTTATGTGTGCTTTATAAATATTATCTTAGCTGATCCTTGCAAAAAATTTTATTCAAGTATTATTATTATTGCCATTTTACAGGAAGTAGAAAGTGTAAGTGACTTAACCAAAATCACACAGCTATTAATTGGAGGACTTGAGATTTCATCCCATGTCTGGCTGACTTCTCATTTCTGGGCTTTTGTTCCTCTTCCTAGAACATATCTTGTTCTTCCCTCTCTGCCATGACTATTTTATCCATTAGTTCTTACTTGATCAAGTGCTCTTTTAAATGTACCTTTTTACTCTGTCATAATATCTTGGTTTTTTATTCTTCTGCATTTCCCTTTAGACTCTAAGCTGCATGACAGCAAAGACCAAATCTACCTTGTTCTCAGTGGTATCTTTAATATCATGACACACACTTTCTAAAAAATCTCTCATATACTGGATCCAAAAATTCTGATATAATTAATGAAAAGCGATTTTGTTTCATGGTAAATCAAAGCATGGGAACTTTTTATTTTTTAATTTTTTTTTTTTTTTATTTCAGGAGAACCAGTCAAAAAGAGCAATGATTTGATTTTCTGTTTTCAGGGTAAAGTTGCTCAAAATTTTATAAATTTAAATGTAGAAATTATATATTAAAAGCAAGTTCTTTATAAGCCCATAGATTTCTAACCTTTGTAATATTATGAGAAATATGAATTTCATAAAATGAAAATCTAAGCATTATATTCTCTTTTTGACTTTCCATGGGATCTATCTATTTCTGTTCATACTATTGCTCAATTGAAGATTCAGATAAATTGGTAAATACATTCTTGCCATTTTTATGAGAAGAAATATGTATTTTGTCAGAAAAAGTACAAATATTTGTTAATCTCTTTTAAACATTAATATATGCAATACTAGACAGAATTTACCATTAGAATTTAAGAAACACTTTTTTTAAATAAAACCAGTTAAACAGATACAGCCAGTTTGCAATTTTTTTTTCATTTTCATTGATTTTCATTCTAGTAAAGTTGAGGATATATATATTCTCAGACCTAGTAAGTCACTTCTAATTATATACCCTGAAAAAAGGCATGCTTAGATTATACTAGGATACATATGTTCAAATGCCATAGCATCCTTACTCATAATAGCGAAACACTGTAAGCAATTAAAATATTCATCAACAATAGAAGTAAAATGTAAATTAAGGTATTTTCATACAATGGATTATTAACAATAATTAAAATTAACTACAGATATACGTGAGAACATGGAAAAAATCTTAAAAGCCTAACATTGAATGGCAGAAGTCACACCAAAAAAAAAATTTATACACACACACACACACACAGAAATATATAATGGTATTCCATTACATAAATTTATAAGAGGCAAAACTGCATTATATCATTTATTGATACATTTTCAGATGGTGTGACTATAAAGAAAAGCCAGGAAACTATTATTCTAAACATCTGGACAGAGTGGGAGGGAAGGTGTGTTATAACTGGGGTAGCTGTTGGCAAAATTCTATTTTGTAACCTGGTGGTGGTTACATAGATGTTTGCCTTATTATATAATTCATTAAACTGCACTTTTGTTTTCTATACTTTTACTTATACTTGCATATTTTACAATTAAAGGAGGATGGACCACAGTAAAACTTCATTTATCTTTGCTTAAGTCCAGAGCATTGCTTAAAGATGATCTAGACTTACCAATTTCTGTTAGCAGGTTAGTCCGTACTCACTGCCAGGAAGGATATGACTGGAGAAAAAAAGATAAAGTTTGTTTTGGCTAAACAAGAGTCAACTTTCTTCATCATCAAGATGTATAAAACAGCAGTTTTCCATTTATGGCAATAAACTGGGTTGAACCAGTCAAAAAAAATTGTTTTCCCTGTAAATAGTGGTCAGTTTTGCAAACTAAGGCTATAGAGTAGAGCTTTGTTTTTATACAAAGCTAATGTGACCAGTCATTTTAATGCTGGATATTCCTTTTATTATTATCACATTTTAAGAAAATCTGTAATTCTATCAGGTATGAGTGGGAATAGTTTTGACATCCCTTTTTAATCAGCCATCAGCCATCCTGTATATAGAATAAGTTAAAGGAGAGTCATAACCATGTGTGAATGGCTTGGGAGAACTTTGTACTGCTTCTTGTTTTTCTGTAAGATTAAAGAACAAACCTATTAATTTATTAAATAAGTATTAATTGACCAGCAACTCTGTTGTAGTTCATAGTACTTAGAGCTAGAAATAAAAAATAAAAAACGTAAAGATGATATGCTTTCTCTAACTTGCTTACAATATTTGTTTCTTATCACTTAGACTTTTGAAATTTAGTACTTCAGCTGTGTCTCATTCAATGTTTTAATTTAATTAAAAGAAATATATTGTTGGCTCCATTTAATTTTAACTTTTCTACATCCATTTTAATTATAACTTTCTTACTCAACAATAGATTCTTAAATGATTGGGTCCCTTAGTTTATCTTCATCTGAATGAGAAAAATATTTCTAGATAAGAAAAAACAAAGGTTAATGGATTTAAGAAATATTTAGGAAGTTTGTCTGGAAGAAGGAGGAAAGTGATGCATTTAGGACTGACCAAAGTTCATCAAAAGAGAGGTTTTATTCCTTGGATTGGATTTTTCCACATGGAGTTGGTAAATGAGGCTACAAACATATAGATGATAACTAAAGCTACAAATGATATTCATTAGGTATAATGTATAGAATGATAAGAGACTAAGAGATAGCCTAGGGACACTAATGTTTGGGAAAATAACAGTATCTACAAAGAAAATAACAGAGTAATAATAACTGTCACTGACCCACATGAGTTACTAAAGTATACTATAAAAGCTTCATTTCCCACTACTCCTGTTGTTCAGACCAGTATCCCTTTGCTCATGCCTGTGTCTGTCTGGGAAGCCTGTCACTTTTCCTTCTCTGTCTAGTTCTGTCCATTTCCTAAGCTAGGTACTCTCTCCTCTGTTTTCATCATTCTCTGTGCATACATTTATTTCAGCATGTACTGAATTATGTTCACCTTACATATATATATATATATTTTTTTTTACAAGCCTGTACACTTCTTTAAAAAGATTTTTAATCTTATTTAGTCCAGTGCCAGGTATTATGCTTGGTACAGATGTTCAATATATGTTTATGGAAGTGAATTGAAGCTTTGTTCAGTCACTTATTGGCTCTGTGATTTGGACAAGGTATATCTCCTTTCGCAGCCTCTGTCTTCTCTGGAAAAGAAGAGGACATCCCAGAGATGTCCTCTGTTGAGAAGTTAGGGGAGCTGTCTAGTGGCCCATAAGCCTCCAGTCTAGTATCTAGTAGATAGAACACTGTAGTGAATGTTTCCAACTTAATTTTATTCCATTTTGTATTTTGTAATTGATATTTAATATATGTATTGCTATTTGACATTTTATAAGAATGTTTTTAGGCCACTGCCCTGCTCGCTGCACCCCGGTGCCTGCCAGGTAGCGCGCTGTCAGGGGTACTCTGAGTGCCCAGGGTACCCGCGCTGCTGTTAACAATGGCTGCGCCTACGCCTGTCTGGAGGCCATGCCACTCCCTCCAGTTTTAGATTGGCTGGTACCGCAGGAACCTCAATGGCTTGGTGGCAATGGCTGGCCCCTGGGTGGACCTGAGAAGGCGTTAAAAGCAGAGGCCTGCAATACCAAAGAGGATGGGGGTAGAGCTACTTCTCTGTCCCTCAAGTTACCAGTACCACATCCTGAGCCCAGGTGACAGGGCTGAGGGCATCCCCAACAGTGGACAGTGTGTCAAACAGTGCTGGGAGGCAGATGGGCGATTCATGCGGCATACATTTTACGAAGACTATCCAGAGAGTGACTCCAAAAACGGTGGAACATGGAAAAGGACAACAGAGGCACTTTTGGTAAAGTAACGGGAGCGACCAATTTGAAAGAACATTCCTCCACTTTCTGCTAAGCCTTGGAAACAGTTGGGTACAAATGATTTGACACATAGAAATTACACCCAGCTCAACAGAGCATGAGCCCAGGAATACTTAAAAACAGGGCATCTGGCTTTCAAACCCAGCATGGTCCTGTGGGAGCCACTAACCAGCACTGGGGCCCTGTTTTGTCATCCTGGAAACAAGGCACTCCTAGGAATCTCATTTGAGCCTGTAATTCCATAGATCCTACCATGGGAGGAAATCACTGCCTTGTGAGCTTGTATGAAGCCCCTTTCTAAGACAGAGTTCAGTGTCTTGTTATTTACAGATTTCTTCCAGGTATGACCATGGGACTCATGAACGCACCCCAAATGTTCTCATAATATATTTGCTCAACATAAAATGAAAATGCCAAAAAAAAAATGTCTTTACTATATGATCTCTATCCTCAAGTTTCTTTTCAAGAGATCATATAATATTTTGGCTGTGTATTTCACATTACCTAGCATTTATTTTGAATATGAATAAATACTAAAGAATAATGAACATTAAACATTACCAAGAGTATTAACAACTATCATAGATTCTGTTTGATGTCCTAGCTTTGAGACAAATGAGTCAGGATGATTAAATAGTTTTTCTTTAAAAAAGGACAGAGTTGTATATAAATATGTCTGTATTTAATGATACAAGTCAATCATAATCAACCACTAACTAAATGGGGGTTGAAAGCATGAATTAAAATTTGTGTACCATAAGCAGAATGTTTTGTTTTTTTTTTTTCCATTCAAAGACTTTAAGCCAAACTGCATATAGTCTAGTTTGTATCATTTGTGGTACAAAAAAATTCTAATCTGGGCTACTCACCACACAAGCAGACAAGAAAAACCACATGAATTAAATAACATCAGATATGCAGATGCCTATAAAACACCTGAATCATTAAATCCCCTTTCTCTATGTTCATAGGAATGTTCAGGCATTATGTAGACATAGCATTCAGCTGCACATAATGTTGAAAATTAAAATAGACAAAAGCCTTGATATATAAGACCTACATCAAAGTGTTGTTTTCTCATATAAATGTATATAATTTTCATTAAAAATGTTATTCTCAACTATTTAGTGATTTCTTGGTGAAGGCAGCAAAGCCTATTTCATAACAGTGCAGTAGAAAGATTTACAAATATATTATTATACAGAAGGAAACTGAAGCAAGATAAGAATGTCACAGAATAACTTAACAGTAGATGTACAGAAATATGCTTATCCCTCAGTTCTAACCTTTTAGAAAGAAAGCGGACACAACCCTTACCCATCAAGTCCATCCCTTTATTCTGGCCATTTAATATGGTACTGATCAGTAAGTTTTGAATAATATGCATGTCACAACCTCAGAGTGGAGAGCTGATTTGACTTGTCTATTTGTTTGTACATATTTTGAATTTTTTTAAATGACACAATACAACTTGAAAAAGAAACATTTGATTGCAGAAGTTCATATGTACTCTTTAGATGTTTTCATAAACCTTCTTCATCTATATTTTCGGCAATTTTTCTTGGACGTCTAACAAATACTGAAAACGATTTGCCTCCCCACTTACCCTTTCGTAACGTTCGTGACACAATCCTGTGTAATTTGACACCTTGGAACTTTAAACAGACTCAGAATCTTTTGGACCTTCTAGCCATCATCAATTCACATAGTGTGCAGTAAATCCAGCTCAAAATAAACAACACAGATGGAATCGAAGCTTATAGTACAATGTCAGCAGTATCCACAGATTGACAGAGCTAGTTAGGCTGCCAGATGCACAGAATGTTGTTCTATCTACTTGTTCTTTATAACTGGACTTGATGGAGTACATCAGTGTCAAACTCCTTGCTGGTTTCCACACGCACACGCACAGAAACGCACCCGCATAAACACGCACATTCCTGCTCTCTATATCAACTGCGCCATCTGCTCTCAGCTTTACATGTGGTAGCTAACTAACTATCCTACTGTGCCTGGGTCTCACCGACTGCTTTCCCTGGAAACAAATGACAACAGTTTTTATCTTGTGCCCTCCTTGGCATTATAAAATAAGGCTCTTAACATTTCCATACGCATATATTTTACATGCATTTTTAAAAATTCTGTTCTGAGTTTTATTTACTGATTCCCTAGAGAATGGCAATATCTCTTTTTATATCTCCCCCAAATTGAGATTTGCCTATGAAACTTCATATACCGAAACTGTTTCTTTTAACTAAGATTTTTACATGAAGGCAATGTATGTAAAAGCTATGGGCCCTGGGATCATTTTGTTCTCTCTGCACTATTTTGTAGGGTGGTGCATATTACTTTGAGATGTAAAAAAAATGTGGAGTTCAATAGAGCAAGACATGCATTCCTTCTACCATTCTTCTATAAAATTCCACTGGCAATAATGACTATGCTGGGAATGTTAAGATGAGGGCATTGCACAAAACATGAAGTATTTTCATACCCAGTATCTTGCCATCAGCAGAAAGTTCATGTGTTATTCTGTTCCCAAATGCAGAAGTTTTGCCTTGACCTCTTTGCCATCTCATGTGAGATATAGACCTGGAGTAAGATATAAAAAGGGATAATCTTTTCTAACTCATAAAATTCAATTATAATGTCTTTTCAGAGGAGTACATTCAAATTAACTGGGAGTTTGAGATGTCCTGAGAAGGCTGTATGAAATGAAATGACAGAGAGGTGACCCAGGTTCTGGCCACCCAAATATCTTTTCCTGACCCATTTTCATGTCTGGCACCTGTCTTTATGACAATCTCTCAAGAAGATCTACAGAAATTATACTTACCTTCTGGTAACTAGGTAACATAATCTCCTGGAGGCTAGCTAATTGCAGCCCACAATAACCTCACATACAGTAACTGTTAAATTTTTCATTTCTTTCAAATTATTATGGATCAGTGGAGAGGGTATTGATTTGATTCATTAACGGATTCCCAGTCTGTTCCAAGGTTAATGATTACATGTATCTCAATTACATCCTTAACAGGTTATACTGTATGATTTGTTTTAACTGCTTTGTACATTGTGTATCTTACTCAGTTGAAAGGCTTCTTAGCACTTTTCACTATTCAACAAATTCTCTTCTTCTTAAAACAATGAAGCTGCTTTGACAGAACATATCAAGGCAGGACAAAAATGATTTTAAAAAGCTTTTTGCAGGATTCTCCGAGAACCATAGCACCAGAGTTTATTTTAGTCGGATAAATAGTTTGCAATTCATTCATGTTTAAAATATTTACAAGGATGGATCAGGGGGCTGATCCTTTCTCTTGGTATTTTATACCACCTTTCTTGTGTAGGAGGCACTTTTTAAACTTTGATCTTTTGAATATACACTTAATGCAGTTTATCTTAGAAAAGTATAAGTAAAATACATATTTTTATATCACCTGTAATCCTTCCAACAGAAGCCAGACACATTTTAACTCCTCTGAAGAATAAAAAATATTAACTAATTCAAAACATAAGATTCATGTGACATTCTTTAGGATGGTGATAAGTCAAATAATTCACAGGTACACTTTCCATATTGACCAGGATAGTCAAGCGGGAGGATAGAGATACTCACTGCAGAGATCCCAGGGCAAACAACACATTTATCAATTAGAGGACAACACAGCGATTTTGACAAGAAAACAATTATTTATTCTAATCCTTCTAATTCCTTTTAATCCCCTTGCTACTGCCTCTAGTCCTACTTGTTTAAGCCAAACAAACTTCTGCTGCATCCTGAACTAGAATTGTTGAATTTAGGAACAGACTAATCTTGCTTTCTTTAGAGGAGAAAGCTCTCCTCTTGCACATTGTACTGTAAAGGTCATAGCAGGAATTACATTTTAAAGAATGCTGTCACTTTTCCTATGTACTTGTATTCTGAACAAGCAAAGCATCAGTCTCCCTCCTTTATGGAACCCCCAAGATTCTGACAGAGTTTGGGGACTCAGAAGCCAAATGGGAATCATCAGGAGGAGAGACTTCAGTTATACAATCCATTAAATAAAACAATAGAGCCTGCAGCTGAGCTATTAAAAAGAGTAGAGCAATTTTTATTTCAATGGCTACATTTTATTTCCTCTTCTGAGTGACTGTTAACAAAGGGCCGCTGAAAGGACTGGATAAAAAGCAGGCGTCAGATGCAGGATCCATGAGTTAAACAACATTATTAGATACAATTTCATAAAATCTAGTTGCTTTTTTGCTACTAGAAATCATGTCCTTTTGTCAACTTGTGGTCACATCAGCACTTCTGCTGATATAATTTGCTCCAGCTGCAGAGCATAGCTGGCCTGCAAATCAAGAACCAGAATGAGGACAGGCAGGAATAACTCAATGGCTTGGATAATGTGCAAATCACTACACTTCTCGCTATTAGTCTACTTTTTTTTTCAGAATATTTGGAAAAGGAAAGATTTATCTTTAGCAAAGCAGCCAATCAGCCACTCTCTTAAGAACTGGTTTGTCTGGTTATCTTCTGAAGCCTAACCCTCTCTGCAGTGATGCTCTGTAATCATGACATTATGTATATTTTAAAAAATAACAACACTGAACTCCCTCTGCAGTTTGAACACCTAATATCAGATAGCTCTTTGCTTTGTTAACCTCGCCTAAAAAAAGTTCTATAGATTTAAAAATATTCTTGAGCATTTCTGTGGATCATTTTTCAATTTTAAGCACTTCTATCTGGACTGGAACGTACAGGTTTGCAAAATAACACACATCATTCTAATGTCAACAAACTGCTATAAATTCCTCAATCCCAGACACAAAAAGATCCAGTCAAAAATGAAATAAAATACTACTTATTGATTTTGGCATGAATAAAAGTGGTAGAGGCTTAACTAGTCATTTAGTACTGAACTCAGTTCTCTTTGCTCTATTAGGAAATCTATTGATTTACACTGAAATCAATTAGAATTGGATCCCAACCATTTCAAATTTTGCTATAATTGAATACACGACACTCACGTACAAAAGGGAAAGTTTCTAAATGAAAGCAAAACCCATGTATTCTTGCATCTGAGAAAATCATTATATATGGTGAGCCAATATGAGAGAATAAACAATAGCTTATACAGCTGGAAGAGCTGAATCAGTGTTCCTAATAACAAGAACAGCTTATCAAGTGTGCAAAGGCGGCACTAGCCTGTTCACCAGTGCACGTGAGCTGATGATCTCTTTCCACAGCATGGCAACCTTCCAGGGCCAGGTGCAATCATAACTGCAAATGCACTATGTAACTTGTCCCCTTCTAAAATTCATTGCTAACAAGTATCCACATTCAATTCTATAGTTGTAATATTTTTCCTTTTTCTTTGTAAACTGACCTGGGAAATTTTATGACTACTGCAAATGCTTTTAGATAACACTGTTTTAGAGAGGACAAAGAGAAGTAATGTGCCATGAACCTATGGCACCAAATCGGTTTTCTGTTTGGCGGAACTGCACAGTGAGATGGGGATCAGTTTCGTGCCTTTTTATTCTTACTTTATAACACACTGTAGTGATGAATTTGTCAAAACCCAGAGATCTGTTTACTCCTTAGATTAGAATTAAAGCAATAACATTTTTTGAAATGTATTGGGTAATTTCCTCACATCCTGAAAGTTTTAGAAGTTTGCCTTTGGTAGATGCAGGCTTGTGAAGCTCATAGGCTTGAGGCTATAGAAGGACATTTTAATTTCTGGTTGGAGTCAATGATAGCTGATCATTTGCATTTTTCAGTATAATATGTATACTTTCATTGTTGCTCATTTCTGGGAGAAAAATAATGGCTTATTTAAAATAAAATCATATTTTATTATGGTATCAACTAGCAAAAATGTACTATTTAACTGTTACATCAAGCAACTGTCTTTATTCAAATAAATAAAAAAGAAAGTGAATAAATTGCAAGATGTTGTACTCCTCTGGGAAAATAAAAACACCTGTTAATAGAAGAAAAAGGTTTTGCAATATAAATTTTGATATCTCTAATCACATTTTCTCAGTTCTGCCCTTAACTGGCATCCTTACACGTGGGGCTAGATACAAAGGGTAGTGGAAAGGAGGGAAGTCCCAAAACTCTGAGGTGGCTCTTTAATGAGAATCAGTTCTTTTATCATTCTATGTTTGTTCATAGCCCTTCTTTTATCATCATTAAACCATAAACTCATTGTAGTAGTGACCAAAATGTGTGGGGCACTTTTAAAACAACAGTACTTACAGACATGCTTTAAGGTCATCAAATTGCTACTTCTTTGTCAGATCTTAGATGCTCATCTGGTATCCCGAATATGTGTCTAGACAGAAACTAGTAACAAAAAAAACAAACAATAAAAAGTATTTCTGGCTTTATCTATCAAAGGGAAAGCATAATTTACTGTCTATGTTGAAGTTAGAAAGAAGCTGTTCTTTCTAAAACC
Source organism: Macroglossus sobrinus (assembly GCA_004027375.1). NCBI lineage: Eukaryota > Metazoa > Chordata > Mammalia > Chiroptera > Pteropodidae > Macroglossus > Macroglossus sobrinus. Next base: position 56,049 of record PVKZ01001062.1, on the reverse strand, counting down.
TCTCTATCTATATCCTCTGGATTGCTTGTGCTATAAGAAACAAATCAAGCAGAAAAATATATGTGGCATTGGAAGTCTACTATATCTGTCTAATAATTTTCTTAACAATATGGTTTCAAAATTTTTGTACTTAGAAGTTGCATCATCCCACAAATATACAAAGAATCTTTTTGAACATTGAATATACTGTTATTCAGGTCTGTTTCATGAGGTGTTAACCTAACATGAGAAAGCTAAGTTACAGTATTTCCATCCTACCAGATTCAAAGAATCTTAGTTCAAATATTAATATCCAACACCTTACTAGCTTGTATGCTATTTTGCCAGTTGCTTTTGTTGGCAGTTGGCCTCCCTTGAAAAAGATTGAAATTTTTACAACAACAAAATTTCTACATAGATTTCAATTTTATTGCATTTTTTTTCCAGTCCCTATAGCTATATTCTATTATATATGTCTATGGAATACCAGATGATAATAGAAGAGGGAAGACCACACTGGAATATTTTTGGATGTTTGAGGGTTAACAGAAACAGTGAACCTTAATGTATCACAAAACAATTAGGGCATCTTTAATTGCAGAAGTAAATCTAAATGAACAACAACAAAAAAAAAAGATAGAAGAAAGAAAAGAAATAAAGAAGGAGAGAGAGAAAGGGGGGAAGAGAGTATCATAAACCCTTGAAACAATGAAATAATTTCTGTTACATTATCTGATGTTTTGTCTGCTTTAAACGGATTAGTGACTCACTGTCTTTTCATTTTGTTTTATAAGAAATTCTGTTGACTTAAAAACACTACCGCCAACATAGACAATACCACAAGCCTAGTTTTATGACAATAATATTGAAAGAAAAAAAAATTCAGAGCCGTGCATGTTATTGAAAATGCCTGATTTTCACAAAACATTTCCAAGGACTCATGAGGGTCCAGGAACCCATTGTTTTGGCATGAGTTCTAGTCAGCCTTACCTTGAGATGCAGGGGTATATGCAGGCTTGGCTTAGACAGCTGATAAATAAAACCAGTGATTGTGATTATTTTCAAATATTTTTTATGTGGATTTTCCTGAAAATAATGTGTATTTGTAAAGTTTTAGAAAATTCACATGCAAAATAATTACGAGTACTATATGATGGTATTATTTCATTGACTATGAATCTAACAATTCTTTCCAATGCCTGTACTTGTTTTTCTGTTGATGATGGTGCTCGTTTTTAAATTTGGATGCAAATCTTATAATGGGGATAACTGAATTAATAATTTACTTCGGATAAAGTATGTGCTCTATGAAGCAAATATTTATGGGAAACTCTTGTTCCTCTTCTGGGTTGTGAAACTGACTAAATCACAGATTGTGTCTTGCTTAGATATACATATCCTAGTGAATAGCAGAGTTCTTGCACATAGCAGAATGAGTGAAAATTTGCAGAGTTAAAGTGGAATTCATATCATAATGATAATAAGATTACAGTTATTTAACAATTTTATAAAACAGACACATGATAAATGGACAACTTCTAGCATCAAATGGATTAAAGAAAGTTGAGTTCATACCTTTATGTTAGGAGACCCCAATTTTTTTTCACTTTGCATTTTCCAATTTATGTGTAGTTTCAATATAATTGACCCCACTGATCATAGCTGTTCTGGTAACAATAATAATTATCATTCATTGGATGTCAACCCTGTCTAGGCACTATGGTAGATGTTTTATACACATTATGTTACTTCGTGCTACACTAACCCCTTGAAATAATTATGTTTGGTCCCATGTTTTTTAACAAGGAGACTAAATCCAGAGACACATTGACTGACTGCTCACAGTGTGTGGTAGGGTAAAAGTGCCCACGCTCCACCCCACCCCTGCAAAAAAGAGGCCGTGAACTAAGCTCTGGCATCTGTGAATGTTATCTTATATGGCAAAAGAAAAGAACAGGAAGGCATCTTTGAGGATATGGTATGATTAAGTTAAGGATCTTGAGATGGGGAAATTATTCCAGATCATCTAGATGGGACCTAAATACAGTGACATATATCCTTATAAAAGTGAGGCAGAGGAGATTTTACACACAGGAGAGGAGAGGAAAGAAGAGGAGGCAATGGGCAATGTGAACACAGAAGCAGGTATTGGAATGAAGCAGTCACAAACCAAGAAATTACGACTGCCACCAAAAGGTGTAAAAGAGAAAGGACAGATTTCCCTGGAGCCTCTGGAGGGAGAACTATCTTACTGACATGTTGAGTTTGGCCCAGTGATACTGATTTCAGACTTCAGGCCTCCAAACCTGTGAGAAATTAAATATCTGTGGCTTTTGTTACCAAGTTTGTGGTAATTCGTTATAGTAGCTTTGAGAATGTAATACACAGTTACAGCACTTTGGGCAGTAACAATATTAGAATTTGAACATATAGTGTTCTACTGCTTGTTTACAAATTACCACAAATTTAGCAGCTTAAAACAATATCCATTTATTTTCTCATAGTTCCAAAGTTCAGATGTTCAGGTGAGTTCAACTAGGATGTTTTGCTTAGGATCTCGCCAGGCTGAATAACATGTTAGCCATACTGGAATCTTATCTAGAGACTCTGGGAAGAATCACTTTGATAGGTTTGGCCCACCTGGATAATTTCCTTATTTTAAGGTCACCTAATTAGTAATCCTATTTACATTTGCAAAATCTCATTTGCTATGTAATATAGACATCAGACACTAACACCAGGGGTAGGGGTCATGGATGCCTACCCTATCAGTTCTCACGACTCTGAAGCCCATGCTCTTTTATCTGATATAACACAATGCCTTTCAAAGCAGTTTCTCTCCAGGGTGTCTTGGGAAAATACCCACAAAAGCTCATTAATAAACTTGTTTGTGAGGAGTTTGTCCGTGGAACCAAAATTTATTTGCACTTGTTTCTGTGTACACTAGTCCTGGTAACTTTCAGCACTAATTCATATCTTAATCTATGAAAATTTCCCCACTCTCCTGACTAAAAGTCCACACAAGCAATAGGGTGACTTCCAGAGTAATAGCCAGAAGGAGAATCATAGGGGTAGGAGATAGGATTGCAGGAGACAGCAGAGCATTTGCCCAGAGACCTAAGAAGTAGGATGGATATTGACCTCCATTTGATACCCTGTTCAGATTCCTAGATCTTCTTTACCCATGATGTGTACTCTACCTCTTGTACATTTTGCTTCTAACACTTCTCAGAGGAGTGCCCTGGGGATTACTGGAGCCCCTTTGCTCTTTGGGGACCTAGCTAGAAATGCCTAGGAGTTTATCTCTCACTGGAGTGTGACATAGACTGCCTGGTAAAGAGATACAAAGGGCAGCTGCCTTGAAACGACTAACTTGCAATTTATGCTGTACAGCTTTTTCTGGAATCTGGCTGAGCCTGGAATTTCACCTGATAGTGCTTCTTTTCTTAGTTCCTCTCCTTCCTCAATCTGAACTCCATTAATGGTTTCTCCAGGGAGCACTTTAGTAATAAATCATTTGCACTCAAATCTTTGGCTCAGGTTTTCCTTCTGGGATGACCTGGCCTAAGACATGAAATACATTTTGGGCACTTTTCTAGAGCCAGAGCATTATGGGCTGGCCACTCGAAAAATCTCTACCTGGAAGAAATGAAAATTGTCCAGGCTGTTTTGTGCAGGTAGCGAATACAGTCTGGCCATTACCTGGCAGCCAGATTCTCTGCTGTCAACCAGAAGCCTCTTCTGAGAGTGCGCATTTGTACTCAACACACAGGCTATTTGGCCTTGCTTAGCAAGTGCTATTGAAGATCTTCTCTTGAATAGTAGAACTCAAAGATTTTCCCAGCCCCTTTGGGAAAAAAAATTAAAAAAAAAAAAACAAAAACAAAAAACAAAAAACCTTTGTCCTTGATTGGCAACTTTTTGAAACTCATTGCTTAAAACTGCATATAGCTTTCTTCTGGCTCAGACTTGCTATTTCCCAGTGTGTATACATGTAGTCAATGATTAATTTCACATGCCCTGGAAACTACAATGAACAGTACATAAAGTCAAGGCTGAATGAGTTTGCAAAGAGTGTTTTAAACATTATCCTAGTTATTTCAAATCTGCAGTTGATTCATGAATGTGAGTATAGGATACAAAATGATGATCCACAGATGGATCCACTGAGTACTCTTAACTGCACATTCAGGTGCACATGAATGATGCTGCAGGCAGAATCTGGATTCAAGATAAGAGCTAGAATAAAAGAAAAGAGCAAGATGTGAAAAATTGTGCTCTAGGGTTGCTCACTAGAAACTACAGAGAACTTGTGGTTACCCAGGACTGGGCAGGACTCAACAGCTGTACTTGGTGAGGGTTCTGAAATTGCCACTATGGTACCCTAATGTCTCTTAAATTAAAAATAAAAGCAAAGAAAAAGCTTTTACATGGCAAAAGAGGTTCTGCAGATGTAAGTAAGACTACTAATCAGTTGGCCTTGAATTAGGGAGATTACCCTAGTAGAATTTATCTAATCATTGATCCCTCTTAAAAAGTTTCAACTATCTAGAGATCGTTTGGCTGGAACTCATCATCATGTGCGATTCTTGAGCACAAGGAAGGTGCTGGTCTAAATCTTCTAAGGCCATTCTTTGTGACCAGCTCAGTTCCATGGAATAAGTTTATTACCTGAGGAGTAATATTTTACCCAATGAATCATTGTCTTGCTCAAAGTAGGTTATCATTTTCTACTTGCTAAATAAATGAATGCATGAACTATATATTCAACCATGTTTCCAAAAATTGTTTTCCAAAACTCTACCCCCTGAATTGTGCTGAATGAAGCTAAACACAAAAGATGGGCAAAAAGAAAAGCTAACTCTATTTAGTAAATATCTAAAAATACCATGCTCTAGTGTCAATTTATGAATGTCCCAGGTAGGGTACACTGCCAGGTTACAATAGCAGATCCTCTCCTTCGTGGGGGATGAGAGGATATGAGAGTATGGGCATCATTTCATTTTCTAGAAGACTTGGGGAAGTCCTGAAATGTGCCACTCTAGAGTTCATCATTTATCAGTTTTTGATACCAGGCCTGCCGACAGAACACTTTGGTCTGCCAAAAAAGTGATAAAGAGAAAAGCCTTTTTAGAAATCAAATAAGTAAATCATAACAAAATTACCAGAACTGTAGTATGTTAATTACTAAATAATGTCAAATAACTTCTGGCTAAATCTTCCAAGCATTTATCATTATAGGAGTCACAGTTTCTGTACTATGTCATCATTTGGACACTAATCATCCCTAGGTAAATAAAACTCGGAGAGTTTAAAGTTCACAATTTGGTTTTAATGAACACACCTGACAATGAATATAATTTAATGGAATGATGTCTGACTAGGAGTCAATAGTGTGATCTAGATCTGCCTGGCCATTTACACTCAGTCCTCAGCCTTAGGTGAGTGATCTTTAATAATTTCCTTTCAATTCCTTTATATTAAAATGCCAGTATATTGGCTTATCTTTAAGGCGCCTTCACTTTGAATAAGTTTGGACTTTTATCTTTTAGAAAATACCGAACAGTGTAGCATTAGCTACTCAAATGAACTAAGAAAGCCATGTTGGTCATGCCTTAGTAGTATAATTGTATTTCTACACCTCTTATGTCATTTATTCATTTTTTTCCTTTTGTTCCTATTACTTTCTATAGATTTGTTTGTATGTGATCAGTCTTTTGAAATGTCAGTTATTGTTCATATGCCTATATTTTTAATTTACATAAATGGAATTTTTATAGTTCACCTTTTCCTGTTTATATGTCTTTTATTCAGCACTGTCTATAAGATCCATCTATAGTTCATTTTATCAGTTATTTATAATAGTGCCTAGTACTCCAAAGTATACATCCATCACATTTTGTCTATATCCACTCTCCTGTGATAGATACACTGATGTCACCAACTCTGCAATAAAAAAAAAAAATGCTGTAATAAACATCTTCATAAATGCCCATGTGGATATTTGCTTGGAATATAAGCCTAAGAGCAAACTTACTGGTTCATATATTTGTATATTTAATTTGACTAAGAACTACCAGTTTATACTCCAGAATGACTGTGCCAGCCTATAAACTGAAGGTCCTGAATTCCTATATCCCTATTAGTATTGGCATTATCTAATTTTGCTAGCCAAAGATCCCTATTTAATTTCTATTTTTTTATTACATTTACATTTCTTCTTTTGTAAATTGTCTTTATTATCCTGCACCCATGTTTCCTTTGTGGTCTCTAGCTTTCTCTTGGTGAGTTTTAGAGTTCCCGTATAATCTTCTAGACAGTAGTTGCTGGACTGTTTTTAAAAGTGCAATTATTTTGAGCCCTTTTTGTAATGTGTCTGCTAATTTTGTTCATGGTGGGGTTTTTTTTTTCTGAACAAAATTTTATTTAGATATATACAATCCATATAATCTATTTTTGCCTTAAAGTATGCGACTTTAAAGTTTTATTTAAGAAGGCTTCCATGTTCTTATAAATGTATTTCTCCATAATTCTATTAATTTTAGTTTTATCTTTCATATATATCATCTTGAATTCATTATCTATATAAGCTATATCTACTGTGTAATAAAATATACTTTATACGGTTTTATATTGATGGTAATATATTGTTACAAATAAAAGTCAAATAAATTTATTATTTGTATTAGTAGAAAATTTTTGAAAGATTCTGCAGCAGTTTTGTACTATTTTGACAGCATAACTTATTTCGTGATATTTAACTGTAATAATTTTTCTCTTATTTGTTTTTCCCCTATACCTCCTCCATTATTATGCTTGAAAGTCAGTCAGTCCTTAGGAATATGTAACTACTCCACAGGTGCCCTAGAGGTAGCTTTACATGCCTTATGCCTAGAACACTGAAAAGATTCCTGACCCACCACAAAACCTCATTTTAAGGACCCTCTGTGGAGGCTCACTTTTCAATTCTATTCAGCTTTCTCTTTAACTTGTCCTCCACTCCCCAGTCCCAAGTTATGGTGTTCAAATTGCCAGTGACATAGGTAAAGGTTGTTTAGGGATATCTTTTCACATGCTTATTCATTCTCTTAAATCTTTTACTTTGCATATTTTTCATACTTGCATATCTTTTATTTTGCATGCTTTTACAAAGCATTTCTAAGGGTTGGGCTTTTGAAATTCAGTAAGTCCAAGATTTTACAAATTAAAACTTAAGTTTTCTGAAACCTGAAAGCCAAATAAAGATGATTTCTTTCAGGTAGCACCCATTACTTGCAAAAATCAGTGTCTCTGACTGAATGGCGACAAGCTAAGATCTGAAGAAATGCCTTTGTCAACATAAGAAATGACACACACTGGCGAGCAAGATGTAAAATGATCCTTGGGATGTTGTTAGTTTGACTCAAATAAATTCTTAAAATTCTCTACAAGTTTTGACGTTTCTTACATTGACATTTACTTGGCATAGTCAGCAGGGTAGTTAAGCTCATGAGGATGGTCTTAGAAGATTACAGATGCTCTTCTTAGAGTTGGTAATAGAAGGAAGGGTCTGAAGGGGGGCATTTCAAAGGTGTGTTAACCCAGATCCATGGAAACCATGGATCAAACTTGTGCTCAAACTTGCTTAAGGCAAATTAAGCATTCTACTAAAGAAGTTATATGCCTGAGGTGTGACTACCCACCAAGACCTGCCCAGTTAGAAATTTAACACCAACTCACCCTGTTAGATTATTTTTCATAGAAACCCCTTTTTTGTTGTTCATACCAGAAATAAAACCTAGCTTGATTGATACATTAAAATATATGCTACTGAATGCAGTTCCCAGGAAGACAGATGAAGTAGAGTTAATCATTATAGAGGGCAATGGGCTTCAAGCCTGTGTGAGGAACCAAGGACTCCAAACAGGACTAGCAGTCCATGGAGTGAAATCAAGTTAACAGGTTCCAGTTAGGAAACAAAGAGAATGTAGCTAAATGATGTATAACACAAAGATTCATAAGCAGACTAAGAAAACTACCAGTACATTAAAGTGAATTCAGAGCCTTAGAGAAAAATAGAACCATAAACATTAGGGATACAAAGGATCTTTAAAACTATTTGATTCAGAGTCCTATCTTCAGACTGATAGTTTTCTTTATCCACACTATAAACAAAGCTATTATAAATGATACTTCAAAAAATAATTTAGATTTCAAATTAGTATTATATAGAAGTACAATTGATTTTTGTGTGTTGACTTTGAGTTCTATAACCTTGAAACTCACTTATTATTTCTAGAGGGTCTTTTGTAGATTTCTTGAAATTTTCCATTGACTATTATGTTCTCTGTATATAGGTACAGTATTATTTCTTCTTCTTCTTTTTTTTTTTTTTTTTTTCTGATTCTGGCCTTATTGCCTTGGGTAGAATTTCTAATATAATATTGAATAGGAGTAGTAAACATGGATGTCTTTACCTTGTGCTCAAACATAGAGATAAAACATTCAGTTTTTTACTGTTAAGTATGATATTAGCTAGAGGATTTTTTTCATGTCTCTTATAAGGTTGGGGAAGCTTTCTTCTATTTCCAGTTTGCTGAGAGTTTTGTTTTTTTAATGAATGAATGTTGAATTTCATCAAACGTGTTTTCCTCATCAGTTGACTTAATCTTGTGGTTTTCTTCTTAAGACTGTTAAATGGTGAATTACTTTGATTTTTGAGTATCAGATCATCCTTGCATTTACAAATATTAAATTTGTTAATATTTGTTGAGAATATTTGTCTCTGTTTATAAAAAATATTTTTTCTTACCACATTCTTTCTCCTACTTCTGAGAATCCAATAACATGAATATTAAAACTTTTGGTATTGTTCCACAGGTCCCTGGGGTTATGTTATTATTTTTCCCCAGTCTATTCAATCTTTATATATAAAATGGATAATTTTTAATGATATCATCAAGTTTACTGATCCTTTCCTTTGTCATTCTTATTCTGTTATTGAACTGATTTAGTGAATTGTGTTACTCCTAACATTTTAATTTTTAGTTCTTAAATTTCTATTTGGTTCTTGTATTGATTTTCTATTGATTTGCTGATAATTTCTACCTATATTTATTTCAAGAGTGTTTCCCTTCCTTCTTGAATCATTTTCATAATAGCTGTTTTAAAGTATTTGTCAGATAATATTGACTTCTGATGTCTGCTGATTTTCTTCTCTCTTGACATTTGAGATTATCCTAGTTCTTTCTAAGCTGAGAAATTTTGGATTGTGTTCTGAATATTTTTAAAAATGTTATGATAGTCTGGGTCTTGGTTAAATCCCTAGGAGCATGTTGATATTTTGTTTAGCAGGCAATCAACTCAGTTGGATTCAGGCCATAAATTCTGACTAGCCTTTTGAAGGTTGTGGTTTTACTGCCAGTTTCATTTTCAAAGCCTCTGAAATGCTATTTATATCTGTCCTGTGTTTGCTACACCCAGTGGCCAGTCTGAGATTGGTGGTAGTCTATGTCTTATTTCAGTTCCCTGAGATTTTAGTATGATGTTTAGGGTCAGGTCCATGTATATAAAGCATAGGAGTGAGTTTACGAGTTTATAAACATTTCATGGGCTCTCCAAATCTCTCCCTTTCCATTGCTACTCACAGTACTTTCTAGCTAGAAAGCTGGGGATTTAGTTATACTTCTCTGTTACACACATTGTATTACTGTGCCCTCATCCAGGGACAAGTAGCAGGACAAAGAGGAGAAAAAGAAACAGGAGTTTATCCAACCCACATGAGACCATAGATCTTAAGATGGGAGAAGAAGTTTTTCCTTCCTCAGAGTTGTTAGAGTTGTGGTCCCCCCTCTCTGACACTACTGTTAATAGAACATACCTTTTCTATCTTTCAAGCCTGAATAACTTTCTTTTAGATCCTTTTGTACCCATGCTGATGCCCACTTCCAAGTTTTAGGATGAGTTGAATTCAGGCCTGGGACTACTAAAAGGAAAAAAAAAGGAGAAAAGGTAGACTCACTTCCAGCTTGGCTATACTTCAAACTCTGATCTTCTCCCATTGTTCTACTATTTACTCTTTATAGTCCTCAGATAGCTGCTCAATGCATTCTCTCCAGAATTCATAACTACATTCAGAGACAGAGAAAAGGTAATATGTATTTACTGTCTTATCCATCATCAAAAACTGTGGTTAAGTTCTAAAACAAACTTTATGACTACATGATAAATAATAAATAATAAAGTGTGCCATATTGAGTTTTATTTAAGTTGTATTAATTGCTGTTTATTTTAATACATGACCCTTAATATAAATATTTATAAATATATAAATGATACCCAGTTCAACAGTCATTTAATTAAAGAAGTATTTACCGAACAACTACTTTAAGCAATGCAATTTACAAGGCATTACAAAGTATAATACTATTTCACATGGTGTCAGAGGCAAAACAGTTGTGTGACAGTGTAGAAGTTAACATACAGCAGAATCCTCATTGTTAGTGTGAAAATTGTTTTACTTGGGAAGATTCAACCATATTCATCATCTTATCTAATTTTAGCCTTGCTTTCTTAACTCAACAGGCAGTCATGTTTATAATATTTAGGAAAAATCATTATTTTGACAGACTGATAAACTCTTTAAAACTGTATTAGGCCAATTTTTTCATCAAATTGTTGAAAAGTATTTGTATTTTAATTTTCTGATCCATGACTCTATTTTAGTACTCAATTACATAATTCAGTGGCTTTCTTTTCAATGAGTGGGTAGCTGAGTCACTCTTTTGCTATATAATTATGAATTATTTCCCTAAAGTATCGTGAATATTATTAATTGGTTTATTTACTATTTTTGAGAGAAACATTAGCAAATTCAATATGTGAGCAGGCTTTATTAACCAAGCTTACAAAAGCCAGATCACAGACAAACAAAAGCCTTAAGAAGACTTTGTATTAGAAAAACTAAGATTTTGATTCTTATCAACATGTTTAAAAATTAGGATTACTTTTTGGTTTTTTGAATGAAAAGAATTTATATTATCAGGAAATCAATAAATGGAAAGCGCCTGATAGATGAATTAGAGAACCACAGTAATATTCAGAACCTTGGTATTATTGCTAAGTTTGACAGCATTCAAGTGAAGTTCTGCCCAGAATAAGTGTATCAGAGTATGTTAAACATCTCAGCATGCTTTAGAAATAAAATGTGCATGCATGGAACTAAGTAGTTTATTAAAGCTATAAATGTCATTCACTGTAAAATAAGAAGGTAAAACTTTCCCAAACTCTTCCCGGCAGGAGCATAAAGACTCTAGAGTCAGATGGTTCAGAATAAAATTCTGGCTCATATTCATTCTGTTTTTGAAATCTTGGCAAGTTACTTAGCTTCTCTAAATATTGGTGTATTCATCTATAAATGGGGATAATAATGTAATTTATTTCGTAAAGTTGCTATGAGGATAAAATAACATAAGAAGAATACATAGTACTCATTAAACGACTGCTATAATTGTCACTAACAGTTATTTAATGAAGCTCAGTATTTTATCAAAAATGAAAAATAAATTTTTATTTTGCAAAGATATCCCTGGGGGATATCTCCAAGTCACCTATCTGGCAAAGTGACTTTTTCTCTATTTTTTAAAAAATATTTTTTATTCTTGTGAAGTAAAGTATGTACAGATTTGAGATTTCCATAATTCTCTTAATTAGAAAGGACACTAATCCAGTGAAGTTTTTTTTTTTTTATCCACTCATACTATTCTGTACAATGCTTGTTTATTAAATTTTTTTCCACTCATTTAGTCAATTGTCATTAACTGAGCCTACCAAATGCCAGATACTATGGCAGGCACCATGAATAAAAAAATAATAACAGCATTCGTCTTTGAATGGCACTCTATCTTTAGCTGAAAAGACAAACATTGACATCAAAATTTCAGTGGTATGCTGGAGCCATCTTGTATCTGCTCATGAGAACCAATTGCTAAAATTCACAGAATTTTATGAGCTGGTTGTTAAACACTGACATTACTAAAATTTTAATTATATAAAATAATAAACAAATCTTATTAAAATATAGGTAATAATTACTCAAACCTCATCACTTTACTATTATTTTACTTCATTTTACTGTTATCTAATCTATGCATTTGATTTTATTTACATCTGTTATTTTTATGTGCTAGAAATCTTATATAATTTTATGCTACTGCACATCTCTTCCCAATTTCATGCTTCATAATTACTGTGTTGGTCACTTGAAATCAGCCATGGTAGAGTATTTACACCATAGAAATTGGCAAACATTGCAAATTAGGTTTTTTCCCCCCTAGAGCTATGTTTGTTAAATAGTTACCAGCATAACAATTCATCTAATTATAACACACTGTGATATGTATCATTAAAAGACATGTATAAGATGCTGTAGAAATACAAATGAATTGATCAAGGAACACTTAACTCCAGAAATTAAGAAAGACTTTGTGGAGAAGGAATATCTGCATTGATTAATTTTAGAAGAATTTGGCTCTTTAACTACTCTAAGGAGTGGAAAGTGTTCTTTAAAAACTGTGAAAGACTATATTATTGTTCTCTACTATTCACTCCTCATTCCTATTTCATATCACTACCCAATTCCTTTGGACTTGGCCTTGTGAACTGATTTGGTCAATGACATGCCAGTGGACATAGGTAAGCAACTGTGATCCGAAGCTTTAAGCGCCTTTACATATGTTTGCCAGCTCTCTTGCTCTTACTTTTGCCTAAAGAATGTAATGATTCATATAAGAGCAGTTCCTGCATCCTGGGTGATAGCATGAGAAGAAATGTAAGCAGGGACACAGCTAACTTTCACTAATTTCAGCTGACCATAGAGAACAGCATTTGGCATGTTAATATAAATAAGAACTAAATTGTTATTGTTGTAGGCAGTTGTATGAGAGAGTCATTTATTACCATAGTATAATATATAGAAAGCTGACTGTTATATATAAAGTCTGAGTCTGATTTAACATCGGCACTTTTCTGCTTATTTGTCATTGCTGGGGAACTGTTCTTGTAAGCAAAATAAATCTGCAATACACCTAAAATGCTTTCAAAACATGTTGATATATTACTTTCACAAAACTTCTCCTAATGGCACAAAGTACCAGGGAGACTTCAGTATAGTTTCTTTTGAAGGCAGGAAAGTGCAAAAATAAATACAAGATGGAGATTCTAGAATCATACTCCATGTATTACAAATTTTGTGTAAGCCAACACTGCATGAAACTCAGACTTCCATATATCAATGAGATAAAACTAGAAGAAATCTTCCTAATCATATCATCCAACCTTTTTGTTTCACAATTGGTAAATCCAAGGCTCAAGGAAGTCAAAGGGTTTGCATAACAAGTTGAGAAACTAGGATATAGCTTAGGTTTCCTAATTCCCAGTGCATTTTTCTGTCTTCTTGTTAATAATTAATAATAATAGTAGTAATAATAATAATAACAGCAGCAGCAATAACAGCTAACACTTATTACATATTTACTATGAATGACACCATTTTAAATGCTTTATACATATAAATTAATTTAATCCTCACCAATAAAAAAAAAAACAAGTGAAGCAAGTATTATTATTATTTCATTAAAAAAATAGAAATCTTATTTAAGGTTCCTTTGATTATACAGTTTTAAAAGATCATAAAGATTTCATAGCCTCACACTTTATCACTGAACCAATTTGCCTCACTCAAACTCCTCCATGAGGTGCTAAGACATTTAAACTGTAAACAAAACACTTTTCTTTCTGAAGGCCAACATGTCATTTTTACTTCTAGTGATCACAACGTTGTTTTAATCTGAATAAAGCTTTTTTTTGGGGGGGGAGATGCATCACTATCAAATTACTACACTCTAATAAAAATCACCTACTCAGAAGACAACTCTTTTGGGGGGAAGGGGTTTGGCTGGTTGATTTGTTTCTTTCACTTAAAAGGCTCTCTTTAGGAATATGGAAAATCCTACGACCAACAACAATAAAAAAGAATACCAAAAATTTTATAAAGACTAAAAACTTGATAGAGATCCATTATATATTTATAATTCCTGTTTGGAAAGAGATCCAATATTTTGAAAGAGAGCTGTCACCTTCAAGCCCATGTCAGTGAAGAAATGTGTAAATGTGTCCAGTAAATAAAAATGTTACTTTTCTATCTTATTGTTTAATTCAACCAAAAAGCTTCTTCTTTAATGTTCAGAATCTTTAAAAACCATGAGGAACAATTTATGATGATTTTTTATTTTAACTAGATGTCAAATGAGAATATTTTGACATTGGAGAACACTCGTGAAATCAGCCCACAGCTTAGGTTTTGCTTTCACTTTCAGAAGAAGCTTCCTGAGAACACAGAGAAAATTGACTCCTAATTCCTTTGGTTTCTTGATTGTTTCTATCCTCCAATTCACTCTGCATGGTTTTATAACAGATTCCTCCACAACTACATAGAAGCTAATCCTTATGAGTACCAAGTTATCTGATAGACTTATCCTCCATGTTACCTCTAATGCCTAATCTTTCCTTGGCTTCTCACTTTTGAGACCACAGTGTCAAGGATATTCAATGGGATTGGCCACACTGAGTGAGCCACAGTGCAGTAAACAGCCAGAAGGGCATCTGGTGCATCACAGCTGTTTCTAAGTTCTCTCAGGTAACATTAACCCATAATATTATTGAAGTACATATATTTCTCCATTATTGTCTTTTGTCTTCAGGAACACTGAAGCACAGAGAACTTAGAGGAATCAACTCTGGGACATCTAGAAAAATATAACATAGAAAAATGAGCACCTGACGTACTTTCTTATCAGGAAATTAAACCCTTTTTTTTAACTATTCTTTTCACTTCAGTTTAGCTTTTCTTAGCATTTCCATTGCTTCTTTATCCACCAAACATCCTGATCCCCCATAGCACCCACATATATTATGTTGGGTAAAATCTCATGATTATTTGGTGTTTAGTGAAAATTAAACAATAGAATTTTTATTGAGTTTTCCAGAACAGCTTTTTCTTTTACATTAAAATTTATTTTAAATAGAAATTATCTATAGCTTTGAGATTTGTCACGTAATAATGAATAGAAGTTAGTTGAGAGTTTACTTATATTAGTAATAGAATTCTCTCACTGAGTTTTCTTTACTGCAAAGAAAAAAAAAGCATAGTATTAGGAGTTATGCTAAGGAAAGAAAATAACATAAATGGTGAAGCAATTTGTCCTAATGATTAAATTTAATATTGGGCCTTTAGTTTAGAAAACTGCTTTTATTATCTGTTTTAGAAATTGATCTAGTAAAATATGCTAGTTTCTTCTTTTTTCTTTATAAGCTTACATCTTTCTCAACAATATATATATGTATATACATATATGAAAGTGCACTTTATTTTTTATTCAATTGTTACTTTAGTAATGTCTGCAATTAAGAACCAGCTCACTAAATGAACTGTAATTATTGCAAATTGTGGTAAGCACTAGTAATTAAAATGTTGCAGTAATGCTATCCAGCTTTGCTAGCAGCCCTTTGAGAGTAGCATAAAATGATATTATGTCTTTAACTGGTGTTTGTATTACAGATGAGAAAACCTGGAAATGCAGGCCTTTAGAATCCTTTGGCTGAGTCTTTAGAGCATAATGTAAAGTGGGGATTAGCAGTTATCTAGTGAATTCAAACTGGGAAGATAGTCAATTTGGTTAATTCCACAGTGAAAGTGGCTTTTTCTTTTAAATGTGCAATCTTTAGGGCATAAACATACATGGCTTCCCCACGAAGGGAAATTGAACAATAAACTCTAATCTCTTCTTTGTGTTTGTAGGATGCTAATAGTGAGCCTTATGGGTACAAAAGCAAGAAGGAACTCCTTCAATACCCACCCATCTTTTGAGGCTCCTCACCCAGCTGCTACCCCCAGTGAACTCTCCAGCTGTGCAGTCATTTGGCAGTGTGCACTGTTATGCATAACTTAAGCTATGTGTGTATGACTCCAATACAACTGGTGAATACAGATTGTCCACATGAAAACTCTCCAACTATTTGCAAGTGAGAAACTGGAATCAATGATTTGATGGTCAGGAAAATGACCTAAATTTTAGTTTTAGCATTGACCAAATCCATCCCTCAACATATTTATTTGATTTTTTTTCTACTTTGCTCAAAGGGATTCAAAAATGTTATCTGATTTACTAAAGAGTGTGACTTAAAGAAAGATATGGTACTGCAGGTGAAATTATAAAGAGCTATATAACTTTGTAAAAATGGTGCTAATGAATAGGTGCTACATTTCATAAGACTTAAGTACAACTAATCTCTATAAGATTCTGAGAGAGTTATAGAGGCTTAGAGTATGAGGAAATAGGACAGATTTGACACTATGATGCTGAAATTAATCTGGTCTCCAAAAACATTTCCATTACAAAATCTAATGGACTGGACCTCTGGTCCTGGCTATGATGGATTATTGAATATTGGAATAATTCTTCTACTATAAACAATTGCGAACCTATGCACACATAAAAAAAAATCAGACTTTTATAACAGAAAGTACAGAGGTTTGATCTATGAAAAAAAGGTCTTTATAAGCTTACATTTTTTCAATCATATATGTTTGCTTTGCATTAACCCCTGCATTCTGCCTGGGGACATTTTTTAAATTTCAGCACAAGGAACTAGAGTCCAAACAGAGACCACTGGTCTCTCCAAGCAGAAAGAAAAAGAGATGGGGTTCAGGTTTTCTGAGGTGTCCATAATTGGGAAAGTAGGGTATCAGAAAGCAAGGAACAGTATAGAGAAGAAACCCCAGACATCTGAATAGGGGTCTCTTTCAATCTTTGGCAGATAATAAGCTGTGCATACAGAGCGTGAAATGAGGCCTGAAATCCATAGTTTGTGAGGGACTGCAAGATGAGTGGAGATTGTAGAGGGTACTCAGTGTTGGAAGACTTTGGAGTTCCAACTAGCCAGAGTGGAGACATGAAAAACCCAGTCATTCAGTTGAAACCATAGAAAGGCCATAGCTTAAGACTAGAATAAATTTAGCTCTAAGGTAAGGGCTGCTCTAGACCCATTTTCACAAAGCCTAAAACTAAGTCTCAATAGAATGAAGTCGAGCAAATTAATGCCTGCTATGATAAATTGCAACATTTTTAAAATAAAACAGCATAATTTAGACTTTAAATATTGTAGTAGTCACAATGCCCAAAATTCAATCAAAATTTATTAGAAATGCAAAGAAGAATTTTAAAATGTGATTCATAACCAGGAAAATTAGAATGAATAGAAACAAACCCAGATGTGACACAGATGTTGGAATTAGCACACAGTGACTTTAAAACAGTTGTTATAAATATATTTATGGATTTAAAAATAAAGATAAAGAGTGAAAAGATGGAAAATCTCAACAGAAAAATATAAACTATGAAAAGAAAAATGGAAATTTTGAAGCTGAAACTAATATAATTAAAATAAACATCCTAAATGCATAGGCTTAAAAGTAGATTGGACACTTTGTAAGATCAGTTAATAAAAAT
The DNA here is from genome assembly GCA_004027375.1 of Macroglossus sobrinus. Classification (NCBI taxonomy): domain Eukaryota; kingdom Metazoa; phylum Chordata; class Mammalia; order Chiroptera; family Pteropodidae; genus Macroglossus; species Macroglossus sobrinus. The sequence continues at coordinate 38,524 of PVKZ01001062.1, read as the reverse complement.
TATCTAAATGAAGCAGAGAGAGAAAAATCACTTCAACACTGACTTGTGGCACAGGATCAAGTGATCATATATGTATATGATAGGACAGGAGACAGGAAAAGGAAAAGGAAATCTATAGGGAAAATAACTGAGCAGTGGTCTCCTTGTATGTCAGGAATTGACTGGGCAAGATATGAAGAAACTTCTGGGGACATTAGAAATGTCCCACATTTTGATAAAGTTTGTGAGTCACAGTTGTACTTGTCATATCTTATCGAACTCTCCTCTTACATTCTGTGCTCGTCATTGTGAATTATACTTCAATAAAAAAGAAAAAAATTTCCAATGGACAACGAATGACCAGATAGCATCATTACCTGATCTAAGCATTAGAATACTGGTAATTACTTTCTCATCCATGAAATCTTATTTACCCTTAGCTCTCATTGTGACAAATTGTTGGTTTTATATTCTCTCTCTCTCTCTCTCTCTCTCTCTCTCTCTCTCTCTCTCTCTCTCTCTCTTATTTTTTACCAAAAAAATCTTATGACAAATTTGATTCTTTTTAATCTTCAGTAGGTTAGGATGATACTGTCACCATTTAATCATTGTGTGGTTAGTTCATGTGGGCTGGTTTAGAAGCATAGTCTGATAACTTTTCAAAAAAGGATCTTGTTATACTTATTAGTAAGCCTGTTTCTCTTAGGCAGTGAGGTTCTTATAGGACATTCTACGTTATTCTCTATCTATTATTATGTGTGGCTTATTGTAGGCACTGATAATTCTCTTTTAATAATAAGTTAACAATTTTTAGTGAGTAGAGCTGTATTCACATAAAGCATTGTTTAGTCCTTAAGCATGGATTCTTTGTTTGGGATTGTGATGGTTTTTGTTGTCATGAGAATATTTTGCTAATTAAAATTTTGTGAAGAAAATAATCTAAAGATGTAATATCCAAATAGCAAACAAATAGATCAGCTCAAAATCAATTAATATATTTTATATGGCATAGATAAATAATCTTTATATTTTTATTTCATAACTGATTATTTTAATATCATTTATAAATATCACAAAGGTGTATGAAGCTGTTCTCTGCCCTTGATAAGTAGAATGGACTTTCTTAGATATATCAAAGCATTTTGCCCATGCTGTTCGGTAGAACACTAATTTAAGACAATATTTAACAGATGCATCATGTGAGAATATTAATTTTTAGAAGCACAGCCATCTTGATCTCTTTCTAGAAGATTCATGATGCATATTAATATATTAAGGATTCCAAGAACGGGTGATTTTTAACACATAGATCTTCAAACGATTTATAACAAAACACTTTCTTTATGACAAATTAATAACCTTTGGAGCAGTGCTTTTTGAGGGTAATAGTTTAAGAGATTTCTTCTAAAAAAATAATAATTGTCTTCTTTAGAAAGACATAAAATAAACTATAGTTATGATAGTTTATTATAATTATGGTAGGTTTTAAAGTCATAAGTTGGATTCATATCACCTAAACCAGTTATGACTCTGTCATTTTGGAAAAGTTCTTTAACCTCTTTGAAGATTACAGACTATCTCGCAGTTATAAGGTATTCAACAGATACTAGTTTTATTTTTCTTATTTTATAATTCCCTCTCATTTTCTGATGATGGACCTAGTGCTGGACTGTGGGCCCAGCTGGTGTTGATTACCCTTTATAAACAAGTGATAGGCCTTGCTGGCAGCACCTGTGCTTCTGGAAAACCAGGTGGGGTAGAGTGATATTGAGACTAGGCAGAAGACAAGTGGGGAAGTGGTTACTCCACCCACACATTCTCACGTGTTGCAAAATGCAGCTGGTGAGTATTCTCTCAAGAGAAGGCTACTAGCTTGCATACTAATGAAAATAAATTCCCGGGCCTTGTTCGGCAGGTGTGCCTTAATTACTGATCCCTAGTCTAGGGATGTCAACAAAAAAGAAGTTCTCCGCTTTTCTGTGAAACAGGCATAAAATCTGACGGAATAGTTAATGTTAATAATTTTCAAATATAATACCTGGAGTTTTCTTTACTACAAGCATATCATCTGTAAGGTTTTTTCTGTATTAAATTGTCCAATGCTAGTGACAGATCAGAATGTTTAACAATTCTAAGACTTTTAAACTTCATATATTTATGAATAGATATTTTCCCACAAATTTCAAACAAATGAAACTTTAAACTAAGAGCCTTTTGTATTAGTTTCCTCATTTTACTTTGTCTTAAGAAATGACTAGCATGGAAAGACATTTTGGTGAAAGGGGTGTCCTAATTAGAATGGAGCTTATTCTCTTTAAAACAAATACCAACATGCTGTATACCCTCTCCCCATTCTACCCTACTTCCATGCGCCATCCATCCCAACCTATGGCAAAGTGTAAGCTAAAGCACATACCATGTAAGCTATTTCATCTTTTAAAACAATCTGCTCAGATAACTTTTCTCACAAACTAAAGATACCTTCATAAAGATCACAGCAAATTAAGAAATATGAATTAAAACCTGCAAAAATAACCCCTGAAAATTAAATGTTTAAAAATAAAACTACAGCTTTCTTTTGGAAAATTGGAGTAATGACATGAGATCCAGAACTTACATATTTCTAGAGAGTAATTCTGTAGTCAAACCCAATGTCAGATAAATTGTAGCTGGTAGGGTGCTTCCAGGTGGAATGGATGCCTAGCTTGGGGAGGCACTTAGTAAGCTCTACAAAAGGAAAGGCAAACTAGTGTCCTTGCTAACCCTCTGTCTCTTCTTTCCTTCCTTCCTTCCTTCCTTCCTTCCTTCCTTCCTTCCTTCCTTCCTTCCTTCCTTCCTTCCTTCCTCCTCTCTTTTTTTTTCCACCTTGGTAATGGGAATATGAAATAGTTGGTGAGCAAGTGGCCGGATTCAAACCAGTTCCTAAGCTTGCTGGCATAAGAGAACTTGCTTAGTGGTGACATGCAAGTATAGAGTCTACACAGTCCTGCCTGCAAGTGAAACTGGAGAGAACAAACCAACAATAGAGAAATGAGTACTGTAATTTATCTTGAAGGCCATTTAGGTTGTTTATCCCAAACTACATTTTGATTCCAGTTACAGTTTAATTATGAGTATTTGTTCTCTAACAGAGACTAAACAAAGGGTAACTATTTTCTTTTATCTTTTTCTTTGTTATGAAAATTTCAGTTTCATGTTTGCCTCTCCTCTCTCTTTAAATAGTGTTTCATGCAATGTAAACCAGCTCAATTTCTTCCCATTCAGAAGTCTCTAAAACGAACTAACAATAAGAAAGAGCACAAGTTTTTACATAGAAGGAATGTGTGGCTTAATAATGCCCAATGTATTTCTTTAAGGTTTTATCACATATATTAGACAAGTCCCTTCTGTTATAAAGGAGAAACCACCAAGTCCCTCTGAGCATCCAACTTTTGGTATAAATTTTCAGAGTGGATGACATCCATTGAGTCTAAATACCCCTCACCAGCAGTAATCAGCAAGGTGTTTTGTTATTGATCATGAAATGGAAGTGTAAAGATACAGAAGGAGTGTGGGTTATATTCATCCTCTCAGTACACCTTGCACAGCTCCTGTGCCAGGCCAGCAGTGACTGGAATTTGCCTTGTCTCAGAACTCACACTCTATTTACAGAACATGTTCAGTACTTCTTTTTGCAACTGCTCAAAGGTTACTTTTATCACATAATTTTTATCAAATATATTGCTGAGGAGATTTTTCTTCCATCTAAAACCTCCTGTCCTATGTTTGCTATTACTTTCTGTAGTGGGAGATTACATTTTCCCCATTATGTATTGTAGATGGACCACCTGAGACTTGCTTAGCTATCTCTGGGTTCACTTAAATTGTAGTAATGTAAAGTATTTGATAACCACTCTTTTTTTTTTTGGTAAAAAAATATATTTCCAAATTAGATTGAAGTTGAAACCAAAATAATAAAATAGTAATAATAATAAATCAACATTTTTAAATATATAAATTGTGTGTAACAATTTTAAAAAACTCCTTTACTCTAGATAGCCCATAATTTCAATTGTAACTAATTCACTTTTACTAAGACAAGAGTAATACATTTCATTTCTTTTTTTTCTTTGTTTTTTGTTTTGTTTGTTTGTTTTACAGCAGAAAAGAAAAGCTTTATTAGCAGGGAAAGTACACTTCCAGACATGGAAGCAGGCTTAAGCAAGAGAAGCATGGCTCAAAAAGCCAGAGTAATATATTTCAATTGTTTTAATCTATCAGGGGTTATTGATCAGAGTTTTTTATTTGCTTTTTGTTATTTTTTAAATGAAACTGCCTTTATCTATTTTTGGTCAATTATTTGATTTTTGGACATTCTCCTATAAGACTTTATTTCCACTGCAGTCTGTGTTTGGACCTGCCTTATTTTTAATTTTGTCATGAAAGGTTTTCATATTTAAGTTCAGATCAACTAGTGTTGACACATAATTTCAACAAAATTATCAAGCACAGTTAAAAATTTATTAAACAAAAAAGAAATGAGCATAATTTTAGTTTATCAGTGATAATTTGCATTTCATTCTACATGTAATGGTAAATGTAGATTGTACTAAATTGGTTTAATTTTTCAAAAATTCATCTTTGGTCCTTAAACAATGAAAGGTACTTTGAAATACATACATAATCAATGTTCAATTTTACTGATCCAAATTCAGACTGTTCTGTCCATAGTCTACATATTTTACACAAAACCATAGGTTATTATGTAGGAGGTTGAGGGCACTGGCCTTGGATTTGCAAAATTCTGATTCAAATCTCAGTTTAGTCATTTACTACCTATGAAATTTTTAAGTCACTTAAATTTCTTGATCTCATATTTCCAACTCTAAAATACAAACAATGATTATCATAAAATATAATTTTATAAACATATGTAATTTATCAATTAGATATACTCAAAAAACATGTGAAGCATGTCAATTGTGGTTATTATTAACATTATTTCCATGAAATAATTTGACACAGAAATTGAAACAAAATATTCAATAAATGTGAATATTTAAAGCAGCTTTTTTATTGAAATGGATTTGTACCTTAGCAAAAGGTGTTATTCTACCAAGAAAGTGAACATCTTACTTAGACACCAACTTCTTGAAAACTGTATTTAAAGAAAGACTTTTTGTTCTACAGTGACAGCTATAAAATTTTAATATCTTTAAAAGAAGGAGCTTTCTTATGATTTCTCAACTTGAAACATTTAAAAAACCATAGGACAAAAATTTGAAAAGAAGTTATTTTTACAGATATTGAGGGCTCCTATGTCCGCATCTGTGACTCATAGATATTGACAACATGCAAAAAAAAAACTTATTTCTTCTAGAAGGTTATATAACTTTTGTTTGAAATATTACATTTTCCGTCAAGAGACTTCAGAGAAAAAAAAGATTGTGTCAACTTTGGGATTATAAGAAAGGTGAATAGTAGATATTGAGTAACTCTCAAAGCTTCTTGTTGAATAAATTACTCTGAATTTACTCAGTGTAGCTACATGCCATCCACATGATTGTGAGCTAATATATATTTAAAACTCTGCCATTTCCCTTGTACTTAGGTACTCACAGGAGCACCTTCACTGATGCACCAGCAAGGCTTCCAGTCTTATAATCAATTAAGGAGTTAATATAGAAGGTCAAAATGCAGACTCAGCATTGGAGAGAGACTCTCAAACCCTCATTACAATACAACTTACTTAAATAAATCATATTTTCTTGCTATAAATAAATTTTCTGAAAAGAGAGTTTATGATCTGGATCATCTGGTTCAAAAGTGAGTATTTGGTGACTCTGATTTTAACAAACATTTATCAGATGCCAATCAGGAATCAGTCAAGGTGCTGGGGATTTACAAATAAGTAGAGGACAGATTCCTGTCCATATCATTATCATTGTCTCTGAAATCAGATGTATAGCAAATATTTGGGACAGGCTAATTTTTACTGTAGAGAATGCTCATGGTCCATGGAGATACAGTGGAGAGTGTGCATCCTAGACTTTACTGTACTAGTCCATGGAAAAATTTTTGGAAGAGGTGATATAGTCTGAAGAGATATATAGATAATGAAGGGACAATACCAGAATTTGATAACTGAAGAATCAAGGTTCCTTTAGTTTTGAGCTTCTCTTTAGTTTCTGTGAGAAATAAGAATCAATATCTAAGCAACATTGATGAATATAATTATAATTATACTTCAAATTACATCATGAGTATTTTTAATACTCATGTGGTAAATGTTATATATACATGGCAAGTAATTGACAGAGCCTATTCGGGCTTAGATAAAATGGAAAGGAATATATCAAACGGATACTAGCTTACCTTTAGTTTTCCAGATAGTGCTTTGTTGCTGCTCTACCACTGGTTTGAAAACAGATTTTTGAAGCATTCTCTATGTTCAGTATCTCTTGGTTCATCCTTTGAGCTAAGAGTTTTTGTGAAATGTTCATGTGTTTCTACCACTTCTCATTCCTTGTGTCAGTTTATTGTATGTAGAAACTTTCTTCTTTTTATATGTAATGATGAAATATATTTCTCATTTATAAATAAAACTATTCCTGATGAACTTTATATATTTTAAAATTTATCTGAAGAAGAGACATTTGAAGTATATTCTTACACTCCCAAAGAACTATAATTTGGCTGCATGCAGAACTCATTTTATGCTGCCAAGCCCTCGGAACCTCCTCAAATTGTCAACAGGAAGTGGAAGTTTCTTAACCACAAAACCTTTGGAATTGTTTGTATTTTGAGAATACAGTGAATGGGATTTCCTAATGTCTCTTCTCAGAATTTGGCAACTGGACTGGTGACCAGAGAATTCTTGATGTTGAACTCTCAGGTCTGTATCATGTTTCCTGTTCATCATCCTGTAGCCTGATATTGGTTGTTTTTGAGTTCCAATACAAGGAATATCTATTTAAAACTTTTTAACAATTGAAAAAAAATTCTCACAGACTTTTGGGGTGAGCTTTATTAATGAGATAACTTTAATTTTTGTCATTCTTTGGATCATGCTAATTTGTTCTTAATATTTGCTTAATGTGACAATTGTTCTGATTGAAGAAAAATAATAAATGCAATGTATTAAATAGTATTGATCATACACCTCAACAAATAGATTACTGTAGTTATGAACAACTAAATAGTACATTAAAATGGTATTAGTTTGGAGCCTCTAGAAGCAGGTATAAGAATCACAAGCAATTTGTTAGGAGAAATGCCTGTGAAAGATAAAAGGGAAAATGAATAGGAAGACAGGCAAAGCTTTCAGAGTGTGATGCCTGTGAAAAAAAAATAAGGGGGAAGAAAGAGCCTTCAATAAAAAGAGCCTCAGATCACTGTGAAACTCTTGGAAAGTCTTAGCCAGGCCAATGGTTAGCTCTAGAGCAAAAGCTGACCATAGTGAATGGCTGCATTGGGCAAGCAAGGTTGGAGTCTAGTTTCCCTACAGTACTCTGCTATTGAGTGATAGAAGTTCAGCTAGAACACATCTCGGCATGAATGCTGAAGTGGATCCTAAGTATGTGGCAGCTGTACACTGTCAGGAGACTCTTCGCAGCAGATTCTCTATTAAGGGAGATCCTGAAAGCAGTGAACATCCATGACTGCCACATTGGTCTTCACAGTTTTTTGCTTCTTAACTCTAAAGTCTTACCAGAAAAAAATATTGGAGAGATTTCAAAAACCATTACACTATAATTTATCACAGCAGTATTTTTAGTAATTTTATTGAAAAAAATGAATTTTAAAGTCCCACTAAAAAAAGTTTTGCTAAAAAATTATTTAAGATTGATATTTTTTACTTTAAAATGTCTTAAGAGTCATTTAAGTTTTTAACACTAATATGAAGTTTGCAAAGATAATTAAAGACACATTTTACTTGAACAAAAATTAGTATTTTTTAATCATATATTATCAGAATAATCTTTCCACTTGTGACAACATGGATAGAATGTGTGGGCATTGTACTACGTAAAATAAATCAGATAGAGAGACAGATAGCATATGATCTCACTTATATGTTGAATTTAAAATAAATAAATAAACTCAAAGATACAGAAAACAGATTGGTGCTTGCCAGTGGTGGAGGTTGTGGGGTAGGCAAGATGAGAGAAAGTGGTCAAAAGGTATGAACTTCCAGTTATAAAATAAATAAGGCATGGGGATGTAATGTACAGAATGGTGACTATAGTTAACAATACTGTATTCTATATTTGAGAATTGCTAGGAGAGTATATCTTAAAAGTTCTCATAACAAGAAAGAAATTTTTAACTGTATATGGTGATAGATATTATTAACTAGACTTATTGTGGTGATCATTTCACAATATATACAAATGCCAAAACATTACATTGTACACCTGAAATTGAAGTAATGTTATATGTCAATTATATCTCAAAAAAGAGAAAGAAGAATAATTTGTTAGGTAGTATGGAAATTATATAAAGAGAAACTAGACATGGAGTTTTGTATAACCTTTTCTACCTGGAGTCTTTAACTGTACCTACTAGTACCAGAACATCATGACAGAGGGGAAAAATAAAACACATGACCCACCAAATACAGTGTGCAAATATATAACAAAGCATGTTTAGAAAATAGTTTAATGGCCAGAGAAAATATTTTAAAGTATCATTAAAAGGAATAAAGTAGTGAAAAAAAGTTTAAAAGGTCCTTCCCATTGCCAAGTATATACATCAATATCTTAACAATATTTATCCCAAAGTATTAGGATTTTATTTCTGTTTGCTTGGATTTTATATTTGCAAATGTTCTACAATAAAAGTGTATAATTCTTATAATTTTCAGCAACAATATTTATAAATCTTTAGAGTTAAGAGTAATTGCTAGAAGACAAGTTTATACACACACACACACACACACACACACACACACACAATCACTAATGCTTATAACATGACATCAGCCACAAGTCAACAAGAGAAAGATATTCGACACACACCTTTCTTACATTATGTAATCAAAACTAACAGATAGAAACATATGTCTGTGTACATGGTTTTATTTTTACGAAAATTCTATCCGAAACTGTAAAGACCCTCAAGCTTCTAAACTATGATCCATAACAAAAATATCCATCTCCACCCAATTTTGACAAATGGTGTTGGCTTTCATATGGGGTCATTTTGTCTCCTCCATCACTTTTTCTTAATCTACATTGCATTTTCTTTGTGCTTATTTTTCACTTAAAATTTACCCTGTATGTCCTACATATGTAAAAAAATAAGATTGTAAGTGCCAGTAAAACGATAGCTAGAATATATGATTACAATAGGAAAAATTGCAAAAATTTTTAAAAGTGTTAATGGGTAAAAAATCACAAATTCATGTAAGATAAGTTGTTCAAAGGAAGATATAATTATAAAGAACAAAAAATAAAGTTTTGTCCCTCTATAATTGAAATAATTCTCAACAGAGAAGGAAGAGTGATTTAAAAAACAAAAAACATTTGAGTTTGTTCAAAATACTCTATGTTTAACATCAATTCAGAGAATTATTGGGAGTTAATTTAAGACTATATAAAGATCACACCTGGTGAATGTACCACTAATAACACTTTGTATGTAACTAGAATTTGTAGGTGCTTTGGAACCCCGGGATCAAATTGAGTAGCCAAGTGTGGAGTAAGGGAGCCATATGATATTCATATTGAGAGCATCAAGGAGTGGGAGTATGTGCTTCAACAAATTCCAAAGTAAATGAAAAAGACATTCTGAGAAATGATGCTCAACAGAATTTCATCACCAATAATAATAATAAAAAAATTCCTTGTGAAAAATATATTTACAGGTCACCAGCTTGTATCCCTACCAGTCAACACTGACTTAGAAACAAATGGAGTCTTAGATAGTCTTCTTTAGTAGCAAAAGCTCTCTATATAAGAGGTAATATTTTCCCCCAAATTTGAGTGGACACAAGCTTCTTTAAAGACAAAAGTAAAAGAAAGTTTAGTAATGTAATAATATTTATAAGATCCATTAGCCCTGTCTCTTTCTATAACAGAGATCCCCATTTTTAATATGCACCCAAAGCAATATGTAAAACACTAATTAAATTAAAGAATTCTACATGGATAACTATCTCAAAGTAAATCATTAAAGTGATATTTTCTTAAAGTGGACTATTCTAAAAAAAACAGTAATATAAAACATGTATTGCATAAAAATATAAAAATGCAAATTTATGAAATGTGAAATATCTTGAATTCCCTATTCCAATACAATCTTTCCAACTAAAAATTACTTTTGTAATTATATCCATTTTAAAACAAAGTTAAGGACATAGAAAATACTAAGAATAATTATTAGGTGCTTCAGTTGATCCCCGTTGAAGTTTTCATTATGTAAAATCACAAAATGTTAGATTTATGATTAGAAAATTTTGATATAAATGTCTTATCTAAAGAATCTTTTCCATACAATTCCTAAATCAGTGAATTGGTTGAACTGTTTCAGTCCTTTCCATGTTGCCTGAGGCCATTACTCCTTCATTCACAGAAAACCTGAAACTTAGAGGCTCATATCAAAGTGTTAATTTACCTTTTCCTCCCTCTACCTCTTATCTTGAATTTTAGCAACTTCTCAAACTTCCTATGCATTGAATATTTTAACCTCTCTATTTCTGTATTTGTCTTTTTCACAACTCCTGTCACTACCTAGGTCATTTCCGTTTTAACTGGACACGGGAGCCTACACACCAGTTTTTCTCTTTTGTTAACCTCCTTAGGTTAAAATCTCTTCATCATCTAGCAGTTCAATCATCCATTACCACAGCCACACTTTTGACACAATCATTTTCAAAAGTGCTGCACATTGAAACATTCAATTTTTATCTGTCACTTTATCAGGATGGTCTCCAGGATTCAGAAATAAAAAGGCTTATAGAGAAATAAGATTCATATATGTCTTAACAACCTTAAAAGCTATGAGAAAGAATAGATAAATTACTTAGAAAGAAATGACAATTAAACTGACAGCATCAATAGTCACCAGAAGCAGATGGAATGTGTTTTCAAAGTGCTAGGGGAAAATGATTGTCAAATTAAACTTCCATGCTCAGAATTAATGAGTAAAGGTGAAATAATGATACTTTTAGACATACGAATTCTAAAAGTTATTCTGTTCCTAGACCCTTAATAAATGAACTACCATATATTATTGAATTTAAGGGGTCATCAATTGTATGATGCACCAATAAAAGTGCTGTTAATTAAGCTATGATATACTTAGTTTTAAAGTCCACTCTAACTACAGAAATGTTAAAAATATGAAAACTTATATCTTAGAAGGAATTAAATAAAAACAAATAACGGAAATATTTTAAGAAGAAATGAACCCAGAAGGTAGGAGTAAGATGTAAAAAACAACATTGAGCAAAAAAACTGACAAACATACTTGTAAATACAAGTAAATCCTGACAATAGCTAATAATAATCACTGTGTGACTAGAAAACAAGTTTGAGCTAAAATGCCAATCAACAATAACATGAAAGACAGGGAAAAGATCATATTAATGATCATATTACTGAAGTCTTGGTCCTTGAATTATTTAGGGGAAAGGTTAGCAAAACTCTTGGACATTGTTAAATATGTTAAACATTTTAAAGGTTACCTGTAGAAAATAGGACAAATATTTAATATTCAAATATGTATAGTAAAATTATAGAAATCTTTATTCATATAGAATACAATAGCACATTTAGAATGAATGACTTAGACCTATTTTATAGAAATATATAAATCTCAAAAAAAGATGAATAAAAAAGCAAGCTGTCATATAACATGGTTAGCCTAAATCTAAGTTTTTACAAAGTTATATTATAGTAATATTATAGATTATATATAAGCTGTGTGTGTGTGTGTGTGTGTGTGTGTGTGTGTGTGTGTGTGTGTGAGAGAGAGAGAGAAATATAAAACATTGACTGGAAGAGAGGGAGAGGAAAAACATAGATGAGAACAAAGGGAGCTGAACTTCATCTCTAATGTTCTTTTTTTTTTCTTTTAGAAATATCTGTTGAGAACTTCATATTAACAGTGGTGTTAAGTTTTAGGTGCTGAGACCACAGAGGTTTTTCTACATCCTTTTTTATTTTGAACTTTCAAACACAGGTACAACAATTGTAAGAATTATTACCTTGTTCCCAGATTTGATAATCTTCCTGTGTATTTACCCATGTCAGAAAAATGGATCTGCTCTTCTTCCATCCAATCAATCACCAATCCTTCCATTCTAGCCCATCAGTATCTCTTGATTTTATTTGATTTTTCTCTCTTCAATCTTGCTCCTCTACCCACCCGCAAACTATTCTCCAAATTGCAGCAGTAGTGACCTTATTAAAGAGAAAAATCTCTTCATACTTCTTAGCAAAACATGGACGGCCTTACCTAATCTGTCTTTGAACACCTATGTAGGAGCATGTCTTCTCTCCATGTACTCCAGACTCCAGTCAACCTTGATGACAGTGGCTCTTAGGAAGGTGCAGCTGCTTCACATCAGCTTGGAGTACTCTGTCCAGCCTTACTACTGTCCTTTTACCATCTGCTCTCCGGACCAGCACACCTTGACTATTCAATGATTGGATTTCACTCAGAGATCACCTCCCAGGAAAGCATTCTTTCTCCTTGTCTCACTTGGAACTTACTTTGTTGCACTTTTTATGTGTCCTCACTTCCTCCTACTATGGGGTTTAATTGGTAATAATTAAATTGCACTATTTTTCAACTTCTCTGATTCTGAAATTTTTGAGGGCAGGGACCACATAATAAGGATGACTAGCAAAACAGCTACCACTATTAATTGCTGAATATTACTCAGGCTCTGATCCTGTGCTAGATGATTTTCTTGAATGTCCTTATTTAATCTTGCCAACAACAATTAGAAAAAAAAAAACCTCATTTTTCATGTTAGTACATAAATGCTCAGAGGTTAGTTATAAAATAAAAATGTTACTCCATTCTCTTTGAATAACATAGCTATTGAGTAATGGAGCTTGTCTTCAACTCCAGGTATTCTAACTCAAGAAGAACATTTATTTATACCCAACATCTCTTAACCAGCCCTTGGTTCCCAAAAAACACCTAAAATATTTGCCATCTCTAATCAATTAATTTAATAAATGTAATTTGTATAATTTTGGTATGAAAATATCTGGATAGATATTCTGTAGTTTCATCTGCCAGGAATATTGTGGTCCCTAGAGAATTTCAGTCTTACAAAAATGAACAAAGTGGATGAGTAAGAATGAAATAGAGTAGGCTGATCACTTATATAAGGTTATTAAGATCCAAATATAAATAAATTTCTAGTAATTTCTCATTATGGAAATAACTCCTCTGAAATATGAGTTAATAAATTTGTCTAGAAAGTTATATATAACTTATTTGACTGATGTGATTCTTCTAATATGTGGGTTCTGACTATTTGCTGAGTCAGGCAAGAGAAATTTTTTACTCAAGTATTTTTAAGATTGGGTTATCAGTGACAAACTCAAAATTCACAGTGGTTTTTTTGCTCAATGGAATATTTACATTGGTATATGACTTTTAAGGAACAATATTTGGCTTTTTTTGTGAACAATCTAAGAGTGAAATCACTTGGGAATGAGAAGAAAATAGCTCTTCTCCTAATTCTTCACTTTCAAATCTTCAGCATAACAAGGATTTATCTTTCTTTATCTGGGATTTTAATTGTGGTGGCATGACATATGGACAAAAGAAAATGTTGGGAAACTTCTAGGAGAAAATTATAAATAATAAATGATGGAACTTTTCTTATATCTATTGCCTATGTGGGAGCCATGATATTTCTGAGTGGTGATAAAAACTCAGATTTAGATGTTTCCATTTATATACCACTGATCCATTTATGTACCATTTATGAACTTCCTTGGGAAAGGAGGGGGCTGAAAAAGTGAAAATATGGTCTAAATATATGTCAGTACAGTAATTGCAAATGCCAACACACAAGCATATGTCTATATTTTATCACATTTATGTGTAATTATTTGAAAAAGAATTACATTCATTAGTTTCATATGCAAAAATTATACCATTTAGTAAATAGAGTAAAAGATTTGTTTTAATGCCAGTCTAGTTCAGTCAGTGTACCATTCTGTTTCACAGGGATGACACCTAAATTGTAATTCTTTTATACATCAGTAAATGAAACAACACGTATCTTATTTGAATCCATGAGATAATTTCATGCCAACAAACACTTGAGTATTTCCCAAAATATGGGTATTTACTATTGGTGATCTGAGGAGTGATTTATAGTTATATAAGAACATGAGAAAAAAATGAATCACATTATTAAAAATTCAGTCTCTCTAAATTACCTTTCAATCTCTTTTTTCTTTTTGAACAAAAAGAGAGAAGATTTAGGCCCAGAAACTTTAGCAGACAATAGTACCTTGCTAGAACTAAATAATATTATTTTGTTTTGATAGTATTTACCTTTATATTTTCATATTTATTTCAGTGATTTTAGTTTTCATTTAGAATAATTACACATATTTTCTCATAAATAAATGCACTTAAATAAAAAAGGCAAGTCAACTTAAAGAAAAATATTGGATAATTGTACAAGTTCTATTTATGATAAGGAAGTCACAAGTTTGATAGAAGAATGTCTAAAATTTTATACAACATTGTAGGAGTGTTAAGTAAGTAATAAAGAATTGATTGAGAAAGTAAATTCCTTTTATATCAGCCAATGGCAGTGAAGCGTTAAATATTATCCTCAAAACAATACCTGAAGACATGAGTCTTGATTTGCTATGTAATCTTGTGTAAAGGTGTGCATGTGTGAGTGAGTGTGTGTGTGTGTGTGTGTGTGTGTGTGTGTGTGTGTGTGTGTGTGTTAGCTGCTCTTGCTGGGCAAGAGTCTGCTGGTTCCTTGTGACATGTAGTACTTTCTGCCTTACAGTTATTAAGAAGTAGACAGGTATGCCAATATATTTTACTTGGAAGATGAGTGTAAACACCTTCAGGAAACATAAGTGAAACCAATGGGCAGTGTCAGAGTGAGTATAAAACTGTGTAAAAGGAAAATTTGCAGTGGTAGTAAGAATCCTCTGTTCCTATTAAAAAAGGACTCTGGTATAGATTTTGTTCTTTCACCGCTTGCTGGTTCCATTTAAAGGGTCCATATGTTTTTGGAATCTGAAACTCAGAGTAAGGTCAAACATGCTGTAATTAGGGTACTCATCCTTAGAACTGAAAAAGGATTTGTGTAAGTTTTGAAGAGCATTATGAATGATTATGGAACCACAAGCCCATTAAGTTGGTTGTTACCGTAACCTCTGGACTGAACAATTCATAACAGCCCCCAGTTTAGAACCGTAGCAAAATTCAGAATTATTCAATCTCTCTACATAACAGGAACTCAGCTTGCGTCAATGATAAACAGACACACATGAAGGAAAATTCCACTGACCTCTTCTTCACCTCCGTCTCAGAGGCCTAATTGCTTTAAGGAGTACTGTCAAAATAGGGCACATACATACTTTCAGCCTGCAGTTTGGAAAAGCAAAGAGGTGAATATTTTGCTTTTAAGTAAATCAGAATATGGTTAAACTGTTATATGATGATGAGCCAAACATTATAATAGTTTATAAAGATGAATTAATATCTTTGTATATGCAGAAAAATTAAACATAAGTCTTGGTGGGGCAACAAATATTGTCTTTATATATTTTGAATGGTGGTCAAGATAATCACTTAAATAGTAGTGAAATACATTGATGTGTGAGTCTGTGTGTGTGTGAATGAGAGAGAGAAAGAGGAAGAGAGAGTTCTAGTTGGTAGGATTGAAGAAAAACAACTCTTATTCACCATGTTTATGAAATATAGCAATACCTATCAAAATTTAAATTACAGATATAGATATATAACTAGCCCAGTTATCTCATATCTAATAATTTACTTTACTCATACCTAATCAAAAGTAGAATAATATATGAACAAGAATTTTCCTTAAAGCATTGTTTGTAACAAGAACAACAAATGAAATTAGGAACAACTAGATATTCATCAATGACAAGACTGAATAAATAAGCTATGATTAACCACTTCTTGACTACCATGCAACTGTAAAAACTAGCAAGCAAAACAAAAAAACAATGAGATAAATATATATGTAAGCACATAGAAAAATTCCATGATATAATCTGTATCAATAAATAAGTCACAAATGTTTTAAAATAAACAAGCAAAAAAATGTATATATTCAGTTGACCCTTGAACAACACAAGGGTTAAGGTTGCTAATTCCCCATGCAGCTAAAAATTACATATAACTTTTGACTCACCAAAAATCTTTAATAATAGCTTATGTTGACCAGAAGACTTAGCAATAACATAAACAGTTGATTAGCACATATTTTGTTTGTTATTTGTATTATATACTGTATTCTTACAATAAAGAAAACTAGAGAAAAAAATGTTATTAAGAAAGCATAAGTAAAATGTATTTATTGTATTTATTGACAAAAATTCACATAAATGGACCCACACAATTCAAACCTATATTGTTCTAGAGCCATTTGTACACATTCATACATGGATGTCTATGTCTTTATTTATTTCTATGTATTGCTTATATTTTATAAATTTTGAATCATTTGGAATGTTCTTTTCCAAGCAATTAGCGTCAGTGAGAGGCTACTATCATGAATTCATGGGACGTGCCACCCGTGAGAGAATGATAGTAGAGCATAATGTGACAGAATAGTTTGTAGCTCTTGGGAGATCTTTGTGTGAACTCCAAAACATAATTGGGTAAGACTATGTAAGAAGCTGGAAATCCTGTATCAGAAAAGGAGGAAGGAAATATCCTTGATTTTGGCATTGTTTAAATGTGATTACAAAAATTGTATAGAAAGTATGGGTTACAATTCTGTTTTTAGAATTTTCATTTAGTTGTTTGATATCAAATAACAGCTGAAAGAATTACATAAAAAGGTTCGTTCAAGAGTGAAGTTTGAGGTGGTATATTCACTCACAGGACACTCAAATGTTAATGCTAATAACAGGCATTTTTATAGAGCTTGATGATGACTGTGTTCTCACAACAGTGTCTTGCTCATAGTCAAATGTCTTAAAATTAAATAATGCATCTATTTTGTTAGCGCTACCCCATGTTAGATGCATCTGTTACGTGTATATGGAAAGGAAAAAAGAAATATGTATTTAACAATTTTGACTTTGTAGTAAAATTAACCAAAACACTCTACTGTATGTATTGTGGGTTAAGATCAAGAAGAAATACTTTAGTCATACATTAATATTTAAAACAGAAAATACTAAATGAATAAATGAATTTTCTGACACAAGTGTGATTCTGAAAAGTATAAGGCATGGTGAAACAGAAGTCCTCTGATAAAAATTAAAATAGGTTTTTTTTCTTTCAAATATTCCTAAGCCTGTATCTATACTATGCTTTGAGAATAAAAGCAAGCATCATTCCAAATGTAAATCAAAATTTTTCGGGATTAGTAGTTTTAACTCTATAGAGTATAGAGATGTGGCCTTCATTCTGAGAAAATAGTAAATGAAGACTCAGTAAAGTGTTTGAATTCATTTTCATGTTTGAATCAGAAATCTGAAAACAGAAAACCTAATAGAGGAGGAAGTAGAAGGAAGGAAATAAAAAGAGGAAAATAGATGGTAGGTTGTTTTCAAGAATATAAAGAACCGTTTCATTATTTATTGTAAATGTTTATTTCAAATGGAAAGTGGCATAGAGAGAAAGTTTATGAAGAATTCAGAGGAAAGAATTGATTCAACCCATGAGTTTCTTTAGTATACCAAATAGAATTTTCTTCTTTTTCTTGCATACAATGTTATTTTAGGAATTCTATTTGTTTTTTTTTTTTTAAAAAAAAAAATAAGAATTAAAAGCAATACAATTAAAGGCAATACTGACTTCTTAAGTTTCTTCTCATCCATAGAAATTCTCTTTAGGGGAAAGAACTCTCTATAATGAGTATCCATTCAATATTTATTTCTCAAGGAAAAGAGCAGTAATAACAACAGAAGTAAAACTGATTGTCAATTTTGTTAGAATGCTTCCAGCAAAATGAGCTTTGTCCCTATCTAAGTAACAT
This sequence comes from Macroglossus sobrinus, assembly GCA_004027375.1. NCBI lineage: Eukaryota > Metazoa > Chordata > Mammalia > Chiroptera > Pteropodidae > Macroglossus > Macroglossus sobrinus. The sequence continues at coordinate 20,382 of PVKZ01001062.1, read as the reverse complement.
CTAATCACCTGACCATTTAAGTAAATTCTAGTAAAAAACAAAGTAGTTGTTCTATCAAATAACAAGAACTGAAAAAAGAAAATAATTAAATTAGTAGAAATTTCACTCAAACCAATTGATTCAACAGCTTTATTTAGATGACCTGATAGTCTTGGTTCACCCTAATAAGAACACATTTTACTCTAGGCAGAATTAGAAAGTAAAAAGCAAAAAAAAAAAAAACTTTAGAAATAAAAAAAGTTCAATCTGACCATATCTTATTACAGTGAATTTCTGGACTTATTTTTGTTTCAACCTCATTTAACATCTTCAGCATCTTTCATTTAAATACAGAATAATAGAATCTTTTTTCTTACTATCCTTTTTATTTGCTTATTTTCATGTAATATAAGGAGTTAATTAAATAGGTAAACATGATGGCTGGTTTGTAAAGTGAATATATAATTAATCTTGGGTTCCTGGGGCTTGAAACTCTCTTATATATCTCTTTGACACCACTAATTGGTGAAGGGAGTGTTTAATAAATTTGTCTATAACTAGGAAAAATGTTTGCAAGTCTTAAAAATATCATACTTTTCTTTCCTAACTACATCAATTAATTATTTTAAACACAATTTTAAATAGTACCTATTATCTTTTATAAATATTCTAGGTTCAAGGAAGGTGGAGGATTGAGATAAAAGACATAGTCTGTGTTCTCAAAGAACACACAGATTAGAGCAGACTGATGGTATAATATGCAATGATGTTATACGATATAGTGCAATAAGTGGTATGATAGAGACATGAACAAGATATAATTCATGCCCAGAAGAACACAACCCTGGTGTTGGATATAAAAAATTATTGAGGAAAAGCGGCCTTTCAGAGTTTTTTATTTTTAATGAAATCTAAACTGAGTCTTGAAGATGAAGTTAAGAAAGCCAGGCAGACAAGGTAGAGAAAATGTTATTCAAGGCCTAGAGGTGTGAAACTAGACTATATCCAAGGAATGACAAATCATTTTATTTCATTGGAGAGGACATATTTAGAAGCTGCTGCAGGCAAAACTAAACAGATAGCAAAAGTCAGATTATGAAAGGACATCTCTGCTGAGCTGAAAACATGTTATTTTATTCTAAAAATTATGGTGAGCCTTCAAAAATTTTAGGGAAATGACACAAACAGATGTGCATTTTGGAGAATGCAGCATGGCAGGAGTGCAGAGTGTGGTACAGCCATGTGTGATGAGCAGCAAAAAAATTAGTTAGAAGTCTCTTTGTAATAATTCAGGTCTGAAATAGACTAATGACATTGGGAGAAGAGCAGGGAATAAATCTGAGATATGTAAATAGGCTGTACACCAAGACTTAATAAATTGGAGACTGAGGAAAAGCTGGATAAAGAGAGAAAGATTATACCCAGGTTTCTTGCTTGGAAGACTGGATGCAAATGCTATTGCTTTGCATTGCTTAAAATCATTACTTTTTTTATTTAAAGCTATCCCTCTATTAATTTATTCTCTAATATCATACTCTCTTTGCCCTCATCAATGAACTACTGGAAAGATAAAGTGCCTGTTGGACTATTCTGCTCCATTCCAGCTAACGAGTACTTTTTGCTAGCTTCACTGATGAGTGCATTGAGGGACTTTTCATTTATCTGTCATTCTTAAATACTGTAAAAATTACTATTGATAGAAAAACCAACCAGTGACAAATTTCATTATATGGACCTGTTACAGTGAAAGATTATTAGGACATACAGATTGATATAACAGAATATTAAGATATTGAAATATGTTGTGCAAATTTTCTGAAAATTCCATATAAGTAGATATCTAGACTAAATTTTTTCTTCTTCATCCAGAAAACTAGAAATTTAAGACACATGTTCAGTTGATATATTTGATAAATACTGACTGTTTCACATGTATTTCAGTTCTCTAAGGCTGAATATCAAGAAAAATTATGCCCGGTGCAAATATAAAAGGACAATATTTTCTTGACAGAACTTCATCTAATTGTTTAATTAAATTATTTTATCTAATAGTCTCCTATAGTACATACTATGTTATTATATTAATTATATTATATTAATTATATTATATTATATTATATTATATTATATTATATTATATTATATTATAGGTATTTATTATATTATATATATTTATTATATTTATTATATTACTTATTATATTATATTGTATCTGGCATATTAGCTTAGTTCAATTAGTTAGGATATGGTTATTGTAGTAGAGGTTGTTAATTTCTCCTATTATCAATTCTGGGTTTTTTCCTTTTGTAACACACCCTTCCTTCATGGTCATCCAGTTGTATTTTCTATTACTTAGGATCCCTTTTAGCTATTCGTATTTTATAACTAAGTTGTTTACAGAGGGATATGAGTAAAAGTAGGTACAACTTTCAGGTCCTGTCCTCAATAATAATTTGTCTTGGTCACATCACCTCTTTTTCTCTTTTTCTCCTCCCATTGGTTGTTAAATGACAAGAACAAGAAATTTTACCCAGAGATAAATGCTACATGATAAAGCAGTGTCAACCCAACCATTTGGATATTAGATTACTGTGTTAAGTCTTCCCATACTGACCATTTTCTCCTGCCGAGATATATGAAAGAGAGAAAAAAATATCCACCTTCTTCAAGGCACCCTATATTTTCTCTTTCTGTTATAAGAGCTTATCCTGCTTTCAGACTAATACTAGTGATAATGGCAACAAAGTTCTCAACCCCAGTGTAACATAGCCAGTGGTCTTTATACACAAGCAACTATCTCCAACATGTCATGAAATGAACACATTTTGCAAAAAAACTGGGCAGGGTTGGAGGGAAGAGGGATGGAAAATATGCAGATATATTGTAGCAAAGTGATCACCTGGACTGGAAAAATAATAATAAATCACATGAATTGTTCTTGTTTACACTTCTCCCTCACCACCTACTCCCAAACTTTCTCAAACTCCCAGCTCAACACTTAGGAATTGAGTGTGCTGAAGATGAACCATCAAAACAGTGTTCTAACTAGAATTCGAGGTTGGCTCAGGACACTTAGTGCACTGATAATGATCCAAAGTGTAACCACCCTATGATTGATGAACCTCTTAAGCGTGTGTGTATCAAAAAAAAAACACTAAATCGACATGCCTTTCTGGCACTGTGAGTGAAACCTACAAATGGGGACATCGGTGGTCAGCAACTTGGTCATTCTAACTTTCCATTCTGAAAATAAAATTGTTCCTCATTTTCACTTCTTGCCTCCTACCCAACTACATTTGGATTTTACACCTTAGATTATGACATCTTACTTCTAAAAACTAAAATGTAAAAGTTTGGGCGGTATTATTCACCAGCTTGTTTAAAAATACATTTGAATTTATATTTATAGCATCATGCAAATATAAATATCATGAAGCAAGAATAAACACTATGCCTTAGAGTATTTCATTCCAAGAGTCTGTGGAAACCTTTAGAAGTGGGTAATAGAAAATTCACATCACCTGATTTTATTTATGACCTACCCCTTTAGGAGTGGGCAGACAAGAAAATCTGTGCATTTCTTCAGAAGTCAGCTTCATCTGGGAATAGGACAAGGTGTGAAACTGAGAGTAAAGTCTCTATGTAATGTGGTTGGCAGTGAAATGTGAATTAGTGTAATGTAGGTTATTTTCCCCTTAGTTTGCAGAGCCTCCAGAGCTACCAAAGAACTCATAATAGAATTTTCTCCAAAATGCCAGAATTAGACATTTCTGCAAAAGTTGAATGGAAGCATGTGCCTTGCAAGGTTAATGTTGACTTTAACTATAACAAAGAAACTGTAGTTGAATACATAATTGAGCAAAACATGAAAGGAAATTATACTACTGAAAAAAACAAAATGAGTTAATACATCTGGGTAATTTATCACTAGTTTTCCTGAGATTAAAAGAAACTCTAAGAAAAGATATGTCTTTTTATAGTAGAAAAAGAAGTACTCAGTAACTCTTTAAAGTGACTTACTTAATCGTTACTTATCTATCAATTTTAAGTAAATATACTTATCAACACAAAGAAAATATTCTTGTGTCACTTCATAAGATTTATTTAAAATGAATTCCTTTATTTTCTTCATCAGTATTTTTATTAATCCATATTGGAATGGCTTTTAAAAATTGTTGGGTGATTTACTTAAAAATCAGAATTTTACTAAAGTTAGAATTTTTACAATTTAGTTTTCCACTTTTTTTTTTCATAAGTGAGGTAGTGGGATAAGGAAAGAAATATAGAGTAATACTATATTTAAAAAACATCTTTTGAAAATATTCCTTTCTTTTTTTAGAATAAACATTTGTATGAAAGGGTCATCACATGAAATTATAGGGGGAGAAGTTATAGAGTAAAACATAGAAATTGGTAGTAAGTATTGGTCCAAAATAGCTTTCTAGTTTTGGCAGGGGGAGGGGCAATTTTACTTCATTTGGTTTGAACAGAGTATCAGAAGAAATAAACGAACAAGCCTATTTGGGTAGGGGGACAGATAGCAAAATAAATTTAGATATCCAGAAATTTAATGATAAAAACTAATTATTTCTTGATAGCACACTTTCCCAAAGAATCTAAGAATGTTTACAATGACCATCTCTCTCTGGAATCTCCCCTTCTAGATTATAGAAACTCAGCCTGAATTAAATATACAATAATTACATCCCTTAATTTTAGTTAAGTCTTTAATATTTTATTATAGAATTATCCTTTGTTGGAATGCAATGGAAGATAAGAAAGAAGTAAAATATGAAGTATATTACTCTTATTTTGATTTTTTGGAAACATACAGATGTATCAATATCAAATTAAAAAATAAAGTATTTTTGAAATTTATTGAAAGACACATAGGTGATTAAATCCAGTAAGCCAGGGATGAAAAAGAATCAGAAAGGCCTACATTTTTCCCCTAATAAATAAATGTTTTAACTTGGCTCTAGGATCTTCCCTGCCTGATAAATGAGCACAATATAGTATCAATAAGAATTGAGCTCCAGGTATTTCATTAACTACAAATATCTTACTACTGGAGGCACATTTACTGTACACAATATATTTAAACCACATAATCGATATCACCACTGATAATAGACTTTTCAACTCATATATTCTGTTAACTTGGCTCACTTAATACTGAACACTTCTACAGAAATAGCTTTATTACTTTCTTATTTTATTACTATTACCACCTCACTCCTATTTTTCTGGACTAGAATTATCCAAGTCATATTTGACTTCAAGTTCTTTTCATTTACCTTTTTCATCCACACAGTAATTTATTAAATTCTATAAATTCTTCTTTGCATGCCCTGTAGAATCTGCTTTTTATTTTACCCATTTCAACTTCCATTGCTTAGTTTAGAATTTTATAATCTTACCCTAAACTCTTACCAATATTTTCCAAACTTCTGTCTATGTCTCTAATATCATTCTTTTTAAAAGTACTCTACCCAATGTTGCTAATTAATTTTTCTTAAATATTGTTTTCATTATACCACTTGTGTGTTTGAAAATTTGGAGGCCTTCTAATTCTGAATTTTATGCTTCCTAACTGTGTGACACTGGATATGTAGTATCAATCACTGGTCTCAGCTTCAATTGTGAAAATAAAGGTGTTGGATTATATCATCTCAAAGTCCACTCTACCATGTGTATTAACCTCTGATTGCATGATCCTATGTGCTTCCTGGTCCTTCTACATATGTAGTAGCTGTTCTCAAACTTTGCTGTACAGAATAGCTACCTGTTGTATCACTCTTTTCCATTTGCCCCCTCCTCTGTATTCTTCATCCTTTTCTACCTTATACTGTGCCCCAGGGGGATAACTCCCGCACAGTGCACTATCTGGGTTTCCTTGCCTACTAGTTTCTCCCAGGCCAATGGGAGGCATTGGGAGGAGACAGGTGGACATGAAGAGAGAGTATTTTATCTTAGTCTTTTTCTGTTTGGGAATTGCATCTGTAGTCATAGCTTTGTCCTTCTGTGACTACGGCTCCTGCCAGGAGGTCTAATAGATTCCAGGTGTTACTAATTTCTGGTCACCATCTCCTTAACACTGGGTTTGTTTCCTTAACCTTGCTCACACTTTTGCAACTTGTCCCTTCACTCAAGTCTCTTCATTTGAATCATTTTTCTGGAATCCTGATTGACATATGTGAAAAGGTTTTTATTAATACCAATGCTCAGACCTCTCTCTAGATCAATCAACTTAGAACTCTTGGGTGTGAGTCCTGGGTAGAAATAGTTTTTAAAAAGCTCCTTCTGATAGATTATAGATAAATTCCAAACATTTTATATCTCATTCAGGCTATGTATAATCCAATACCAATCAATATTTTTAGCCAACCAAATATTGTAGGAAAAAACCTCTTACAACAAAATATAGCTAGTTAATAATTTTGCCAATAGGTTAATTTAAAGGAACATGGACAATAAACATAAAAAAGTATAAATAAATATAATATAAACTAGACTTACTGCTTAATGATGAAAAATGTTTCTCAAATGGAGTGATAACAAGAGTTAAGGATTATTGGGACAAAAACTTCTGTAAAGAAGTGACTTTAGATTAAGTAAAATATATTGAAAAGAGGAGATCTTTCAAGGTAGCATATGCTTTTTTGGTACCTCATACCCTTGAAGTGAAAAATCTCAAAACATCATTTACATAACTTTCTAGTCAAGTATGTTTCTCTTTTCACTTATTCAGTTATTAAGAAATCTCACATTGAGCTTTCATATTCTTTTACTCAACTCAATTATCATTGGTTTACATGCTAACGAGCGTAAAAATGAATCCCTAGGTTGGCAGTCAGGGGGAAAAGATACTACTGTTTGTTTTACCTTTTGTCTAGAGGGGTGAACACATGATGGTTAGCATCTCTAGTTATTTACAGATTTAGGATTCTAGGATGCTTTCAAGTCTTGATTGTGTGACAGATAACTTCTTCCCTTCTGCCTGTCATAAAGGCCTGTTTCAACTTCTCTGATCTCAGCTAGGTGGCCACTGTTAACTGCTGTCAGGAAGCAGTTTCAAATCATCAGGTCAAACCAATCTTTTGAAGATAGAGCTATTTATTCAATAGTCAGAACCAACCACAAGCAACCGGAGCAGGATAAATTTGATGTCTGGAGCTGACCATTAAAATATGACTTTACTGGATGTGATCTTTAGTTGAGTCAGTAACAATCACTGGTAAAATGAAATGATAAATGTGCATTTGCGGCAGTTGTATAATTTATTTACTTCAGATCTATATACAGAATAGCTGCTTAGGGATTGAATGTTTGATTGCAATTTGTTTTGGCACTATTGTCTCTATCTGAGTTTGGTTTAGGGTGGGGCTTAGAATACATGGTGATGACAGTTGTGAATAATTTACCTGGAGCCCAGCAAAAGATATCACTGTTTGTTTTTGTTGTTCACAGATAGAACTGAACTTGCCTGAAGAACTTTAATTTCAATGCCTCAGAGAAGAAGCAAACAGATGTTGGTTTTAGTTACAGTATTTTGCCAAAGAACTAAATTATTAGAGTTAGTGAGAAATTTTCTAGAGAGGCCAGATCTTGCACAAAGAACAAAGTGGTAATGTTTGATTGATTAGGTCTGAAATTTTTAACCTTACCCAGTTTGTTCAGTGTAAAAATAACACTTTTCAGGAAAAGAATTATTTTGATTCACGAAGAATCTTTCCTCCAACATGAAACTTGTAGTCTTTTATTTATCAGGATGTATTAACTTATCATTAGTACACACTGGTAAGTCAACCAGTGATTCCAACATGACTAAATCATTCTTTGATGACTTTGGTTCCTCTGACTACAGCCAGATGTGAAAAAAACTGTTCTCTCTCCAATCAGTTCCAAGGTCCAAACTATTTAGTGTACAAGTGAAGTTGTGTTCTATGAAAAGATACTTCTTCATGCTAGACTTAGTGTTCAATACACAGAAAGATTACAAAACTGTGTAAATGAGTAGTGGGGGAAAAAGTCCTTCTCAGTCCATCAGAATGTATGTTTATACTACAATCAAGACACTTGAGTGGCCTTAAAAATGAAACAAAATCTCAGCAGGTATTGTGGATCTTGGAAGGGATTGTGTGACTATATCATTAGAAAACTGTATTTATTTTGTCACTCTTTGAATTCTTTAACAAAAGTAAAAAGAAAAAAGACTTTGGCAGAGAGAATAGTATGTCTTCTAAACACTAAAAAATTCTCTCAGAGGCCTCTCTAAGAGGTTTTGGATGGATCCCTACCTCATCCTTTTCTGGCAATCCCATCTTCCATCAGTGCTCATAGAGGGTCAATAAACCCTGTGCAGGCGGGTGCTGTGGAGTGCATGTGTGAGAAAACCTGCCATTGTTGCGGTAAATGCAGTGTCCACGAGTTCATTAGGAATGCATTTGTTCCTGGAAGTGCTAGCTATTCCGGTAACTGGCTGCCGCCAATGTTTTTAAGCATATTCTCCACTTTTATGCAGACGTTACAGGGCAGAAAACCAGTCTTCTGTTCTCACTGCCTGCATCAACTTGTAGTTTGTTACTTGATCAGCTCGTTTTACCTTTCGTCTTGTGTAAAGGGCAGTCTGGGACACTGTAGTTATGTCTGGGCCTTCTTATTAGACTTTATGATGAAAAGGGGCTCTCTAGGGTAAAGAAAACTCCGAATCTACTTATTTGGCTCTAAAGAAAATAATAGATGCAAGGAAGAGATGAAAATGTGTAGGCAGTAAAATAATTAGAGGAAAGTAACAACTTTTACCTTCCATATTTTCTTATAAACACTAGAAAAGATTATATTTTGTGATTTCATTTACACATTACTACTTATTAAGATTCTTTTCTCTCTGAGAAAATAGAAAATATCTCTATCTAAGCAACATCTTTGTAAGCTAGCCCTTCTGAATGTCAGTGATGCTAATACTACTTGGAATCTATTAGGGGAAATTGGAAAAAGCAAAATGAAGTGTGTGCCAAATGGCCAGAATTATATGGGTATACACACCAAACCAAGTTTCGCTACTTTTAATCTGATCTGACTGCCAAGATGAGAGAAGAAAACACTAAATAAATGTAGGATCATTACCTTTTTCTTAGAACACAATTCTGGTTTGGCTTTCTTGAAATAATGTTACCTTAAGGGGGTGACAACATTGAACTTCCTGTGATAACAGTATATGAAATAACATGATTTCAGCTTACTTGTAAGTGGCATGTTAAAACTCATGAGAAGTGTGAGGCCTTTCCATCATGAATGAAACACATCTGTCCAGGAAATACATTTCACTGTGCCAAAATGCTTTTAGAGTATCTGCTCCCTGAGTGCCCTCTCAAGCTACATTTCTCTGTCAGCAAGTACCTTGTAATTCCTTTCCTTTTATATTGATGAAAGTCTTGATCTATTATGCCAATATTGCATACTTTCCATAATCTCCCAAAAACTATTACCCAGTAATGTACATAGGAGATCGTGCTCTGTTACTTAGACAACCAACCTCAGCTAAGAGCATCAGCCCTTGCAGAAAAGCGGTAGCTATACAGTTAGACTTATATGGCTCAGGTTCTACTTTTGAAAGGAAAAGAAAAGGGAAGGGAAGAAAAGGGAAGGAAAAGCCAGTGGTGACTTTAGATGCTAGAGAAGATAATGCACTCACTACTTTAAGAGGGAATCAAGAGGATTAAGTAAAGGAGGGTTTTGCCTGCTTTATTGTCCAACCTAGTGGGTTCTAACTATATGAGTGAGTTCAGGTTAGGATGAAACAGAGCTGGAAGTTCCCTTGGGTTTCACTTACATCAATAGTAGCAACAGAGCCTCAAAATAAAGCCTGGGTAAACCTTATCCCCATTCTTGAGAAAGTCATAGGAGCTCGGGTTGTCTCTATGTGTTAAGTTACTTAGGCATTCAGAGGTGTATCATTTGCTCTGAAGAAAAAAATGAATTCTTAAGTTCAGGAGTTTTTGGTTTGGCACAGAAAAGATACACAGGAAAGGATCCAGGTTAGAGCAATTCTAAGCTGCACTGATGTTTGCCCAGACTATAGAGTCAGACAAAATAAAATAGATTCAGGAGTATAGTAAGGTGAAAATCATTTAGCCCACCATAATTGATCCCTTTTGATAGCTTTTAGGTGAATTGAGAATTTATTGAGTGCTTACCATGTGTCAGCCACCATGTTTGGTGCTGAGGTTACAGAGCAAGTAATAACGAACACATCTGAAACTTCTGACTCCATGCCAATCAATGTTCTAAGCACTTTAAAAATACTAACTCACTCAATATTCACGATAACCTTTAGAAAGAGGAATTACTATTATACCAATTTTACAGGTGAGGAAACTGATCCAGGGAGGTTGAACACCTTGTTCCAGGTGGTAGAATTATTAGGTGGCAAAGAAGTGGCTCAAATCAGGCAGCCTGGCTCTGAATCCATGCTCCTAACCACTGTGCTCTCACATTCCATGATCATTAAACACATACAGAAACACTATTGGTTAAATGATCACTAAGGTCAAAGCACGTTTATGATAAAAGCAGGAAAGTAGTCCACCCACTTCTGAATCTCTGACCACTTGTGGTTAGACCTCTGAAATACAGCCAAATGAGAGCTGAGAAATGTTCATAAGCTCTTCTGCAGCCCAAGCTATCCTGGACAAATTCCAGCCCTTTGAATGTGGTTTTCTTTTAGGTTAATTATTTAATCTTTTGTTCTTGAACTATAAAATAAAAACAAAACAAAGTCTCACATTCTAAGTTCCCTAAATTGATTTCTCAGATTCTATGTTTCATACACAAAGCCACTCAAAAAGAAGATAACATTTTTAAAGGCAGCACTAAAGTTTCATCAGCATTTTTCTTTTCTTTTCTGATAAGATGGCACACTGAAGAAATCTGACTTACTATTGAGTCCTCAGCAGTTACAAAAGTTTCAAGTCATGGTCCTCAGTGGATGTTTCTCAATGAATAAAGCAGAATTTGCAATAGACCTTTTAGCCTCCATATCCCAGGCATCATGAGAGGAGGATAATAAATTCCATGGCATAAATATAATTCAGATTTTCAATTCCATATTCATATGATTGTTTAATATTTATTGACAAGCACTTTTTGATGGAGGTCCAAGTCAGCCAAACAACTAATTTCTCTCAGTAGAAACTTTGGTTTATAAAAATAACTCAGCAAATGATTTCTAAGTGATGTTTTTAAGTGATCAGCTTGCCATCCAAGGAAATGTTGAAGTTGGTATGCTGTTTTAAAGAAGGAGCACACAAAAGTTTCCAATACAATTTATTATGCAATGAAGTCGTAGGTGGGAAAAAATCCTAATGTTACTCTTCGGGTAGATATAGCAGATAGAAAAGCACTCCATTTAAAACATGTCACTGCAGGAATGACTTAATTATTCATTTTGGCTTCTGAATCATGTGTTCAAGCTTTGTAATCTTTTGGTTTAAAAAATATGCCATTTACTTTGTAGTTTGGGGGTTATTAATAGTTATATTTTAAAAAGAAGCCAAGTAAAGTATTATCACCAACTTTATCATAAAGTAACAAATGAGCTATATGGATCAATTACTACCCAGGGTACTATTCCAAGCACTGCAGCTTAAATAAGGCATAGTCCTAGACCTTAAGAAATTTACAGCTTAGTGGGAAAAATATAAGAATATAAGAGTAACTCTTATAAAAGAAGTGAGTACTAATTAACAATGATAATGTCAACTATATATTTGAAGAATTCAAAGGAAGGAACCGTCACATCTATTTTAAGACATTGAAAGGCTTCAGGGAGAGAGTGTATCTGCAAAGGGTTTTGAACAATGATGGGTAGCAGTGAGCTTGGATAGAGGTTCCAAGAAGGAGAAAAATAGGCCAAGGCATGTACATGAGGAAAAAACAACCCAAAAGCCCATAAAACAGTGGAGACAAAACTGGATATAGAATACCTTATAAAGTTATAAGATTAAGGCAAACAAAAGTATATTAAACATCAAGATGAAGTGTTAGCTTGCATTTTGTATCATATCGTAAAAGACCTTTTGACAAAATCATTGAGTAATTGGAGTTATCCTTTACGCAAGTATGTCAGGCAGTGATTTGAAAGATGGATAAATTAGAAGACTAGAGATAGTAAAGCCCAATCAGGAATGTGTATGAGTATGTATGTGTGAGTGTATGTATGTGTGGTAAACTGGGATAATATGTTGAAACCACAGGGCCTAGAAGGGCAACAGAAGGCATGAGGCAAGAGAGAGGATTTGTGATTTCCTCCTAAAGGAGAATTTCTAGAATCTGTCATCTGATTACATTTCGACCTGAGTAAAGGGGGTTAAATATATGGTGACAGAAGGAGATTTGATTTTGGATGGTGAACACACAATACAATACACAGATATTGTATTATTGAATATTTGAACCTTACATAATCTTATTAACCAATGTCACCCCAATAAATTTAACAAAAAACTAACATAAAGGGTAAATCGAATGAAAAGTATAAGACTATAAAAATATAAGATGTTATGATTTAGATTTAAAAAGTATAAATTCAAATCCTAGTATAAATTTGACATAACTTGACCTCCCCCCGCTCCCCGCCCCCTCAAAAAACATGTATTTTTAATACTTGAATAATAGGAGAAACATCCCAAGGAAGTGATGATACAAAAAAGAAAAAAAAAGATAAGCCTAATATTAACCAACTATCTATCAGAGGCTGCAGACAGTTTAACATATGTGAGACTGTTAAGAGAACCTCTTAAACTCCCACACCATATTGACCAAAGTAGACCTGCAACTTCAAATCACCAGAGCAGATGCATTTTCTATTACCAGAACTATTGCTAAAAATATCCTCTAGGTTTTTTGTTCTAGATGAAAGTGTAACTTGGATAAATGTAAGCTTTCAAGTTGAAGGTGCTACAATTGTTATTTTAGATGTGTGGGTTTTTTTAATTTGAAAGTGTTATTTCTTGTGGCATGAGTGCTCTCCTGATAACACTAGCATGTTCTGCACCCCTTGAAGAGATTGGGAGGAAGAGTCTTATAGCCAAAACTGACAAGTCTTGTGGCTTTCCAAGTTAGCGCCAGAGAGAGTGCAGCCATTTGTTGTGCCACTCTCTCCAATAGTCTCAATAGAACAGACTACCAAGGTCACTTAGTGCTGTCACTTCTGAGTGAGTGACAGCTCCATCGCTCAGTTCTGTGCTCAAATTCCAATATAGTACAGTACAAATATAGGTGATTTTGTATCCTACAGACTTGAACTCTAATTTAATTTTAGTTATGTTGGTCACATACTTATTTAATTTAAATGGAGTAATTTCTACTTTAGAAATCTAGGTTCATCAATTCTACCATAGGTAGTTATTTGGTTGTATGAACTTACACTGAATTTTTGGCAACTATCAAAATAAACATTCAAAAGTAGAGCAACATTCTAATCTCCCTGCTATCTTGCTACTCCTCTAGTAATTAACAGTTACTTTCTCCAACATATCATGTTGGTAATAGATTAAATATTTCTATTGATTGATTCAAAAATATATCCAAGTACTTGTTGAGTTCCAAGCAATGTAACCAGCTTTGAGGACTCACAGAAACATAAAGAACAGTTTTATCCATAGGTTATTTACTATCTAAACTCAGAAACAGAAGCATACCTTTTTTTTTTTTTGAGAATATTTTTTTGTCTACAACTTCGCAAAGATAATCTATTAAGTGTTTAATGAAGACTTAAGACAATATAGGTTACCTTGCAACTTAAACTCATGGATGAACTTTCTAAATATTATTTACTTTGGCATTTTAGATAACCTTTAGCCAGACCTCTAATGTTCATTCATTTTTTCTCAGAAATTTCAACAAAATTGAAACATCAGTTCCTGAACAGCTTTTGGAACTATCATGTTCTCATTGAAATTTAGAGAGATATCTGGTAATACAAGAAAAGGGCAAAGCTGATCAGATATCATGTGTCTAAAAAAGATGTTCTACTTTGGGCATAGAGTGAATTAATAGGACGGTCACAATCTCATTATTTTATGAGAACAAAAACATAGAGTTTTTTCTTCAGGAGTAAAAATTCTTATTTACAGCTAAAATTGTGACAAGGACTCAAGACAGCTCAACAAAAGAATGATAATTATTCCCTCTATGAGATCAAAAATAAAATGGGGTTAGATCTCTGTCTTAACAAATAATCTACTTTCTGGGCCTTGTGCTCTGGCACTTTTGTCTATACCTAGAGATTCTGAAATTATTGCACTCAAAAGTCATATTTCTATAATTAATTATTTATCTGTAATGGATTATCTTCTAGCTAATGGGTTTGGTTTACATAATTATAAAATACTCTTTTTTTCCCCTTACTATTTTATAAAGAATGAGAACTTAAAATATTAAATGGTTTGAGGGTGCATTCAGGAAGTAACCTTTATTGTTCTCCAGCCGTTTTTTAATATATCATGATACATCTACTTTCTGTGTTCCTTGACAACAACTTGGGCATAATTTAGGTTTCCAATCACTTTCAATTATAAGAAAAACCACATTATGATGATGATGATGTTGATGATGATGAAGATGATGATGTTGGAAAGGTAGATGATAGGCATGATAGATAGACAGATGATAGATAGATAGATAGATAGATAGATAGATAGATAGATAGATGATAGATATATAGATATAAGAATTTTAAAAATCCAGCCTATACTAAATAAATGTGCCAATCTCATATGTAATTCATGACTCTTTTCTTCACTCCCATAAGTACTAGATTTCCTTCAGAGATAATGAAGGTTAATGAAGTTTTAGGAGCTTCTTATAAACCCTGTACCTAATATTGTATATGTAATTCCATATTCCACTTTTTGAAAAGTGTGCTCTGAATTATATAAGGCCCCACAAAACCTAGATTTCCCTATCCAAGCAGTTAAGTCATAAAGGTAGTGTGGGAAGGAGTAAGGAAACTAAACTATTCTTTTATTCTACTCTTCTCCCTCACTCATTTCTACTCCTCACTCTTCCCAAATTATAATGGAAGAGGGGCAGCTTAGAAGAAAGAAGTACTTAATAGTAACTGTTAGTAGTTCACTCTTGGCTGTAGATGCCCTCTCTAAGATAAGCATATAGACACTGGCTTTCTCTTGGGGTAGACTTACCTGACATGGGCAATGCTCTCTCTAGTTGACCATAGTTGACTTCCTACAAACCATCGCTCCTCCAGGTCCTGGCCCCTGCCATCCACACTTCAGCCACTTCTGCACAACTGTCAGGGCAGTCTCCTAAATAACATAAAAGGGGCCTTTAGGTAGCTCAAGTCTGATCATCTGTTATGGCATCCACCTGTTTCACAAAATTCTCCACAGCATTGTCTAATTGCGGTGGTATAGGATGTGTGGCTGCTGCCCGCCCTTTCCTTGTCATCTCTCCAACTGCCCTCTGCATATATTCAAATAACATGAAGAGGCTGATCAGCCATCCCGCTACATAAACAAATATCTAACCAAAGTGAAATGCCTCTTTGTCCTTCTCAAAAACATCACCTTAATCTCTAAGAGTGGTTTCTTTGGAGTTCCTTTCACTTGGATAAGGAGAGGGTATGCAATTTCTCCCCAGGCTAAAGACTTCTACTCTCACAAATTCTGCTACTTTATTTCTTCTTGAATTTTTAGTCTTGTCTTTATAAAGTCTGGTTGGAGTAATAGGGGTGAATGTGAAGGATAAATTTGACCACTTCTTAGGGAATCTTAGAGATAATATTTTACCTACTTGCTTCATTAAGCTGATGTAAGAACTCACTGAGCCACTTACCGATCAATCCTTCCATGAGGCACCAATGAGTGCCTTCACTGTATCAGACACTCTGAGTAACACACATTTCCTGTCCACATGGATCATCCCATTTTCTGCAGTGTCTTTCCAGTATCATCTTCTGCCACCAGACTATAAAAGTTTAGAAAGTGGGACTCTGTGAAGTTGAAAGTGCTTTGCTGACTGAACTGGTGTACGTTGTCAGTAACAAAAATTAGAAATATAGAAAAAGGAATAGGTTACGGGTGAAAGTGGAGAGGTGTAATTTGTACTATTGATAATGATAATGAACAACATATTCTCATGTAGAAAGATACATAAAAAGAATGAAATGGTCAATTCAATGATTAAAAAAATAATTTATTAAAATTTCCTTATACCTTATATCTATGCTAGATATTGCTCTCTATTATTTCTTAATAGCAATTGAAACATTTTGTATGGTACAAACACATGCAAACACACTACTTTCAATATACAATAAACATCACACTTTATATATCATCAACTGTGGGCATAAAGAGTAGAACTAAAGAAATTTGCATGCATAACATTTGGGGATTTCACAGGGTATAACATTAGAAAATTTGAACAATACAATGAATAATATGTATTTCAGACAACTTATTCTTTGTGCAAATTGAGATGAAAATGTCATCTGAAGTTTATCTATTGCCAAATAATTTTTCAAGAAATTTTCTTAAGGACCTACTCGCAGGAACTCAGGCATCCACTTTTGAAGCATTGTAACTTACTTAGTTCAAATAACTATATCAAGTGCTATCTATGCTGCTCATCACTCTCCAGGCTTATACTGTTTATAGCATATAGTAGGTGCTCATTAAATATTTGATGACTGAGTAAATGAATGAATAAATGAGTGAATGAACAAATAAACAAATGCTATCTTCCCCCAACCTATTCAACATCCAGGGCAAACTTGAAGTGTTATTGGTAAAGTAGGCAGAGAGGGAGGGACCTTACCATAACTTGCCAAGTACACTTTTTATTTCTTGGCATGCTTGTCACTATGCACAGAGGTTACATATATATTCTATCTAATTCTCAGATTCCTCTGAGGATTGTGACTCTATGTGGCAACCAAGTTTATCTTCTCTCCAAATAGATCAGTAAGAAAAGGCACCAGAGCAAAAGAAAAAAAACATTTTCTTTCTAGTAACTCCTAAGGCACAAGTCCCTTTCAAACATTGAAGAAACCTACCTATAAACGTTTGTGTTTTCTATTCTGTTCTATGGTTTGTTCCAGCACAGATAAATCAATAATAACTTAATAAAAATTCCAAAATTGTAATAGCTGTAACTTTTTCTGGAAATTAGCTCTAGGCTTGAACTTAGCTTCTAGCTTTCATTTAGGGATTAATAATCCATTTGTTTAAAAAAATTAAAACTAAGCATTATTTTTACTGATTTTCTTGAATAATTTAGTAATGCAAAACAAAAAAATTCATCCGATTAAAATCTTTAATATTGCAACACCTCCTAGATATTTTTCTAGCAATTCTTTATCTTTTTAACATATGAGAATCATAGTTCTTTTACATTGAACTTCTCAAAAATAAATTTCCAATACCACACATGTTATATTTATGCTAGTATGCCTACATTTTAAAATAATTTTTATGATGATGTTATCACCTATATGTAACTAGAATAGAGAAAAAAGAGATAAGTAAATTTTGCTTGAATACCATGCAGCTTGTTCTTGATTAATATTAGAGATGAAACTCTGACCTTTTAGAAATATTCTTTTCTTCTGAGAAATTGATAATTTTCCTGAATTGAATTACCTTATTACCATGATGCTTTCATGGCAGTGACTCCGGAGTCACCATTCAAGCCCTGCTGCCTGAATTGGTGATATAACTTACCTGTCTCGTCAATCCGTGGAACTGAACGATAGGATACCACTGCTCCAACATCTGGCCACTCATGTATATAACAAGATGATTCATTTCAGTTGCAGCTTGGCTGGTGGCACCTTCCTTTAAAATTCTACTACTGGCCATAAATAAAAAAACAGTCAGGTTTTTTGTTTGTTCGTTTGTTTGTTTTGTTGTTGTTGTTTTGCTTTGTTTGTTTGTTTATTTGGTTGATTTTTGCCCTTTCACTTCACTGAGGCTATGCTCAAGCTATTACTTATTGAATTCAAGTATAAAAACAAAACTCACTGAATATTCTAGGTGAAAGTCTGGAGTGTGTTTTAGGATCTTTGTAAATCTCAATCAAATTGCTAATTGTATTAATTCTCCATTTCACTTAGAATTTGCTAACCTAGGAAGAAGAGGAGTATTTCAAGAGAGTTTTATAGTGATAAAAGCGAGAAAAATGTATTGATAAATAGAGGTTTTTCATATGATGAAATTTGTTAACCTCAGTGAATACAATAATAATACCATAGACTTAAGCTATTAAAAAAAAAACCCTACGAAGTAATATACTTTTTTTTTTGTAAATACACAAAAGCAAAATAAATTGTGTTATCAATAAAACATTTTAGATTGTGTTTTTAAGGCTTTCCATGTTTGAACTTACTCAAGAAGTTTGCCAGGTAATGGTCTCCCTTATCACTCTCCATAGCTAGCCAAAGATATTAAGCTGATTTTCTAATGACATAAGTAGGATTTCCCTCCTCATGACAAGTATAATTTTGAAACCAAGAAACTTTAGTTTGCCCTTTAAGAAAAGTGATTTATAGAAGTTGGTGTGAAGAAAAAAAAGGAACCCTACTATACCTAAAAAGGAGATAAAAACTTCGCCCAAGGCAGCATTGTGACACTGCCAACATGAGAGGGTTGTGAAATACTGAGTGTATGTTTTTGTGGTGATGTCTGAAAGTGCTGGTTACTGTACTGATGTCTCCCTATCATGCATCTCTATTTCCAGATCTACTTCCTTATAATTGCTAATAAAAATAGGGCAATGAGCAAAGCAGTGCATAGGTCTTCAATTCTTCTGTTTTCATTGATAGATGGCTCCTTCTGAAAGTTTTGAAATAATTCTCTTTCACTTTTAAGAAATAAATTCTACCTTTTCCTAATGAAAAAAACACACTATAGTTGTTAAGGTTATTTAACTTTTTATTCTATAAACTATCAAAATTTTTAAATTCCACTAACTTTAGGCATCATTAAAACCAGTCTCTGACTATTAATATGCATTTTGCAAATAATCAATAGTCTAAATCACAGTAACAAAGCAAAACCAGGACAAGCCTAATAGTAGTCAAGCTCTAAATAGGACTTTAAAATAAAAATAGAACATGTGACTCAGAATACAGTACTAGTTCTTCATCTTACAGATGTTCCCAGCCATTAGAGTCAGCGTGGGCTATGACACTAGTACGTGTGGGCTCGATGGGTAAAAATTTAGAGAGAATAATAGGCTTTTTTTTTCAAACTCTCTTCCTATTACCTCACATTACTTCATGTTTTACAGAATGCATAGAAAACTTTGTTTATTCATTTCTTATTTGCCTTAATGGCAAGTTTTCAGTGAGCCTTAAATTAGTAACAGAATGGCCTCCCTCTCCTAATGGCATTTTAGGTTTACAAAACACATCTTAGGATACAAGTGTCTGGTTTTAGTTACTTGCTAGCTATGTGTTGTCACCTCATAAAACAAAATTCACCAATGATTTCTGTCATGACACTCTATGCAGAGGACCAACCAGACAGAAAATACAGCATTTTTGACCATGAAGGGGACACAACAGAAACACTGTCATGATATTTATATCCCACCTACTCAGAAGACCAATTGAGAAACTCCATATGGACTCCAGTTGCCACTAGCCCACAAAATTGAAATTTCTTAACTGGCTTAAACTAAGAATTTTGAGATAAGTATAAAACTTTGCAGATATTTATTTTCATAATTCTAAGCAGTTTATTCTCATATAGTTCTACTCATCCTACCCAATTCTCTTTTAGTTGACACATTAGACAAATGAAATATGTTCTTAGAGAGCTTATAGAAAATAGAGGACCAGGTATAATCGGAGAAAAAAAAGAACACTGCCAAAAAGCTCTGAAGTGCGTCAATGAATTGGTGTCTATATCTAATTGAAGACAACAAGAAAAAAAGCTAGCCTACATGGGGGTAGATTGGCTGATTTGAATTACATGAAGGGACTGAAACCCCTTCCTCTCACTTCTCAACATTGGCCAAATGACAGGTGGTACAAGTCTGGTTCCCCAGTTAAGTTCCTGTAAACAAAACTACTTATTTATAGACAGCTTCTCGGTACTGTTTTCGGGAGCTCAGTTAGACTGCAACTCAGAGTCACTTATCAACTGCAAAGAAAATAAAGACATAAAATCATGTCTTCAAAAATTTGCTTTACAACTGGAAGGAGGTAGTCTCACACTGTATGTATTAAGAGGCCCCGCAGAATCATGATTGAGAACTGGTGTTAAAAAAGAAAGAAGGAGGAGGAGGAGGAGGAGAAGAAGAAGAAGAAGAAGAAGAAGAAGAAGAAGAAGAAGAAGAAGAAGAAGAAGAAGAAGAAGAAGAAGAAGAAGAAGA